>CM052156.1:6101281-6209778 GCA_028455555.1 Augochlorella aurata | reverse complement strand
TGTTATAGAGGAGTCGACCTCGTGAACTAGCTTGGGAATAAGTAATAAATTATTTAGCGAGGTGTGGCAGAGTTTGAAACACTAAGCACGGAAACTTTAAACGCGTTTTTCCGTGCAGCATGTTTTTGAAACCGGCGTGCTGGATAACTCGGAAACTAGGTGACTAAACAACTTCAAACAAAGCTTGTTTCACTTGGTATACGTTCCACCGGGGATCATACCCACGATCTGTATTTTGTCTTCTATTTATAACATTTATTTAGTCGTCGCAAACTCTACTTGACCACCGGGAAAAAGTTCATTCTCGATCCAAACTTCTGATTACGTCCAACATTGCGTACGACGACGATTACGTCGGCGATTGGTATGAAAACGACTGCGAATTACTCGACGAAAAATATGTGTAAACAAAATTTTATAAACAAAAAGGGTCGCTTTTGTTTTATTAAGAATGATTTTCCTGAAATATATGGAAATAATCGGATTTCACGTTATTGTTATCGAGAATCGTTACTCTTAATCATCGAAACAATCGACGCCGCTTTTATCAACGACGACCCACGAAGATGAGAATTTTAATTTCTGAAATTCCCAGTTACTCGTTCCTATCAAGTGATTCCGTTATTATCAGATAAATGGCCGATTCCGCGATGCCCTACTTCGCTCGGCTGCTATGGCAACAGTTGTTGTTTCCCACCAATTACTTTTACGCAGCGATAAAATTTAATGTTCGCAATAATGGGGTTCCTGCGTCGCTCTATTATATCCTTCGTGGAAACGTGAGTTCATCCATAACGCAATCGATAAATCGTGGAACAAAGTGTCGCGGGACCGGAGACTGCAATTTTTCCGAACGTCGCGCAATTTTCACAATCAACGGGGAAGCTTTTTGGAAGAACTAGCGACGGTGAAATCAATCTTATCGCGATGAAGTCACAACGATAATCGCTCCCGCAAGAATCAATACTCGGAAATCTCGCAACAAAGTTGTTTCGCGATTCGATCGATCGCGCGACAGTTCTTGATCGAATATTCGGAGAAATCGATCAGAATTTTTAAAGCGATTAGGATCGTTCGCGCTTATTATCGCGTCCGATACGGCTTTTCGACGTCGGTGTTTTTCCATGAATGGCATCCGTCTAGCGAATGAATCGTAGAATGCGGCTTCCGTTCGATGAAGCGCGATTGCAAAAACAAAAAAGAACAAAGCGCGCCGGAAAAGACTGGCCGACCGCGTAAACGCTCCGCAAAAACGAGAGTGTTCGGCCACCCTCCAGTCGCGAAACCCTCGACAGATGTTTCATCCCGACCCTCGGCTCGAGGAACGACCCCTATCGTCGCGTTTATGGTTCGTTTGGGGCTCGTGTGCCGAACACATGTCGCGCACGCCGCATTTTTCGCGAAAGCCACGCGCGTTTTAGAATGTTAATGACGGCCGGTCTCGCGCGCACCCCTAAAACCATTGCTGCGAACCAGTTAGACAGAAGCTCGAGCACCATCGTGCGTCTATCAGGTAGCATGCAATCCTTTTTCAATAATCGTGCATGCGAGATTAATTAAGTGTCGCAGTCTTATGTTCCAGCCTTGTAATTTCTTGCACAGGGTAAATGTATTTTCGGTCTTTGTCATAAATGACTTCCGTTTCGTTTTTATTTATTTATTCTTTTCTATTTATTTATTCTTTTCTATTTATTTATTCTTTTCTATTTATTTATTCTTTTCTATTTATTCTTTTTATTCACTTCTTTCGTTTTTTCTAATTTATTTGTTTCAAATCCTTATCTAATTAACGAAAGCGAGACCTCGTTATTTATGACTCAATATTTTAGAATGCTTTGTTTTGTCAGAACTATTAACATGAGACTTGACAGGATTGTTTTATCGGTACCTTGTACCATGAACATGATTTTCTTGGCGGTGCAATATAGGCTACTTTTTGCGCGACGTGGAGGTAACCCTTTAACGAAGGAAAGGGTGGAAAGTTACTTCGATTTTGGTGAAGCAGCTGTCCTAAGCGAATTTTTTGCGAGGGAACTGTCAGAGCTGTCGCAATGAAACTTGGCACGATTGTTGCACATACCTTGCAATATGCACCGAATTTTTCTTATGGTGAAATATGGTTTCGTATGGCGTGTACTGAAAGAGTAATTCTCTTATAAACAGAAGGGTTGAAACTTATTTCGATATTAGAGATATCTGGGAATTTTTTGGAAGAAAGCTGCTACAGCAATTAAAATGAAACTTGGCACGATTGTTATACGTACCTTGCACAACGCATCTGAATTTTTTAATGCCGCTGCATGACATGCAATCTCTACGGAACGTCTATCGGACGAACCCCTGTCGCGAAAGGGGCTGCGATCGACTCTTCCGGTGTTTCTACGAAATGGCAAATTTGCGAAACTTTTAAGAAGCTTAAAACGGATTTGCTCGGAAAGGTTCGATGTAATTGGAAGCACTCACGACCAAAAAATGCATGATCCTTTAACCGAGAGGCTCCCGAAGAGCGCAGGGAGGGCCGGTCGTCTTTCCCCGTTTAAATTGCTCTCGGAATGCCACGTCGTAAACACTCGACGCCCCCGGGGGAATTTTCGCGGTAGGAGATACGCTATACTATTGACCGACGCGCATACAACGAGCATTTGCATCGGGGACCTGCACGGGACTCGGAATTGAAATGCCTTCGCAAAACGAACACACCTTTTTCGAAGAAACCAATTTATGAATTAAAGAAGACGGGATTATAAAGAAGTGCATACGAGATGTTGATCGATTAGCGTAGCTTACCGAAACTCCGGAAATCCAGGCCTTAAATTATCATTGATAACGAAAATCTTGAGAAGCTGTCGGAGGATAAATGAATGAAACAATGGTCGAAGGTATTATCAATGACCCCACTCGCAGTGAAACGATCCTACAGTAATTTCTTCCAAATTTTCCATTAGCTCGAAAACAAGAATGATTGGTTGTTATATAATAGTTGCTGGCGAACGGCAATCAAACCTGGGAATATTTGAAATATGTCAAGAAACGTTATTTGATCTCATAGTAATTTTCGTGGCTGTGATCCATTCCGAAATAACATTATTTGAAATAATTAGGAAGTTTAATTGAAAAACCTCTTTGTTTTAAACAAATTCTTGTGGAGAGAATTAGGAGAATAAAATCTTGATATTTTCAGCATTATTTCTTCTGGCCAATTCGAGCTAAAGAAATAATTTATTGCTCGAAATCGCTTAGTTACAAATGACATATTTATTCTCAACTAACGCCACTGAAAATAACCATCCGAATTATTCGACTATCTCGAATAATAATTTTCTGTTTTCAATTCGTGTAAAAATTCACCGGGTATATCGGCGACTATAAAAACGACTATTAAAAGAATAATCGTATCTCCTCTGCCCGAGTCGTCCATTTTCGTTCCCAAGTATTAAAAAGACAATGGCGAGAGAAACGACCGTACTCCGAGAAATCGCGAGCTGGAGCAAAATGTTTTCCGAGGTGTCGGAAGAATGACGAAATCAGCGGTTTCTATTTTAGAAGGACACGTAATATCGCCGGTATCAGAGAATCCAGTAACCGCAGATAGCGTTCCGAATCACGGGTTAAAAAAATTGATAAGCGAATTTTGAAATTTCGGCTCGAGGTAGCAGCCCGCGATCGCCGAGGCCGAAAAGTAAATAGTTCGTCGTGCATACGATTGATCGGGGACTTATCGATTATTCGGTTCAGGGGCGGTGGTGCGGGGGGTTCGGGAGGGGTTAATCGGTGGGAGGGCAGGTCAAGCCGATTTCACGAAAATTCGTTTCCGCGTTCTGCCGGTCGAAGGTCGTGCAAGTTCGCGCTCCGTGAATGCACATCGTTTATAGAGATAGAGTGTCGGTTGCCTGGCTCCGCCCTGAATCGATCAGCGCGGCGCTATCAATTACACGTACTATTTGAACAATTTTTCTGATAAAGCGACACCTGGCCTCGTCGCTCCCCCCGTGTCTCGCCGTTGCCGACGGACCGGGGCGGCTTGCCACGTAGGCTGCAACGGAAACGGGTACTCAAAAGTAAAAACCAATCGAAATCGATCGTATCTCGCAGAGATAACAGGACAATATGGAATCGTGTGACACCGATATCATCGGGAACACGTAATGCGGTTTAAAAGGAAAAAATGAGAACCGACTCAATAACACCCTTTATCTGCGTCGAGGCGGTCAGCAAGTGCTGAAACGGGTACAAAGACCAATCTCGAGAGCAAACTCGCCCAAGGCCGTCGCCAGGTGCGAATGCTCAATTGTTCTTGCCCGCCTAGATCCGAAAACCGACGGAGCCTTGGTAAATCTCGGTTTGCTTGGAAGTGGAATTCTCTCTCGATCTACATCCCTCTTCCTCTCAACGTCAATCTCTCTCTCTCTCTCTCTCTCTCTTTCTCTCTTCCATTCTCTCTGTCACTCTTGTAAAGCAAAGGGATCTTTTGGTCGCGATATAGGTGCCACGGGTCGATCAATATTGCATGCAACGGGCCAAAGACTCTCGATAATTAGTCCCTCTTGCTAAAATATGATCGGAGACTTAAGGCGAGATAAAAGTTCCAGCCCTCCAATGCCGTTGAAGTCTTTCTCGCTAGAAAACCGGGCTCGTTTCATCCTCTTCGTTTCATTGATTAACTCCCGCATGGCGATGGCCGGGTTATTTATTACAAATGAAAAGAACGAAGTTTTTCTTCTCGAACCACTTTTGTAGCTGTCGTAATGATCGAAACAGTATTCAGCACGTTTGCATTGCGCGTCTCAACTTTTTCTGACAATTTTATGATCGTTATCTCAAGAAAGTGGAACCGATGGATCTTCGTGCAGAACGTCGAACACACGACGAAAGAGAAATGGCACTGATGACCATGGTAAGCATTGGAAGTGTTCCAATTTAATGAAGGCAAAATGGCACCAGTGGTTCAACGGCTGTTTCGTTTCGGAATTTTTTCGAACCGAAATAGAAAGAGTACTTAGTATCGTAGATTAGTAGACTGTGCATTGTATGCACTTATGACAAAAATGAGTAGGTATAATGTCGAGATTAAAAGAAACCGAGAACGTTGACTTATTAATCCGAATATGTAAAAATCGTTAAACAAAGGGAGAAACTTGTAGATGGATCCCGTGTCTTACAATTGATAAAGACAATTTTTATTTTGCATAAAGATTCGCAATTTACCTATAAGTTATTTATTTAATGTACGCGTTATTTGGGGCAAATGTTGTAATAACGCTCGTTAAAAATCAGAATGAATGTCTCATTATTACTTTTATAAATTACTATAAAACAGCTGCTTTACCGTCAACCTTTCGAAGCCACTCTAACTGCAAATCTAAAATGATCATTTGCACTTGTAGTATTTCCATTTTACATGAAACAATACACTTTATGCATATCAAATCGAGTCTTGTGACTTATACAACAGTTGCAATTTCAACGATCTTCTAAATCTAAACTTTGACAACATAAAAATTACATTTCAACATGGCATAACAATTTCACTAACGCGTCAGAGTCGCCATTCGAGTGCAAAGGGTTAATAAAGGAGAAACGGCAGCAATTGTACTGCTCCGAAATGCTTTAGAATCGACCCAGGCATCGTACATCAGCTATGGCCGACGATTGGTCGAAATTTTGGGCTCGTCGAGTGCCAGTAAAAGGGTCGAGGAAATAATGAAAGAGAAAAAACGGCAGCGGTGTTTCAGCGAGCGTTCGAGCTCGCGAACCCTTCACGCTAGACCTAGGCTAGGCGACTTCGGATTCGATCCACGTCCCTCCGGGATCGAGAGGGCCCTTCCTGCCCCCCGTACCTGTCCCCCACCCCGCGGCCACTTATTCACCCCACGTTTCATCGGCTGTCTGGGACCGTGAAGTGTCCGGACACGTGTGTGCACACGGCGTGGGTCCCGCGCGGGGCTAGCCAGCTCCACCATGATCAACCCTGTATGCACACGCGGGGCTCCATATTGCGGCGTGTATTCGGGGTCTGTCGACGCCACGTTTGGCCACGTTCTCGCAGAGAACACCGAAGCGACCCGCCAGTCGTTTCGAAGCCGTCGTGCTGACCGGGTGTGTCGTCGAGAGAGCAGAGCCGCGCCGGTTACTATCTCTCCCTCTCTTGTTCCTCTCTCTTTCTCTCTCTATCTCACTCACTCTCTCTCTTTCTCTCTCTCTCTCGTTCTCCTCCCTCTTTCTTCCCGCACGAGGCAGAGAGCCCCCAGACCTGGTCGACGTCGTCCGACGAGAAGTCCGCCAGTACGCGTCACACTTTCCTCTTCGCTTGTCGCGAGTATACCGTGTTGTTGACCATGAAGGGTGCTATCGCCGTTTTGCTGCTGGCAGTGCTCCGTAAGTTTCCTATCACCATCTTCCACGACGCCAGAAGACGCGTTTTATCGAGATATTCCCGCGAGCTTGAACGTTCCGCGCGAAACTCCTCGAGATTTTGCTCCGGGAATACGCCGTTGCTCTCGGAGCTCTCTTACACGTGCGAATTCGTGGACCAATTCGAGGAGACCCGACCGTCGAATTTGGAATTTTCCTCGAAGGAGACTAGGTCGATCCTGCTCAGACGAGATTCTACGCGCCAGTTTCTTCAGTGTGATTTTTTTTTTTTTTGTTGGGAATGTTGACATCGAGGTTCCAGGGAAACTAGGCTTCGGGCTCGGCTTTTTCACGCGTAGTCGCACGGCGTAGGTCGCGGTTAGGGCAATCGTTGCGTAACCAAGGAACACCACCCTCCGCACGCTGTGTCCGTCCTCCTGGACAGCGAGACGTTCTTCTCAGTGTGTCGCGAATTCGCGCAATTGTCTCTCGGAACGAACGCGCGCAGACCGCGGTATTGCTCTCTTTCTTTCTCCCGCGATCCTTTAACGATCTCCGGCGAGAGGGAAGCCGAAGGCAGCCGTCTCGCGGATTTTCTACGCCTCGTATCGATTAGATCCTAGAGCAGCGGACGTTTCTCGATCGTCGAGCGCTCTCTCGGCGACTCTCGCTCCTCGTTGTTTCCCTCGGCGCGGAACCGAGATTAACCCTTGCGCGCCGTTCTGGTAATTGCGACATTGACACGTTCGCTGCCACGTCTCGGGCCCGCTGACATAATTATTCGCCCCCGATTGCGAAATTCGTTGACGAAGTCTGGAGCCCGGAATCGGGAATACGGGCCTCGATGGGCGCGAGGCTTTTCTCTTTTTCCAACGCATTCGCGGCTGAATTTCTAAATACGCGTCGCCTCGAGGCTCGCCTCGGAAAATTTAGTCGATGGATTTCAGCGAGAGGATCTTTCTTTTCCGTTGCGAACAGTCGAAGAATCGAACGTGCAGATTTTGATATGCTTCGAGAGCTTTCCCTTTGAATTGCTCAGTAATTTTTAATTACTGTATACTTCGATTACTAAATAATTCAAGTTGAATCGCTAAATATTGCAGCAGTTTGTGGAATTCGAGTAAAATTGGAGTAAAATTTCATTCGAGACTCGTTTTAGAGAATCGATTCGACGTATTTTAATAAAAGGATCATTTATATTCAGTTGACGCAATTCAGAGAATTGAGTATATAGATTTTAAATGCTACGATTATTATACTAAATTAATTTTTATTCCAGTTTAACTGCTAAATTCATTGTTTTCATTGTTCTTCGCATTTCATATAAACAATTTGATAATATATATACATATCATCCATCCGTTTTTTCATTACTGCGCCGTCTACAGTCCTCGGTGGCACAGCCGACGAAACAATTTTCCACAACGATCCAACAAAGCATCCCAGAAAATCGATTCGCGGTACCCAGAGCGAAAGTTGCCGGAGAATTGGTCCGCGAAAGTGCACTAGATCAGAGGCCTCGTTAACGCGCCGTTCCCCGCATTTCGAAAACGCGTGGGTCGCTCGAGGTTCGTCAAGCTCCTAGAGACAAGAGGCACGGGAATTCTCGGAGAGCACTGGCGCGACGGAGAAGAGCCCGCGTAAATTAGCGAATTGATTTTCAAAGAAGGACAGCGGGGCGTTTGCTTGTCGTTCCGTCGAAGTGGCCTCGCGAGACGCGATTAATTTCAAAACGCAAACGCGGTGTTACGCGCGAGCACAGGAGCTGTCGGCTTGTCGAGCCGCGTTTTCTCCAGCTTCTTTCCCCGTTTTTCCCCGGACCGCCGTTTCCCAGCGCTTTCCAACGGAACGGTGGCGCTCTTTGTAACGCGGGGCCCTCTTAAAAATAGATTAACACCGTGACCGGAGCCGCGCCTGATATGCAACTAACGCGCCGCGCGAAAATACTGCGAAAATAAACCGCTCTTAGAGAGACAGCTCTGCCCGACGCCGGACGGCTTCATTCAAAATAACCGGCGCCGATTGATTCGATTGCGCCTCGCGCGAAAACTCTGATCGCGGCTAGCGAGGATGCTCGCGGAATTTAAAAACCGCGCCCCTTTTCGGCGTCCTCGGAGGTCGGAAATAGCGGAGGCGATGATCCGCCAGTGTCCGAGAGCGGCTGTCTTTTTTTAATACTTAATGATTTATGTATCTTTATTTCTGTTTTCAATTCGCGTTCTCCGCGATAGTTTGCCGGGGGTGGAGGTGGCATCGCCATTCGCGGAGGCTGACGTTAAATAAACTGGGAAATCAAATATATAGTAACGTGAGATAGGATGAAATGTGGGCTGAAATGGATATCGTGAAATAGACTGAAATAAAATGTAATATACTAGATTGGTGGAAAATGATAGTAATAGTTATTGGACAGCAAAAGAAAGGAATTAATGTATATATAATAAAATAATATAAAATTAGGATAAGAGGAAATAGGTGAAAAATGTGAGCTGAAATGGATATCGTGAAATAGACTGAAATAAAATGTAATATACTAGATTGGTGGAGAATGATAGTAATAGTTTACTGGACAGAAAAATAAGGAAATTAATATATATACATAACAAAATAATATAAAATTGAAATAAGAGGAAATAGCTTACAACTTGTCACGATTATCGTCGCATATTTCACCGACTGCAAATAATCTCAACAATTTCGTCAGATTGAACTGCTTCGTTTAATCAAATTAAAATTAAGAACATATAATCGATTATCGCGGAAATGAATTTCCAGATGCGACAAGGTGTCGACAGAGCAAGAATTACCGTTCGTATTTTGAGCCGAGGCTCTCCTCGGATTGCGCCTTAATTGGATCGGCGCACGTTTTTATAATGGTTGATGTAACATGTGGCAGCTTGTCGGATCGATTAGATAAGCAGCTTGACTTTACGGGATTTTTACAGATGCATAAAATATGTTAGCGTTTAACACGATCGTCGGCAAAAGAAATCGCGGTATCCGAACCATAATATTTGCCGAGGCGAATTTATTTTAACGCGGAGTTGAGGTTACTCCTTTGCTCGACGGAAACATTTCGGAACTCGGGCGAAATCGTTTTCCGAAATATCCTTCGAATAATATACTATTTTCGATACACGGCTCGAGACGAGATCGACTGTGTACCAGGTTAGAACGGTATGGCACCGGGATTTATGCTGCGTGTTCTCCTCGTTGTGTACGACTCGTCTCGGTGAACTTGTTCTCGTCATTAACACCTAAACAGAAATAATAGCGACGCTCCACAATGTGTTTGGAAGCGAAAGTCGAGATACACGCGTCTTGAAGGACGCAACACTTTTTCTTAAATGCGTCGTTACGACATCGAAAAATTTCATTGAAATCTGACATTCCGAAGGGAACAACGAAGCGTCAGACAAAGGTTAGTTATCTCGAGGAATGATTACGTTGAATTTGAAATTAGAATATGAAAATCTGAAATACTGAGCGGAACAAAAGTCGACTGGAGGTGTCATAGACTATTCTGAGAAATAATTCTGCTTGAAATAAAAACTGAGGAATATTAACCCTTTACGGTCGTACTCTCAGCTACCAAAGCTAATTTCTTCTCTTTATCTAGTTTCACTGTTACATAAAATTAGAACATATTATTCCGTTACACATATCTGCACTTTAAAAAAGTATTAGCAAATTTTGTTCTTCTTTTTTAATCTTGCATATTATGTATGCACTGTTCGTTCAACAAGAATTAATTCCGGTCAGTATGACACCTATGTATAAACTTAATATGACCACAAGGGGTTATATTTAATATATTAATAATATAAATAATTTTAGTTTCTTCACAAGATGACGTCTTAATTATACAAGGTCTCTGAGATAACCAGTATCGACGACAGTAGTCAGCACCGTCTGCAGATATTTAAGAAAGAATCCAGCCCATTAATATCTGACACTCCGAACGAAACGCCATTCGTCAACTCGAACTATCGCGCAAAAATGATCCGTGCGTGCGACTATCTCTAACCAGGATTAATCGGTTCCCCTTTAATTGAAAAATTCGTCGCGAGCGCGCGATCTAATCGCGAGGGCGCAGATTAATTAATTAAGGGCGAGGTAAACGATAGGTGTAAGTCTCGGGAGCATCTAGATCGCGATACCGATCGTAGTTTTCGGTCGATCATGCTCGAAGGCGACGCCTAGACGCGGGGAGTGACCGAGGATTTCACGCAGAGACAATTAGCGGCGCGAAATGAATCATCGCCTGACCGAGCCCATTAGGACGTATTAATAATACTAATTAGCCTAATCGAGCGGGACCGGGCGCGGATCGATACGCGTCAGGTTTTCTATTTAACGACGATAAACACGGCCGTGTCCGTTCGCGGGCTAATTAACGAGTCGCCGTCATTTATAAACAGAGCCAAGCGAGCGTTGCCAATGTTCGCGCACTTGACCAAGCATCGTTTGCCATAAATATTATTGTGGGACCCGCGGGAACGCCTCGCGCCGCGGTATCTATCCTCGGTCCTCTCCGTTCGCAATATTTCATCGGAGGAAGCAGATAATGGCGACGCGAATAAATCAGAGACCGCTGAACGGGAGCTTCTTCCCGAGCCGTCGGAATCCTCTGTCGAAGTCGACGCGATAAAGTTCTTTACCTCTTGCCGGGGAACGCCGGATGAAAGAGACGGGGCGGCAGACATCCTTTGACACGTCGATACTGAATACGCAATTATTTCGTTACGCAGAAAATCCGCTTGCAATTCCAATTCACCGGCTTATTTCTCCGCGAAGCTCTGCAGAATTTTGCTCCTCGCCGGAACAGCGTGTCTATTCGTTTGATTTTAGATTGATCGGATTGTTTCTAGATTGACCAGACTGTTTCTAGATTGACCAGATTGTTTCGAAATTCATCGAATTGTTTCCCGATACTGCGAATCTGTAATTGCTTCGATGATCTCACGGCGTAGGCGCGTGCTCGCGCACTCGTCAAGGTGCGATTAATGTTTGATGAAGTTTGAAGAACCGTCCAGCTGCATACGCGACGTGTTCGATTGCGGATATGTCCATTAAACGATCATCCCGGCTTCGTTTTATACGAACAGGAAATTCGTAGAATGTTGCTTGTTGCTACAGCAGCATGAATCTATTCATTCGTTTCGAAATTGATTGGACTTTTTCTAAATTGATCAAATTACTTTTAGATTGATCGGATTATTTCTTAATTGATCAAATTGTTTCGAAATTCGTCGAATTGTTTCCCGATACTGCGAATCTATAATTGCTTCGATGGACTCGTGTAAGTGCGTGCTCGTGCCCTCGTCAAGGCAGCGATGTTCGATGAAGTTTGAAAAAGCGGCTTCGTTCGAAACGATCGTTGATAAGCTAAAGTGTTATCGAGAATTTATCGATCGATAGCTTCGTTGTTGTTTTATTGGATAAGGGAATCTGGAGAGTTTTGTTTCTTGTTTTAATACTATCTCGCCTTTAGTCCGATCACATTGCTTCCATTCGAATCTTGCTCCGATTGCGCCGAGATTGCTCAGCTTATCGGCAACGATGTTCGATGAACTTTGAAAAATCGTTCACCCCAGTGACAAAGTTCCGATTCGATTGCGGATAGATTGAAGCGCTGCTGCGGAACCACCGATCGATCACAGTGTCTTCCTTTTCTTCGGAAGAGTAATCGGGAGAATTTTGATCGTTGCTCGTCTCGATTCCAGATCGTTCGGATCGTCTCGATGCTGTTAGAGCCTTGATTAAGTCGAGCTGGCTCTACTTGCGATTCGCATACTCTAGCCTACGTGAACGAAACAATGTTTGACGAAGAACGATATGAAGAACGATCTATCATCGATACATTATCGCGACTACAGTAATCTCTATACAGTACTCTCTATAATTCCTCTTCCAGCTTTTTTCATCTCGACTCTATATCGATCAAGTAGTCCTACATAGATTTTTAATTGCCACGAGTTCGATCAATTACCAATCGAAGCGTTTCGAAAAATTTTCCAATTATTTTTTGTAATAATCGAGATAGGCTGAAGTGTCTCCGAGGATCAATCGATGATTTATAGCTATCGGAGTTAATATCGTAAAGCGGTTCAGCCGGGATCGAACGATTTTACGAAGATTGTGGAGCGAGTATTAAACAACAGGTCGTCGCGGAACCGTGGCCAGTGTTCGTGAGTGGCTGAGCAGTTCGATAAGCCATCTCTCCGCCCACCTAATCCCGCGTATTATCAGAATTTTCGATCGGTGCCGCGGCGGCGACGTGACCGACGACATCGTCGTCGCTCCGCAATCAAAATTTGTTTGCCCTGATACCGTTTGCGCAAGAAAACCACGATGGCCCGTGTTTGCTCTGCCGGTTGGCGTATAGAAGGTGCTCTCGGCGACTGCATTCTTATCTATCGAGGAGGAGCGTGACTCACGCGCCTCTAATTCCCGTTTGTATCAGGCTGTCGGAGCTGCTCGCGTTTTCTCGATTTCGACGAAACCAACAGAACAAGTATCGCCGGGACACTGGGAAAATATTTGTCAACGATAAATAACAGCTCGATAGCGGCTGGGTGTGGCTAGATCCTCCGACCGATCGCGTTTCCGGCATGGAAAATCATCTATTCCATGAACGGCCAGCCTATCGTCGGAATCGATTTGCGCAATTATACGAGTAGCGTATAACTGGAATATTTGCTCGAGGGCGGAGTGATTGCGGATCTTCCCGATGCAAAATGATCGAATCTCCTAGATCTATGTTTTCCAAGGGTGCGCTGTTTTTAATACTCTCGGGGGCGATCAGGAGAAGTCAGACTTCCGAGAGAAAGATGGAGATATTGTACTCGATAAAATTAGACGAAACAGAATTGTATAGTATGCGCGAAATGATATCTTCTCGTGTAATACGGAATTTGGCAAATCATTTTTGTTGAAACTGTAGATACTAGACTGCAGGATTTGATGTATTTATGATATAAAAGAAATGAATAGGTGAAAGTGAACATTGCAGAGGAATTAGAAGAATTCGAGGACAGAATTCGAGCTGTCACTTTCGACTTATGTCTCTTCTAATTACCTCGGACTAGTTTTATTCTACATAGAGATCCGCGGTCTAGCAATTACATATGGAAATAGCATTTCTACGTGTAACATACAATTACTATTCCAAAGGAAAGTTTATTTGCCACTGTTTCAAAACATCGATTTTCCTCGTGCCTGCAAAATGTTGGGTTTGCTGACACACTATTCATCGCAGGAGAACAATAGCACGGCTTTGTAGCCAGACGGAAACGAAATAACCAATTTCAACTAGTTTTGCGAGGAAATTATTGTTACAACTTTCGCAATATACAGTTGAACGTGGTTTTAGTGCTGCGAATAGCTTGCTGGTGAAGAAAAGGGGTCATTGAAAATTGATCGCATTAGCATCGCACTAAAATCGTAAATGATTCGATGATTCCAGAGGTGATGGTTACCCTTACGAAAAATCGTGTGGGAAATTGGATCATTTTCGACGATGTTCACAACAATTCTGAGCATTTTTAGAGCATATATTTCTAAAGATATTTCTCGCAGCCTTTGTATTGTTCCCGAAAATTGAGTAATAATTGTACGATTCGATCAGCCTGTGTCAACCCAGACATCACCTCGCGAGGGTCGAGAAGATCGTTCTCGATTCTCTGGCTCGTAGAAAAGGTGTCAACAGTTCGGGAAAGCAAAATCGCGCCTAGCTAACCTGTCCGTCGTCTCGAATCGTGTTCACGGAGCAATTAGCGAGACCGCCGAGTCTGTCGAACCTGTTCGCGGCTCTCGCACCGGCTTTGAAAAGAAGGTGTCGTAACGAAACGTGAGCGTAATGCGGGCACGTTGCATCGAATCCTGGAGCGGACGCAGGGTCCACGCAACGCTGCAGATCGCGGAGTGTCTCGATCGCGATTCTTGGAAGGATACGAGGCCTGCGTACTGTGTCGCATTAATCGTTTTGCTCACGTACGCGAGATATTTGCTCTCGGAAACGACTGTTGCTTGATCTCGCTAAGCTAATCCTGACTAAGCAAACGCGCCGGCTCCGATTTCACTCGCCGGGATTTTTCAACAGGTCTTTCTCTCGATCCTATTCCCATGGCGGCTCTGGAAAGCGGTGGCGCGGTGCCACCGAACTCCGAAGCGTGGATTTCGAGTGACTCGGCTTTTTCTCCTTTCGTCGCGCGTCGGGTTTTATTTGTCTCTAATTGCGCATACATTTTCATTCGCATTTAATTGCACCTTGCAATTTCATCCGTCCTTAACCGCACAGGCAATTCCGTTCGCCTTTAATTGCACGCGCAATCTCATTCGTCTTCAACTTATCGCCGTGCTTTGACGAGGCTGACTCGCGACCGAGATCTCTGCTTGTTACCTGCTTGGATTCCATTCATTCGAGTCGTTAATAAAACTCTAGCGTTCTCTTGCGATCGATGTCTAAGCAGTCAGGTAAATATGGCCAGGTGATAAATACGAATTATCTCCTTCGAAGAAACTGTTGCTGCGGATAACATTGCTAACAAAATCAATCTCAGTAATTCAATCGAAATCTTTCAGTAATTTTATTCAAGTTTTTATTGTAATAAAAATCGCACGAAGTTGAAATAAATCCAGTCTTGCAACTATTATAAAATAATAAACATTAATCCTAGTGTAGAATAAATGGCTTCAATTGCAGGTAATCGTTGAGCTAATCGTCGCGACAATGTTAAGGCTTGACGATGTCGCGAGCGAGTCAATTTCGCTAGAGACAACTGTTTCGAGGAAGTTGGAACGGGATGAAAAATATTTGCCGTCGGATTTGCACTCGACTAGCGTTCACAATTTACTTACCGATACCGGAGTGTCGTCGCATCGTTAAATTACTCGCGCGGAATGCACGCGCAATGCGTCACGAACGACACCGGTCGCATTCTCGCGCTGCTTAGCAAAGCCTCTCCCGGTGTTTCCAAAATATCATTTGCACCCGTAATAAGAGAACGCCTGCGGGGATAACGCGCTTGTTGCGACATTCGTCGGATCTTCTATTTCCACTCGGCGCTCGCTGGATGTCTTTGGATTACTCACGCCTCGATTAATGAATCGAATTAGTGCAATCAATATAGCACCGCGGCGAGGTTTCTCCGACAAGTTGTCGCTGGAACTTGGACGATCTTGCATTACTCTCCCTAAGAATAGCTGCAAGCAATGCATGGAGTATTGAAAAAGCAATAGCATCTTTTATTTTTAACTCGAGATGAATATAAACGAGGCTGCTCCGCGCAATGACGGACGACTACATCCTCGACGGGAAATTTCTATTTCGTTTTATTTTCGCGTCGATAACGAATGTTCCTTCTGCCGAACAATTTTCTTCGGTTAGCTGATCGAAGGAGGAGAGCTGCTCGAAGTTTTCTGGGCTATCGATGCCGCAGCTTCTTACTAATTAAGTCCTGAGGTCCGCTCAGGCATCGTTAAGCGTTCTTACAATGATATTGTTCATACTAGAAATACTATTAAAAGGCTGTACATAGGCTGTAAGTCGTATGAAATGGAAATAGGTCAGAAAAATGATTTTCAACTTATTTAAATGAAAATTAAATTAAATTAAAAACGATCTCAAATTTAGGAATTAAAAAACATACTGAATCGAATAAAATCGCGTGAGGAAGGAAATTGAATTGACTTTTCTAAACCGGGAGGGGAAGGGATATCAGCTACCAGTAATTTTTCAGATAAAAATTCGAAAATACGTGTTCTTATAGCATTTCTCTGAATTTAAATATATAGAAATTAATATTGTAAATATATTTTCCTCGCGAGAAGGGATTGCCATCCGTTCAAATCAGTACCGTGTAAAAATAGAATTTTCGAGTGCGAAGGGCAAAGTTCCGCAGAAAGGTATGCACTAGATCGTCGCTCGACCGTTGAGAAAATTCTGTTTTCCAGCGATCGGCGTCCTCGTGGCGTGGGAATCAAGGTGTGAGAAAATCGTAAGAACGAGCTAAATAAAAAGCGTGGACAGTTTTCCTTGTGCCGGATCGCGAAAGGTGTATCAATCGCTCACGGTCACGTCGGCGAGCCTCGTCTCCGCGATATATCCTGTCCCCGCTGCTTGCAGCGATAATATTTCACGTTGCAAACGGTGACCCGGTGTGTATCGATCAGAGACGGACCAGAGAATTATTCCTCCCCGTGGCCTACAAAGTTCTCGGAGAGGCAGAGTTTCGGCGCGCGCGTTGTCGGCCCACCGCGAACGCCGAGCAATTTCGACGGTGAACCGGGCCGTGGCGGGCCGCGGTCCACAGTGTGGCCCGCAATCTATAAAACGAAAAAGATCACTGCTCCATATCCACTAGAAACAATTAGAGATTTAGCAACAGGATGATGAAAAAATTAAGATCAATTGCAAGCGAGTAAAAATTAGTTCGCGACGCATCTTGTTTACGTTGTCTCACGAACAACATGCCACTTTGCGAAGTAATCTTCATAGAACATGACGGCCAGGTGTTACACGATAGTAATTAATGTATGGAAATTTTATACAATGTAATAATTAACCGGGAATTAAATAATTCAGTTCTATTTATTGTCTTACATTTTAGAGATGAGGTTTTAAAATGTCCTGGGATTCTTATATAATTAAAATTGTATAACCTTTTCATGCGATACCTTCCTTTGTATTTTCTTTGACAAATTGTTAAGGCGTCTTGCTCGAAAATTGATTAACCGGTTACGATTTTTGTCCCGGACACTCGTATAAACGGCGCGCTGTGCGGCGGGTCGCGGCGTGTCAGCCACACAAAAGTGCCGGGACACGGGCCCGGCTTACCGATTGTTCGGTCTGCCGGGGATCCCGAATCGCGTCACAATGGGGAACACAACGGGACGGTTTCACAGGCCTTTTTTTCCTGGCCGTGTGTCAAGCGGTGCCGAGGCGAGAGCCGTTAGGGTATCGCGACGAGCCGCGCCGCGGCGAAAATAGATCGGAGACTATCTATCGCGTTATTATCGTATCAAAAGCTCTTCGTCGTTGGCAAGGCTGCCGCCGCGCCGGTACGCTAACGCGTTCATCATTTTTCCGATCTGCTGCGTGACGCGAAAGTACCTTACGTCCTTCCGTGAGCCATCGATAAAGACGAAGTTCAAGGGGAAACCGTTTCAGACAGCGAAATTCGAACCAGAGCTTACAGACGATCTCCATAGCCCATTGACGTAGCTAGCGACCTTTGCTAATGTACACTCCTCTCCGAAAGTATCAGGATACGCACAGAAAGCGAAATGAATTCGAGAAATCGATAGGAAATTTTTCTGATTCCTTCGATTAATTTCACAATTAATTGTATTAAAAAGTAATGACAATTTTGTAAAAGAAAATGAAATATATCCACCGCGTTTTATAATTACTTTTTAGACTTTTTATCAGTTTGCCTATTATTTATAATCTCATTTAGTTACGTTTCATAGCTATGAAACGTAATATTAATCATAAAACATTATCTAAACTGAACGAGAGGTTACACTTTATACTAAACTGTAGCAGGTGTTCTAATACTTTTGAAGGGGGATGTAACAGTAGGACCTCGATTATCGATCCTCTGATATCAGAACTCCCTTTTGTTGAAATACGTGGACACCCATATGAACCCTTTGCACTCGAGTCTAAAGCATCGCTCAAAATTATTATATCACGTTCAAAAAGAATTTTTATACTGTCAATATACTATTTAACTTGCTGGGGAGTGCCAGTGGGTACAATTGACTACAGAAGTAACCAAGAAAAATTGATAAGACTGTTTCAGTTTCTGTTATGATTTTTGAAAGAGGTTTAATAGAGATTTTAAGATATCTTTTTAATTTTATTTGCATTTTAGAACGCTGCATCTTAATATAAAAATAATACTAGTAATAATAATGTATAATATAATATAATATTATTCATATATATAATATAATATTATTAACATATAATATAATGTAATATAGTATATTATATTATATTATATTTCGAGTACGGGTATTTTTGTCTCGGTTAGCGATATCTACAATATGGTCCTAGCCACGACTGCCCTAACTACTCAAGACCGTCCGCCGTCCAAGGGTTAATCTGCTTAGCCGGGATAATCGAGGATCGACTGTACTTCTTTTCTCGGAGTCGCTCGGCTAAATTAGATTCCGAGTGTAGGATCATTCTGCTAAGGGTGCAAGCGGGTTAAAGCGAGCATTCGGAAGATCCGCGCGACCTTGTTGGCAGTCGGCATTGAACTTGGATCGAGGGAAGGTAGCGTGCACCGTTGACACGTCGATCGCCGATGAATTGCAGGTTCGAACGCAGCGGCTGAACGGCTCGGTGTCGGTTTCAGGTCACGGGAAAAGAAAGCGGCGTAACTGGCAGTTGCGTGCTCGCGTTTAAACTGCGCGTACGAGCGTTTGTATCGATAACTAGCTTGTCCACAGGGAGAACCGATGCATATATCAGGATGGGTGGTACCGTCGTTGCATTCAGCCGCGGGGAATTGATCCATTAGAGCTATTCCCTCGTAATCGCATCGAAACGGCTCGATGCAGTTTAGGATGAACGCGATATACGCGAGGGGAACGTGCGCCCCATGCGAAAGGTGTAACGAAACACCCGACGAGACTGTCCCTCGCTCTGCATTCCCTGCATCAGGTGCACGAACGTTGTACCACGAGCCTCGCAGTGCAGCTCTTGCAGCAAGTCTTAACCCTCCGATCTTCAATCTTGTTCCCGATGTTGCAGGCATGTAATTTAACCCCTTGCCGTATCATTTCCTTTGCAACGATCGCAACTTCTTCGACTCCAACAATTTCCTGGAAGAAAAAGAAAAGCATTTACTATGCAAACTGTGGATTTGATGCATTTCTGGGAAAGAGCGATTGAAATACGAAATGGTGGAGACACGAGAAGAATTAATGTCGTTGCATTGTTTGTAACTTGCTGAAGTTAATTAAAGAAACAAAATAGTTTAGCTTCTGTACAGTCGTCGCGGAAAGTTTTTATTTTGCATAAAAATCCGCCGTTTAGCGGTGCGTTGTTATACTGAAAAGGGTTAATCAAATCTTTCCGTGTAACAGAACCCTCCGAGGTCCCGAGAATCTTGCAGCTGGAAGGGTTCACATCCGAATAGTGGCTGAAAATTTCGATTATCCGTTAACTATCATTAGGCTATCATTATGAGGTGCGCACGCGATCGTCCAGAAAAGGGTGGATCTCTTGGCAGCTGGCCGAAAGTCGCTGAAAAGCTTCCTCGGAGCTTAGGCTGCAGTTTTGCAGCGGAGCGCGCGCGGATTTCCGGCGGAATGGCCGGAGAACGCGAGCCGAGCGGAGCCGAGCGGAGCGGAGCTGAGCCGGTCGGACGGCTGTGACTTATGGTAATCGAGCCGGCTCGAATCCGACCCCCATTCCCAGTCAAACTATCGGAAATTCCAATTTCCACTCTAAGCTGCGATCAGATTCCGGCGAAAATCAGGACCGACGGCCAGTAGCCTGTCCAAACAGCTCTTCGAAAATCTGTCGCACACGTGTTCTAGGCCGACCAGGGGGATTCGGACATGTGCCCCTAATTTTCGCCCCCTCGTTACATTCATCTTCGTTCCGGACCTGGCAACAGTTTATCACAGCGGACTCCTTGTCTTTTGCTTCTAATATCTCTGTCGACGCTTCGTTATTTTCATAATGACGGTATTTAGAGGTTGACAGGTGAGAATCGTTGACCGGAGAAGCTAGTACAGGGCTACCCAAATTGAGTGTCGCATCTTTAAAATAATAGATAGACCGCAAATATTTTTGACTTCTAATGTGCTACGGTATTCGACGAATAAACTTCTTTGTAATGTTTATAGGTGGAAATAGCAATATATCAAACTACGTAATATTTCAGAGAAAAGTTTGTCTGCCAAATTCTGTATTAGATGATGAGAAACAAATATATATAGTTCATTGTTCTGGGAATTTGTTTAATCTAGGAACTAGAAGACTACGCGCCTTTCTTATCTGCGAGCTTCCTTCTTGGTATAATTATAGACCCCACAGTCTAACAGTAAAGGAAATTATGCGAATCCAGCAAGTTGTCGCAAAAGTCGAAGGAGCCGTGTAAAATTGCTTGAAAGTTGGAATTATTTTTGACAATCTTCTCGTAACACACAGTGTAATTTGACTTAGAATCTGGCGGCTATGTGTCCTGTGTTTTTCACATTCGTGACTATTCCTCCTCGGGATAATTATAGTATTTAGAGGCTAACAGTAAAGGAAATTACGCTGGCAAGCTACCGAACGCTCGTGTAAAATTGTTTAAAAATTGGAAACGCGAGGATAATGCGCGAAATACGTTAGAGCCGGCCAGTGGAGGCGCTCGTCAGCTTAATGGACGGGAACAACGGCGGATGGGTATCATTGTCTATCGCCGGAATGGAAGCCAGTCGGCGGTAGGTGGCATTGTCTCCGAAAACTAGTCTCTCTCCGATCGCGATAACGCTCGATAACGCGACGCGAAGGACGGCCGCGGCTGTCGGGCAGTTTACAGAGAATTAATTTCCTAAATTGATGATAGATTGATCAAACAATACCGCGGAAAAATGTCTGCGGAAGCGTGACTCATGGCTGGCAAACAGAATGGCGGAAGGTCTCGGGGGAAATGATCGCGGCGCACGAGATCCGGAACGAAAACGGAGCAGTTCCTCTATTTTCTCGAAAATACGAGCATCGGAAGCGGACGTTGCATAAGGACGCGACACGTTGCACGTTATTAGGTGCCCTGGCGGCCCTCGAAGACAGACAATCGATTGTTCAGCCAATTAGAAGCACTCGGAGAGTCGACTCGGCCGAGCGCGAGGTCAGTCCCGCCTCGAGAACCGAGGCTCTTCTCCACCGAGCGGAGAAAGTGGAGCGGAAAGCTCGCTCTCTACGTGGAATTTTTCCGGAATACGATCCCGCAATTTCGATATTGCTAGCTTTTAACGAGACACACGCCGGACGGACAACTCGCGGCACGTTAATGCGACGCGTTCGGATATTTCTAGTTACTTCGATTTTCCAGGATACTTTGGAAACTGATTTGTATTTCTATTCGTTAGTCACTTTAATTTTGTGGAACGTTTTGGAAGCTGATTTTTATTTGTATAGAGACCGGAGAATTAATTTATTATCATAATAAGTAAGATAATTATGCGAATGAATTCCTTTTAGTTGAATATTTCATTCGAATTTTATTCGTCGTCAATTATTTTATCCATTTATTCGAACGATTCGACAAAATAATACAGAATAAATTCTTACTCGAATAAAATTGTATTCCGATAAGTTTTTACTCAGATCAATTTTTATTCGACAGCGTCGAATAACATTTTAGTCTCTACCTCTTATCCGTCCGAATAAAATGTTAATAAACTCTGATAAAGACGAATACATATTCTGCTTTATTTTGTCTACGAACATCGACTTCCACCGACTTTTTCGACCATTTCGGAAGCTGTTCTGTGATTCTTCTTTGCACAGAGACGAAAAGAGAGCGTTCGTTATTTTGACGAGGGAGCGCGCCGCGCTTTCCAGACCACTGTGCCGCGTTGCATTTCCCCGTGTCGACAACCGGTTCTTCGACAGACCGTCTTCTGTGCGGAATCGATGGCTCGGAAATAAGTCGGCCGGAAGTGCCGAAGAAACCATGAATGGAAACTCGTGGACAGAGAGAAGTCCAGATAACGCGATTTCATGCAAACAGGCGTCGTCGCGCGGTCTTCTCGCGTCGAAAAATAGCACCACTTTCGTTACTTCCTCGCTCGAAGCTAACAAACCTGTCGACATGAAATCGTTCTGTTCGATCGATTCCACGAATAGCGTAGCAATATTCTCTTTTAGGATAAATGGAAATTCCCGTGGCACGGAGGACGATTAGTCGTGTTCAAAGGAAATGTTCAGCTCGTTTGATTCGTCTGCTCGTGAATTCTCGATTACGCTGTCGGGTATTTTGTGCGCGAGGTTTCGGCGTCGTTGAAGGGTACTTTGCGCGGACGTCGCGTTTCAGATGACCTTTTGCGAGCTGCTAGATAATGCGAGGCCACGGATATGCAGAACACCGATGATTAACGTGTACGAATACGCGAGACACAGCCGAGGCTCTAGTTCCGAACGCAAGGCTGTGGAATTCCCAAGTGCTGTCCGTACACGAAAGTTCAGGGAAACTGTGGTTTCACCTGTTAACCGTGGTCAGCACCTTGTACCTAATTGGACACGGTTCTCCTTCGTTTGTTTCTACTTTGCTCAACCTTCCATCGACGCTGTTCCGTGATCAAGTAGCGAGGCGATGGTTACGGTCCTCATCGATGATTACACCACGCATTGTTGTGCAAAGTTAAAATTGCATCTGTTGCACACGATAGTAATAGTAATTCTAATAGTAATAATAATAGTAATTTTAATAGTAACATCAATGCCATCTCTACTATCCGATATTAGAAATACTCATCCTGATAATAAATGCATAAAATTCGCAGTTCGATAATTACGTTAAACGATATCATCAATACAGCCTAAATTCTATCTAAAAGAGTGGTTGATTGAAACAGGTTTTTATCCTACCGCTTCGATTACGTTTAGCAGATCTGTGGTTCGATTTGTCGGACACGTTGAGCTAGTTTCAGCGTGCGAACTCGGCCTCGCGGAACGACAAAAGGAGACCGTTTTATTCGGCGATTGCGTGCAGCCGCCAATCTCTGTTATCTCCGAAAGCGCAGGTAGCACGTATATCTTGCAAATTTGACTTGGACGAATCGATACGGGGCGGACTGTCGATACAATAGTTTCAACTGACCCGTTTCCGGTCCAGCAGACGGTGGGTGGCAGAGGGGCTCGGGCTCTGTGCGTTAGCTGATCGGCCATCGAGGCGCGAGAGAAAACGGGCAAACGGTTTCCCCGTTCTTTTTTCTCCCGTTATTTTTGCTTTCCTCCTTTGCAACAGCGCGCCGTGCATCTATAGGAAATTTCGTTGTTCGTTCGTTCGTTTCTCGCAGCTCGATGCTGCTTCCCGTCCGATAATTTTGTCTAATGCCGTTTCTACGAGCGGTTCGAGCAACGGCGCACTAATTATCGAGGTTGTCCGGGATACAGCTGCTTTCGTTTGTTTGAACGGTAATTAGAATAAAATGACGAAGTATTTTAAACAACGAAATTTTCATGTAACACTTACGATAATCGTTAGAAGTATTTTGCAGTACGATTATATTATTTGTAACTCGATGCAATTATTCCGTAGAGATTTGTCATATTAATTGACGGAATTACGGTTCTTATTTCTTTATTTTATCTCTACATCAAGTCGTATTAAACCTTCTCTGTATTTTCTTTTAGCGATTTTATAAGTACTATTATATAACTAATATTCGATAAGCAAATAAATAAATATCTTTCGAATTTTGCTTGACCAAATTATTTTTTCTGGAATTCTCGAATGTATTTGTTAATCGTGAACGCACAGTTTATAAAAATTCTAAGAACGGTCCTGGAAATATCTAGAAAATATATGGTTTGGGGGTTGTTTTTACCCTTAAATGTGGATCGCAAAGAGATACGTGTCGAATAGTTTTCCAACGAACTATGTCGTACTAAAATTTCATTTTTGACGCGTTATACCTGGACGTGTTCCCTCGTGAGTGACAGGGTGACTGACGAATTCGTCAAACGAGCGACCCTAATCGGATCGACGGTGCTTAAAGTAGCTGAAAGTGACCAGCATTGTCTCGTAAGAACGAGGTGTACGTGTTGGAGATGTTGTTAATCTCGGCAATGAAACGTCGCTTTGCCGAACATCAGCGGGATGGTAACGAATGAATGCGATTATCGATCTTGCCCCGAGGGAGGCTCGGGGCGACAACGAGCGAACTGGGACGAGATTCTCAGCCATCCGGCCCCACCCCCCAAAAACTCTCTGGTTCCTGGCCGTCTATTCTCGCGAGGAATTCTCGGCCCGGTCAATTATGGAACGATCCCGGCGAATATTGGGGTCGAAGGTCGAGAGCCTCCTCGGGAATATCGAGGGGTGCACCACCCCGACGAGTCCGAAAATCGAACCTCCGTTTTCATTTAATTTGCATCGTGCGGAATCTTCCGACTCGGTAATTGCCGGACGGCGGCGAGTCTTTACGCAAAACAGAAGTTTTCCGCGTCGGTTGCAAGAAATCTTGGGTTTACTTAGAAATTTCTACGTTCGCACCGATCATTCGAACTCGCCATAGTTTTCGAGTCTGACTCGCGATCGAGATTTTTAGCAATAACTCATTAAATATGAATATTATTCCGTTGTTTTAAATTCTGTTCTCTCTCGTTATCAATATTTTAGCATCGACCTATGTAATAAATATTTTCAAAACTATCTATAACTTTATTTATCAATGCTCCCTTTGGATAAGTTAGTTTATCCACAGTCAATTCAACCGGTCAAAATGGTTTCTGATTTTTACTTTTACAGTTCCCGATATTATAGAAATATTTCGTAGTAGCGAAGTATACATTACAGTATAAATCATTTTAACTAAATTCAGTAAAAGTTTCAATTCATTTGCCAGAAACTAGATGGCCAAATAAACATTTCTACCCCGGGTCCGAGTGTTAATTTCCAGTAATTATTTGCGCACAATATCACAGTATATGAACTAACCGCGACGCTCTCATGTTTCAGAAGCCGCCATGAGCAACGCCGCCACTGAACCGAAGACCTTCTTCCCAGACCTGAAGAACAACCTGACGAAGATCGTCTGGGCCCACGCAGTGAACAACTTGAAGGCCCTTGAAGACAATCTCAACAACGGTAAGCTTTCCACGGAGCATCGAAATTGTTGCTAAGCGAAAGTCGAACGCGATATCAGGGGTCCGCGGTAAAACTTCCGCCACGTGACCAATGACTATCGATTCGACTCTTCCGAGATAAGAGTTATCAGTCGGAGCAACGTTTGCCAGGATCGATCCCAGAAGAACACTGCGATGTGCGACGGGGGTTCGATTTCCGATGAAAAATTCATTTGCGTCCGAGACAGCCTCTGTCGTCCGTTCCTCATCAGTCCGCGAAGCCTTACTGGCGAACGCTATAGTACAGCTGACGCCACTGTGGCGTCAGTGAACTCTGCTGCTACCACAAATTGTAAACGTTCCACGGATTCCTCCGACATTCTCCTTCCATTCCTTCGAACCTTTGGACAGTTTTTTAGTCCGAAATTTTAGCAACGAATTTTTCCGAGCTACCCTTTCGATAAAACATGGACTAAAAAAATTAATATAGATCGCGAGAAACGCATACTTTTTTTTTGTTAACACGTTCGCTACCAACGTCGTGTATCTCGATTTTCTATTTCACCTGGGGGATATCCAATTAATTTTGTAAATATAATTATTGAAAAATTGTGAATTATAAAGACGCATGCGACAGAAGTACAAGACAATTTTTGTTAGTCGCGTTTAGACCTCGGTATATTTAGTGTCAAAAAACTAATGGGAGCTGCAAACGCCAGTAACTTATGACTCGACCTAATAGTTGCGGTGACACCGCGACGAGTCGGATCACTGGTAGGCGACGAAAGGCTAATTAACAGATCCAACGAAAGAATGTCGACGGTCGGTGGGACACTGGCGCGGATCCGGTGTTAACGAACTCCCTTCCGTCGAAACAAGAAGTATAGTTCTCCGTCGTAGTGTGCCAGAAATCGTTGCCAAGTTTTCGCGTTACTATGTCGTCGCGAGCGAGCGGGTGCAACAAGCCGGAGGCCGGCACGCGGGGATCGTGTTTGCCATGGACAAACGGCGGTAACGCCGCTAATTATCGTTCGCAAATGTTTCACGGGGACGAACGGCTGCCGGTCGAAGGCCGTCCGCGAAATTCTATTTGGGACGCGCGTCGCCGAGATACCGGATGCGCCGCGGTTGATTAATATTCAGGGAAACGAGGCTTGTTGCTCACGTCCGCGAAAGATCTTCTGGAAAGAGACTGGCTGTCCCCTCGGAATCCGCAATGAGGGCTGGAGAGGGCACCGGGAGGATCCCTGGTGGAAGGTCAGTCGTCGTACACGCGCGACCTTGATCCGAGGATCGTGCGATCGATCGAGGAAACCACCGGGGACGTTCGAAACACCCGTCCACGGAACACGAGATGAAATATTTGGATTTTTTCGACGGGGAAAGTAGAATCCGCGGTTGGCTTCTAGCCTCTTCAAGCCTGATCGATATTCCCGTTGCACGTGTGTGCAGCGCGCCAAAGCCGTTCGCTCGGCTTTCTCGCTTTTCCTTCCCGACTTTTCGTCGTTCTTCCTCTCTTCCTCTCTTCCGACCCCGCCGCCTCGCGGACAGACGCACACAGCATCGCATAAAGGCGCGAGCAAAACTGAAACTTCTGTGCTTCTCTTTAAAGCGAATGTGATGATGCTGGAGGGCGACGTGAGGATGGGCCTCAAGGTAAATGAGACCGACATAACGAAGATCGTCCCGATAATGTCCCACGACGCTGGCAAGGAGAGCGATCTGACCCTGGAGGAGTTCGTGAACAAAGTCCCTACGAACAGCACGAAGGGTGTGAAGTTGGACTTCAAGACGACCGAGGCTATCGAAGGCAGCAAGGCTACCTTGGAAAAGCTGACCAAAGTACGTATACGCGCCGTTTATTTTTAAGCTGCTCGATCTTTTGCTGGCCAGAGGAATGCTTCGCTGAGCCTTCCCCGATAAAAAGGATATTCTAGGAATCGGCCGGTGTATTTATGCACCGATTACAGATGCTCCACGGCGCACCGCGCTCGGTGAATTCTTATTCTTCCGCGCTTGAATCTTCCTCGCTGCGGCTCGCGATTACTCGCCTCGCCTGCTGATCGATCCGTCTATTCGATTTCAGGTGTCATACCCGGTGTTCATCAACGCGGACATCGTCCAAGGGCCCGGCGGTAATGCAACCGAAGTCAAGGAAGAGGGCTTTCTGAAGATCGCCAAGGAGTACAGCAACTTGATCGTGTCCGTCGGCTGGACCACTGGGTATGATCACCGTTCTATAGTTCTTTCAATCTCAGTTTCGCCGATTCAATTATTATTGCATTCCTTAAAATCGTCTTCGATAGAAAAGCCTATCTTTCTATAACGATATCAACAAGTTGCAAGCAAGATAGATAGATCCTTAAATTTCCTCAAATCCCGCCATGTTCAATTTCAACGACCAATTAAAATCCTTAGTTGATCGATCAGCGTCTACGATTAAAAGGGTCATATCGTCGATCGTTGTCGAAACCTCCGGCGAACTCTGGCCAAGATGCCGCGACAAGGAGACCGATTGTCGATTTTTCGCGCACTCGGCGTCGCTTCAGTGCGCAAACGTAGCCGGGATTGATTCGAGAACTGTTTTCAGGTGGAGCAACGACGCAAAGAACGCGTCGTACTCCGACAAGGATATCGAAACTATGAACAACACGTTGAAGGCCAAAGAGCTGAAGCAGCCGATCACTTACGCGGTGCGAGCAGCCTTGGCAGCGAATAGTCACAGCCAGATGAAAAAGCTTGTGAAGGACACCAACAACACGTTGACCATCTGGTCGGCCGAGAATGACGTCGTCAACGCCACGGAGTTGTCGAAGCTGATCAAGGATGTCGGTGTCGAGAACGTGTACCTCGACGTACCAGAAAAGTTGAAGAAAGAGCTGGATCTGAACGGAGCGTCAAGTATGGCCATCGCCACGATGACGGTCCTCGGCTCCCTCTTCGTCAGCCTCTTCTTCAACGGGATGCCGCAAAGAGGTTGAACGGCAGTCGTCCAACACCCCGCGCACCGAAGAGATTTCAGGGCAGAGCTGGGCAAACCGATCACCTAACGGAGACATTTATCCGGCGAGTCTAGTGGATCGCGAGGTCTCCCGAATTAAGAAGTCTCTTCTAGATCGCGGGAACTTCCGTCGGAGGGCTCCGATCGAGAACGTCGTCTTTCGAGGTGGCGGTCTAGGTCGCGACAACTTTCCTTATCGGCGCCGAGAGCGCCGGCTCTCGAGACACTCGAGACATCTATCTCTCGCTGGAAGCCTTCCGACGGAAGTTGCCGGAGACCTCGGCTTCGCGGATAAAGCCCGGAGAGAGTCTTGGTTATCGACGACGGACTTCGATTTTTCTAAACACTGCCCAGTCGCCTCGAAATGTCTCGCGTGACAGAGGAGCGATAGGATGAGGTGTAAATCGCGCGTGGACCGACTCGAAAAGGAAATAAGAAAGAAAGGAAAGAAAATCAAAAGTAACAGTCGCCCGCGCGCGTTGCAATCGGTCGCGCGGCTGGTTGCAAGGCGCGCGCCCTTTCCTCCTTAGCGTGTAAGCTTATTCGCAACAGATGTTTTCTAAGTATTTTAAGGGAGCTTCGTTTAGGTATACACACCCGCCGATGAGATGTACCCCCCCGTTACCACCGGTTCTTCTCCGTGCCCGACGCGTCCGCCTTCGGTGAGGACCTCCGTTTTCACCTGGTCGCGGCGGTTCGTAGATTCCCAAGGACACGCGACACCTAGTAGGGCATGGTTTCCCAACGAGGCGGTTCGAATCGTTTTTAGTCGAGCGTCGCAAGGTCATGGGACTTTGTCGAGGTAGAAACAGTCTGTCCAGGGTAGAAAATAGGTTGGGAAACTGTGCGGTAGGGGATGGCGATGGTCGAACACTCGTCCGTCTCTCTCCAATCAACTTGCTCGAGTCGAAGTATGCGGATAGAGTAGGATATAACATACCGAGGAGCTTGCCCGGAAAAGAACCCACCCTCCTTCGAGCGACCATCTAGCAGAGAATTCGTTGTTTCCACCGGACGATTCTCTTTGACTCCATTCGAACACGTCGATGTCGCGTATGGTGCACGAAACGAAACGGCGCGCACGTGTCCGCTTCCCGCACCGTTCCCGCACCGTTCCCGTGTCCGGACTGCGAGGGAGACATCCGGTTTGTAGTGTGTTATATCGTACCTCGTTAGTGTTCACCGACGTATCACCTGTACCTGCCTTCAACATATCTCAGACCTAGGCGCAGAACAGAAACGGTATTAGTCTCTATAAAAGTATCTATATGTATATATATATGTACATATATGTAAGCATATGTAAGCATATGTATGCATGTGTAAGCATATGTATGCATGTGTAAGCATGTGTAAGCATGTGTAAGCATGTGTAAGCATATGTATGCATGTGTAAGCATATGTATGCATATGTAAGCATATGTATGCATACGTGTACATAGGTATCTGTAACTTGTATACATGTAAGCCAAAGGATTGCGTACCACACGTTGCCGGCGCATCGCGTTTGATAACGAAACAATAAAATCAAATGTGCAACACGTTCACCGAAACACACCTGTATCACATCACAGATTTCCATGCGACAGTCTTAAAACGGCACAGTGTTACGACCGCATTTTTCGTCGGTATACATATATATATATTACATATATAGATTTTATCCGCAGGCATTTGATACGTTGATCGCATTTACGCGGTGCAGATTTCAGTTTTTTGACTCTGGATCGTTGGAAATTCATTTCTGGTCTTGAATAAATGGCATTGATGATGATTTCGATATGTTTCTTAAATAGTAGACACGGTGTCGCGAGTGGTAACGACTGCGCGTTTCGAATAAATATCAGACTAAAGATTAATAAATATAAGAATTTCTTCGTTTATAAGCAGCGCTGGGGAGCAACAGATTTTTCAGATAATAAATGGATTATAAATATTTGTACCCTCTCATGTATTACAGAATGGCGGATAGACTTGAAAGAGTAATGGCATATGAATATTACGTAGTCGAATATGCAAATATTATTTCTAGGAAAGTTTATTTGCCAAATTCTGTATTTTTGGGACGTTCGAAACTATATATCAGAAATCTATTTTCCCTCAGCGCTGTTTATAAGTGGAAATATTTAGCCGTCTATTTTAAGTTAGCTTGCAACTATTAAGTTGCATTGCAACTATTAAGTTAGCTTCGAAGTCGCATACGACAGTGATAAGTTATTCCTGTAGTTTCTATGTTATATTATCCTCTAATTAGTTATTTCATACCGTGCTACGAGGATACCACTTTTGTCCGATGATGCTGAATAGATTCTTTCATTCGTGTACATACAAGAATCGTTTGTTTCTTTTTCCGGCAACGATCACTATTTCGCACACCTATCTTCAACCATCGTTCCCGCAGCCTTCGATTATGACAGTCGAATGCGTCCGCGATACTTCCTTCGGCAACGCTGATGCAAGATTGCAAAATTTGACAAAGTCGGCGCTGGCTGCGGGCCAGCTCTTGGTCCGACTTAGGTTCATTTATTCTTGCGCATACTAATATAAAAATAAAAACCGCGCGAAATCTCGCGGAGACAACGAGGTGTTTTGTTGGCTTGGTCAAGAAGTCTTCTCGATTTTATATTACAAAATAACACATATTCAATTGCGGTAAGTCGTGGTTTAAAGTTTGGCAGATCCGCTCGGAAGAAGACGCTCTCTGGCCAATAGAATGATTTCCGCGAGCTATTTGCAGCGATTTTAGTTTCGCTTCGGTTGCTGCTTTTCGAGCTGGTCGCCGTGCAAATCGGCGAAACGATTCTCCCGCGAGGACGAGATCGGTATCGCCGGCGACAGGACTCGAACGTGACCATCCACGACAACAGGATTTACAAATTTCGAGGCACTGATTTGGGTGGTCGGGCCCTAATCCGCTGAATTAATGGATACTCAGGTGACACGTGTCGCGGAATACGCGCAGTGCATTTGCCACGGTTCTTTTTAAATCGAGCTCTCGGTTTCCGTCGATTTTTGCGGCAGATTGCACACGCCTTTCAAAGTGTCTCTTTAACGATACAACTTTTTTCAAACTGGTTTAAATTACTCGAATTTCTTAATTTCCGAGAGAGTCGATTACTGTAAAGTGTGCTTCCCTTAATAAAAAAATAATAATTATCTTTTCAATCTTTCCATCTGAGCCGAAAATTTAAAAAATGCTTACATGCTGTCTTTAAATGTTAATAGCTCGGAATAATATCAAAAATGTATTCTAATCCTTGTACATTAAATTAGTATCCTTAATATCTTTTTTAGATTGGAAAAAATGAGTTGAATGCTTTTTAATCATTTGAGAGGTGTGTGCTCATTTCTGCCCGTAAATCAGTCTCCTCCATTGTTCCAAGAAAAGGTTGCTTCGAGAGCTTGATTGATCCCTCGAATCGACTCCATTTCCCCGTCGATCGCAGTCGTCTCGACCTCGCGATCGGCATGCAGCGTCGACGGGAATTGCTGCGTGTTTCTCGCCGCCGCGAGGAATAATAACGCGCTGATTCGATTGTCTAATTGGAGAGAACGGGCCGCCAATGATACTTCGACGCGTATCAATTCCGCAAACGAGAGAGACTTTCCGATCTCGGCGGAGGTGCCCAAGGTAAGACGCTCGGTGAAAGAGAACGATCATGGTGGCACCGAGTGGGATTGTCGTTGGCGAGAGTGTCAAGGGTCGTCCGGCCACGGGTGGCCTTGAAACGCACAGAGGAACGCAGTCCGGTCATCAGAATCGGGCTGGGTTACGCGCGTTCCTCCTCGTTCTTTGTGCTCTCGCACCTTTCGCAGGTGTCCAGGGAACCTGCGACGCGTGCGCGAAGAACGCTACTCCTTCGTGTGCAATGCTGATCGACCAGCAACGAGCTGGGAAAATACTGGAAAACCATGAGCCAACTGACGAAGTCACCGGTTGCTTCAAAATGCTGGAGAAAATCGCAGCCGCTTTTCTTTTTCTTTTAATTAAAGAAGAAGGATCGAGCTTCGTTTTGCAGGAAACGATATCTCTGAAATCAATTTTGCGAATGTGTTTAATGTGACAAACATGGCCTCGCATTTAAAGGGTTACTGTGGCGAGGGTGCATCGAATTTCAAATCTAAAGAAATCGTTTTAAAGTAGAGGTTTCAAGCTTTAATTTCAAAAATGTGTCATCATCCTACGATGATTTTTCGCGGAGTTATCGTTTGTCAAATTTGACCAATTTTTAACCAAAGTGTTTCCATGTTATAATTTCTTTTTGACAGTATACGTCGATATTCTTTATCGAATTGGACAATTTATAAAAGTTTCGTATTTAAACAAACATATTTCTACAACAACAAGAAAGAAAAATTAGCTCTTTTTTCTTTTTCAATTGTGTCGCACCGACCGAAAAAATCTGAATTTTCCATTTTTAACGGTCGGAATGACCAAAAATGCTGCTACGAGAAATTGTTAGATAAACTTGTTTGATCAACTTTGTACTGTAATAGAGACCAATATACATTAGTTGCATCTAGGGCGCCTCAGTGTTAACAACTAGAATTATCCACTTAATATGTCATTGATTTCAACGGCGACTGATAATTCTATTCACTGCTTGTGCATTTAGATAATGCAAATTCGAGAACCGTTGAATCGAAGACAAGTTCACTTCAAATGGTGGTACTACGAAGTTCCGACGATGATAAATTAGAAACGAGACTGATAAATTAGAAGTCGAGAAGCCATGGAATCTTCGAGTTAGGGTAAGGAAGGGGATCGCGAAGCGTTGGTCACGTTATCATATAGAACGCGAACGATTGCATAACGAAGGGAGAAGCGACTGCAAAATCGTCTTTGGAGCTCCAGTTCCGGGGGACAGCGAAGTGACCTACAAGCGCAATCTGCCGAAGATAACCTCGTGATCCAGAGCGAAAGGTTCTAGATCGAAGACGACGCGACACACCGATCTCCGCGATTCTGTCGCAGGTCCTCGTAGTCATCTCTTGTTCCAAGTGAAGTCTGTTCCTCGGACATCGCCGAGTCGTCACCCTGGGTTCGTCTCACGACCACGAAGACCTCTTAGATTCTAACTCCTAGTCGAATCTCGCTAGTTCTAGCCGACAGTCGTAAACGTCACTGCCGGAGACGTACACCCCCTCTAAAAATATTAGGACACCTACTACGAAATGCCGAAATTGGTTCAGAAAGTATCTAAAAAACGTGGTGGATTGAATATAATTAATTTGAAAATAAATTTCAGGAATAAAGGTAATTTCCTATCAGGTTTTCATATTTATTGAATTCTCTCCAAGTGCCCTAATACTCTATGAAGGGGTGTATCAACGCCCTGCCTCCCTCGTAATTTAACGGGTCAGTTTCGTTCCTCTTGTCACCGATATTTAAACATTCAAGTAGATCTAAATACACAATAAATATAGATCGCCTTCTTTCATCTTAGAAAGGAGTACAATCGAAAAAGTTCCCATCGTTGTAACTGTGAAGAGAATGGTACGGCAAGGGGTTAATGGTAATCGACCAAGGGAACGGTTCCCGAAGCAATTAGCAGCCGCGTTAACGAATCCGATACGCGGGTGTCGGAAGCGTTCTAGACTCCGGTGACCGACGCAAAATCGTCTGAGAGAATGGTTCCGTTGCGGCGATGCGTGCGGAGAGCCATGCCTAAATCCGTGTGACTAATTCCGCTACGTGCCCACGAAAGTGCCGATGGAATTCCACGGAAACGGCCATATGTCTTTTGTCGCGATCGTTCCCGTCGCAAGAATAGAATCACGGGAGCGCCACAGTGGTCCCCGGCTCTGCATCCAAATTCTCGAACTCTTTGGAAAACCACGGGCAAACGTACCACCCAACCCAGACCCTCGCACGTCAGCCGGTGAAACACCTCCATTTATCATAGTCGACATTCGCTTCAGAATAGGAAGTTCTTCATCGCGTCGAAGCAGATCATGGGAAAGCGGAAGACCTTTCGACTCTGGTTAAGAGCCAGCCGATCAGGTCTCGGTCTCGAAACGAAACGACTCGAAGTAGAATCTCTGCCTGTTGTACGAACGCGTGAAATGCGTCTAGACGATCTAGAGCTGGATCCAGGTGATCTGCACTTGATCTCGGAATGAAATGACTTCCGATACATTATAAATTCGTGGTTTGTCTTTAGCATTTGTTATAAGAATTATGACTTAGCATGCTCAAAACATTGGGACCTCGTTACTTTTTTTGTCCATTATTACCTGGTATGTATTTAATTGTTATCTAATAATCTAACAAATACGATCAATTCTTCTAAATTGAAAGAAAATTCGAGTCTTCTGCCATCGAAATTTCGGAATGAAAGTAAACGAAGACGATCAGGAAGCAAAAGCCCTCTCGTTTCATTAAGGACGAAAAAGGGGTTAATCAACGTAGTTCTGAAAGAAATCGTAGTGCAAGGGGTTAAAAGACGTAGCTGGATCTAGATGATCTGGAATTGGCCTCGCAGTGAATCTACTTAAACTGCAGCGCAACCTCGGTCTAGACGTATCCTCTGTCATCAGAAGTATGACTCAGCGTGCTAAGTTACACGAACGGATCTTTCCGTGGTGGCGCTCAGAAGAGGAGCCGATCCTGCGTTACCCGCACTTAGAAGCACAGCAGAATGACGACAGCAGCCTCTGCTATCCGAGCAGCCTTGACAACTGGTGTCGCGTCATAATCTTTGTTTTAGGATACGCTCCTCGGACAGGTTCACGCGGATTACGTGAACGGAATTCGAAGCTGACTGGAGCGGATCCGGAGCGTGTCGATCGCATTAGCCGTCGAATACGGCGCGCGGTTTTTCTCTATCTGCCGGTATCACGCGCGCCGGCCCGGGTACATGTGTTTCCGTCACGCCTCGCGGTCGATTCGTGTACCGTCCCCGATTTTACGATCCGGCTCCGGCCGCGCTCCGCGGTGGGCCTTTTCACCGGGGCCCGGCTCCGGTCCCATTCACTTTCGCGTCTCGCCATTCAGAGATGTTTCGAGAGGACCACGAAATCCGGTCGCGGAGACGCGGCCTGTTACCGGTCCGAGGGATCGAGCTCTCTCGATCGGATCTCGCGACGACGACCATCCTCTTACAACCGGTACAACTGGGACTGGTTTTTCGTCGCGGGCACGGAGGTCGCCGGGCGGTTTTTGTCGCCCTTTTAAGCCGTCCGCGATAAATAAACACGGTAGCCCCATCCCCCCTCCCCCCCTTCCGACCGCTTCCGCTCCGATTCGATCCTCGATAAGCGACCGCGCGATCGCTCGATCGCGACCTATCGCGAGAATCCATCGCGGCTATACGTCACCGGACCCTTTCTCCACCGACAGGAAGATGCAAAAAGGACCGGTGACACACGAGACGACGGAATCTGTCCCCGCGCGCGTCCTCCACCTTTAGAACCGCTCGGCGATCGCTATCGCACACGCCCACGACCGGCGAATCGGTGACCGTGCAACGATTTCCAAAATTCTCGTTCTATTTGGACAGTTCTCTTGCCTTTACCTTTACCATACCGAGTTATTTGCGAAGCCGTATTGGTGGCTACCTTGACGAGTTTTAGGGTATTCGAAGGATTACTTGGACGGGTCATTTCATCCCCTGAATCTAGATAGTCATTCGGGTCAGGAAGTTCGTGTCGAATGTCTTTAGCTACGAACGCCTAAAGTGCTATTATACTATGTTGACCATTTTCAAGGAATACGGAGTTCCGTTTCTGTGTGGGGTACTTTCATCCCCTAACCTTAGTCATCCACTACCTGAAAGTAATGCTTGTCGAGCACGTTTAGTTCGGGCTAGGTTTGCGGAACACTAGGTTTGTTAAAATGACTAACTTTTTAATTTACGATTAGTCAGATACATTTATGAATTATTTATTTGATGTATGCGTCGCTTGAGACCAGACAGCGTTTATGGCGAAAATGGTTGAATAAAATTGAAAATGGCGGAAAGACTGAAGGAAATTAAAAATGTCGGTGTATTAACTTCAAATAACTGAAATGATTAAAGAAAGAAAGAAAATTATACTTGGCACCGAATTGACACAGAAAATTCGTATTTTGCATTCGCATTCTACTCGCGTTAAATATTGCAATAAAACACGTTCAGAATAAATGCCTCGCTTCTACCCTCATAAATTAATATAAAACAGCTGATTTTAGCGCTCTGCAAATCTAGTGTTAAACCGCAAACGGGCGAACCCAAACATAAACGCTTCATAATTGTCCAACATCCCTTCGTAAGCTGCAAAAGCATGTTGTTTCTAACCCTCTCATACCATAACCATTTACTACAACGTATCGTCGACTCCCTCCAAAATATCAATATCCTGCAAACTGGCGCGTAAAGGGGTAATTTCATCCCCTAATCCCAGCGATCCGACTAATCCTAGATCATCGAACAAAATCGAGTCTCTGTCCAAGCTGGAAATGCACAAAGCGTGATCGACGTCGACGATGAACGTTTGGACGACGCGCCCGATTGGAATTGGTGGGAGTCCGGGGGATTGTGGCCGCGGAGACGGCCGGTCTGGCGGATATCGGGCGTTCTAGGCACGATCGTCGACGGTGTCCCGTGTCGGTTGGTCGATTGTCCATGGGAGTCCATGGCACTCGGCACGGTTGTGTTGCGGTGGCACACCGGCGCACAGGTAAGGGACGAAGGGGACGCAGAAAAGCCTCTGTCGGCGGAGGGTGACGGAGGGGTGCGGGGAGGGGGAGACGAATATCGGCCGCACGCATGCGCGTTACGTTCCGCGATCTCTCAGGCCGGCGGCCGGAGAGGCTGGCTGAGGCTGGCCTCAGTCGGCCGCGACATTCGGTCCGCGATACGATTCGGTGTGATCTCTGTGTGCCGAACTCTCTCTCTCTCTCTCCGTCTCCCATCCTCCGAGTGTCTCTCTGTCCCGGGGGAGAGATAGGAGCAGTGGTGCGCCGGTTATCATCGAGGAGGACCCGACGCGTGTCGGTCGACCCTCCCGCACAGCAAGCGCAGCGCGATCTCTCGATCGGCTGACAGAAATCGTTCTCCAGCCTCTAGGAATCGCGAAACAACTGATCAGAGGGGCAGGATCGCTCGGAACGAAGCCTGGCTCGCGCGATGCACGCGTGAGACCAGGAGCTAGGAGCCGACAGACTGTGTCTTGGTATCGGCGGGGAACGTGATCGGAATAGACGGAGGGAAGAGGCGGTGTCCGAGAGCTTACCGTTGCGTTGACATTTTTACGGAATCGAGTGAACTGGAAGCAGGCCAGGAGCAGTCGTACGCGAGTGTGTCGCGTCGCACGGCCCGCGCCGATTGATTCGTTTTGCGGCAGGTCCCGCGATCACCACGTGGATCGGACGGTGGTACTCCCTCGTGTCACCGTTAGCCCGACTCTCCTTCTCTTTCCACCGCGGTCGGAGAGGTTCGTCGGATTCGAGGGATTCAGTGACCGCTGGCCGAGCGATCGATCGCCATTCGATCGGACGATCATTGATGCCTCGACCGGGACACGGCAGAGAGTCCCGGATCTTGGTGAGCCGAGAGACGCGATCGGGATCGTGGGCGCCGAGGGGTCGTTGAGCGGTCCGCGGGACCGAGGATCGGGCCGGGATGATGTAAGCTGCTTGAGCGAGGGGACAACCGATCGGTAGACGAAATGGCGCGCGACAGGAGGCTGCTGTTGCTGTCGATGCTGCTGATGGCCTGCGGGACGCTGGTGGTAGAGGCCACCAGACACCGGGAGCTGGAGGACCCGGAGAGCAACCCCGGCGGATCGAGACACCGGCATAGACACAGGCACGAGCCCGTGGCCAGGAGAAGCGATCGCCACGAGCTGGCGGACAGACGGTCGTCGTCCTCTGCTTGGTCGCAGGAGCTCGACTACGACGACGGCTCGGTGGCCGACGACGAGGGCCAGGACCATTACGACGCTGGGCCCTACTTCGAGAGATCCTATCCGCGCTCGGCCAGAATCAGCCTCCACGGGCGGATGTTCGAACCGCGGTACCCGGCCAGGTACCATCACCGTGGCGGCCATCGAGGCTGGTTCGACGAGGACGACGAGGGACGCAGAGGTTCTCCGCGATGGAGGAGCTACAGGGCCAGGAGCCATCACAGACCGAGGAACAGGGACTCCTCGGACTACGACGAGGACGAGAAGTCTGCCGGCTACGAGCTCGACAGGCATCACAGTTGGTGGAAGAACGGCAGGAAGCACAGGATCGGGTCGAGGCGCGACTGGTATCCGGACACCAGGAAGAGACACCGTCCCGACGACTCGGACGAGACTAGGAGGGTCGACGAATGGAGGAAGAGGACCAATTCGTCTAGAAAGAGGACCGAGGACTCCGAGGACTACGAGTACCGCGTCGACGACGTAGACGACGACGAGGAGGACGCCTGGGCGGACGACGAGAACCAGGCCGAGGACGACGAGGACTTGGACAACGACTTCTTTAAGACCGAGAAGAAGGCGCCGCTGAAGACGTACGACGACATCATCAGAAGGCTCACCGCCGACGACCCTGCCACCGTCAAGCCGACTGCGAAGAGGGACTACAGGAACACCGGAGCCGAGAGGTACGCCAAGCGAGACGCGTTCGCTTACTTGAAGATGGAGCAGAAGAACGAATCCAGACCCCTGGTCCAGGGCAGGACCGCGTACAAGAAGGTCGCCGAGAACTCGTCCAAGCCGGTGGACTCCTTCGCGGAGAGGAAGCTCGCGAGGAACGCCAGTCTTGATCACCAGGAGAGGAAGTCTAGATCGAAGAACGAGGAACCGCAGCCCAAGACTAAGAGCCTCGAGCCGGATTACGACGAGTACCTGAACACGCCGGACAACGAGAAGGACGAGGATCTGGCCAAGGCTGGCGTCGAAGAGGACACCGGCATGCAGGCGGACGTCACCAATACGGTGAGTTACCATTTCTCTCTCTCTCTCTCTCTCTCTCTCTCTCTCTCTCTCTCTGCTGTGCGGAAGCTTTCCTGTTATCTCTGTTCAGTTGGGGTCCTTTTTATATGTTGCAAAGTGTAAGGTTATGCAAAACTTTGTGAAAGAGGTTATTTCAAACTATGAAGTTGCTATGGTCCTCTGTTCAATTAGAATTTCGCGCGTTTATATAAAATTACATGTAAATTGCCAAATTTCTATCATTTTTATCAAGGCATATAAAAATTCAAATTTGTCTTTAATCATGAACTCCACATGGTGCCTACTAGAATCTTCTTGTAATTCTTTTACTAAATGGTTACATTCTCCAAACCACTCTCTCTCTCTTAGCAGTTATATCATGTACCTAAGTCTACTCACGGTCGTAAATGCTGTAACGTTTTCTATATCTCTCCTCCCAATCGGAAGAACTATCTCACTCGAGGTTTCACATTTCGTTATTAACTCACGCAAGGTGTTGGCCACTTTAATTTTGACCCATATCGTTTATGTCGTATTAATTATTGAATAAAACACATTGCTGTTACATTAGGAACGATAGAAAGGCAAGAAATATGTTGAAGAATATGTTTTAAACATCGTGAATAATACAGTTGTAAATATGGGAGTGACATAATAGACGCAAAATACTAATTGTCAAAGTTAATTGCAAATAAAAAAGTTTTTCCTCTTTCAATGATCGCAATATGTTGAGAGTAACATAACAATATCCTTAAATCTTTTTAACGTCTTATCGATGTCTTACCAAATAGTTGTCACTGTTTCAACACTCCAATCACGACATCGCGTGCTCTGCCATACAGTGGCAGCGACGTCAACGCGTTTCTATCGAAATTCCAAAAGATTGATTCCAGAATCAGAAATTACGAGCTCGCAAAGTATAGGATAACGCGGCGAATCTGGCGCAGACATCGAATCCAGCGAGCCCGGGATCGATATTCAAACCGCGTCTGCTCGCTCGGTAGTCGAGATCGATGATATACGGCCGTCGGGCATGGAATTCTTGTTCCCGGATGGCGGTACAGATTTACGAGCTCCGTTCCGTCCACCTGAATTATACAGGATTAGACTATTTCCCTGGCGGATCGAGAGTCCGGTGGCCGCACGCGACCTTGATAACGCGTCCGCAGAGTCTCGCGTGTCCACCGGCGATCTTTCGCGGAGAAATTCGCGAAGTCGAGGGTGGAATCCGAATCGGCCGCATCCGGTTCGGAGGATCGAGGGATCCCCGAGTTCACGACGCCACGATCCCGATCCTCTCGGGCCGTGGAGCCGCGAAGCCGCCTTGTGTTCCCGGTATATCGGCCTTGTCGACGAAGATTAAGATCGTCGTGGCTCGATTTTACGGAGCACGTTCTCTCGCGCTCGCGTTCCCCGCTACACGCGAGAATCCTTATCGATGATGCTCGCGGCGCTCCGAGCCGCTTCTATTTACGCCAGCGGGCCCCTCGGACATCGCGTGCCGGCTTTATGCCGGCTCTGACAATAAAGCGAACTCGTTCCGCTAGCCTTAAACCGTGTTTCCATAATTGTGCTTGCTCTTTGTCTTCGTTACGCCGACGTAAAAATTCGTAGCTACGGGGAACGGGTCAAGGAAGACGCGGAGCACGTTGCTAAGTCGATAGTTCGTGCAGCGGAATTCGAAAACAAATCGAATAATACCGTACGGAAACACGTGGCCGAACGACTAGCAGTAAAACGGATCTGGTCCGGGGAAAATCCACGGATCGGGATTTAATCGCTCTTGGACCGCCGTAGAGAGTAGTGTTGCCGTCGACCGTATTGTCAATTGAACCTCGGTTGGTCGGGTTGACGTCGAACACACTTAAATGATTCATTTAAAACTACCGAGCCCTAAATGCTGTTTAACCTATTACAGTTTTTATTATAATGTACGGCTCATTGAAATAGTTTGTCTAAAAATTTCTCCTAAGGAAGGATTTGATAGTTCTATAAATAAATAATATTCACTCGAATTTGATTCATTATTCATCGACTCTAAAATTGCCTTTGCTTCGAAGCGACATTTCCAGGGTCTTTCGATATTTCACGGAGACTGCGTTTAGAAGGCATAGTATCTTCAGTCGGACGTTTAGTACCCTGAAATGAAGAAAACTAGGTTTCCCAAGAAGGTTGAGAATTTTTCTAATGCGGTTTGGAAAAATCTCTAGTTCGAGAAAAGATTTTTTAAAGCCGGGATCCGCATTTGCAAAGCTTCTCGAGTCAAACGCTTGCTATCCTAAATCGATGAACTAGGTTTCCCGAGAAACTTGAGGATTTTCCTACGCGCCAGCTTTCGCAAGACGGCAATGCCTGCAGAGGACAATGGCCGAAGAAAGTTTAGCAAAGCGTTTCCTGGCCGATCCTAGGGAGCAGAGTATCCGCTCGCGAAACAGCCGGGAACAAAGACGTTACCCTGCGGGAAGATAGGCTGCTCGGTCCCCGAGGCTGGCCGAAACGGACCGGGCGGTTTAACGATCCCGTTCCGCGCCAGCGAAGCGGTGCCGATCCGATGCGTCGACTTTCACGGAGCGCATCGGTGCAGAAGATCGCCTCCATTCGCCTTGAAGTATCCTTCGCCGGACCGTCCTTGGCAATAGAGCCCGCGAACGGGACCGGAACGATGCCAGACACCTATTTCGGTTCGCTCGCGATTCCGCCGCGTTTTCATCGATGACGCTCCTCCCCGACCCTTGGCCGAGCGCGCGAAACTCCTCGAAGCGGTCGGCCGATTTCTCGGAACGATCTTCGCGATCCGTCGCAATCTCTCGACCGACTCCGAGAATTCTGGGCCTCGTTATTAGCCGGAAAACGCTCGCGTTTCGATCGCGGTTCTCGCACCTATGCCGGCCGAAATTAGATCGGCCTTGGCAATGCAGACGCCGGCCGACGCGCGCGAGTGCTTCCATCCGCTTCGAAATTGCCCGCTCGCGGCCGCAGGTACCAGTCCTCGGGAATACCGCGGCTGGCGGGCGCCGCCTCGGTCTTTATTGCAGGAGGCGCGCGAGAGAAATCGACACCGCAAGGGTGGTCGAGGAAACCGCGGATCCCCTTTTATCGGAGCTGAGTCACTGGACGGCTCTCGGCAAGACGCCGATCGTCTCCATCCTGCCGCGATCTCGACCAGCCCACCTCCGCTCATCCTGCTCGGTCATCAAACCTCCGGCTTGCCCGTAACATGAACATCTAAGCGGCCTACTTCCAGATTTAGCCTTTACGTCCGACGGCTTCTTTGAGACTTTATCAAATATTATCACCTTTTTACTTTGAACATTATGTTTAAGCTGCTTTATTATTTTTTATTAATATTTTTTTGTATTATTTAGAGACATAGTGCGAGAGCTTTAAGATTTCACAAAGGGATTCTTTAAAATATATAACGAAATTTAAAGAAATAACCTCTTCCGCACACAATGTCACTATAAAGCGCTATAAATCCGCTCGGCTCGTGTTCAGCTCTCGTCGACGAGTACAAATGGACCCGAACTAGTCCGACGACTATTCAGCGGGTAGCAAAATCGAAATGGCAAGCAGTCGAATCGATCCTCTCTATTCCCCGAGTCGTTCTACCGCTTGGGACGCGGCACGCTCGCTTCAGCGATAAATGCATAGAATCTGGAATCTAATGAAGTATTTAAGTAAACCGTCGGCGCGCGAAATACGTGGGAACCGCGTGTATCCCGACGCGGGACGTATGATCGTCGAGCGACGATCTCCGCGTCTGATCTCTTAATCGCTCCCGAGTCGGCCGCGCGGCGCGAAACACGCGATTCCGAATCGATGGAACGCGCTCGTTCCCCTCTAATAACGCGAGCGCGGCCAGGAATACCCGCGATGGAAACCGCGAGGAGCGACTGCACGTAGAATTGCTCAATTACCCGACCGACGGCGCGGTAATTCCGCCACGGCTCGCCACCACGCGGCACGTACAAGTAAATCGCCGATGGAACGTGGCGGGTTTACCTTTGTAAATTGGCACAAAAAGGCCGAACCGCGATCGCGACGACAGCCGCCGCGCCGCGCACCGTCTTCCACGTGCTCTTTTTCCCGGTCTTTCTTTTTGCCCAGGCTCCGACGACGCAGACACCGACTACCGTCGAATTAAGCCTTTCTCCTGTCTCCCTTTCTCTCCCTTTCCCTCTTTCGCGGCGAATCCCCGCGAGCCTGCCACCGGCCCGAAACCCTCTTTGTCCTTTTTTCTTCGGCCCCGATAACAATCGCTGGCTAAATTCCCTTTAAACGAAGCTACCAGACGATCTTCGGTATTCCGTTACTCCGGTCTGCCATTTGTACCGCGACTAACGAGGAATTTACTTTCGGTCCAGGCCTGTTACACCCGATCAGATATTCTGTTTTAACCCCGCGGCCTTCGCGGGACCTGTTCGTCGGAAATAATCTCGAGACACGCTCTTAGCGAAACCAGCGCTCGACTGGGTCAAGGAATTCGCCCCAGTCTAGAATTGTTTACCGGATTCTCGTTGCTTTTAGCAACCGCACCGGCGAAATGAACGCTCGGCCTGCGGTCGCTGGGTTGCTTTGACCCGGTATTTAAATCATCTAATTAAATTCTCTTCAGAAATATGTTTGAAATGAAACGAAAGGCTTCGATGGAAAGAATGTGAAAATGACTAAATATAAACACGGAGACTATTAACATTGTTAACGAACGTGCTAATGTAAGAACCATGAGGAGCCTCGATATCTGACGAGTATTAAGATCGAGTTTCCCCGATTAGGAACAAGCTAGACTGCTGTACTAAATAGGGTTCTGAATTACAATGCCCAGCTCGATCGCTCCGGTTCTGGTGGGGCTGGTAACCGGCCGAGACGTGCGAAACGTAAAGATATGAGCGTATGTTAATTTCTGGTATCGTCGGAACAGTTATCTTTACAATGGTGTCCGGAATGTGGGTCAAACATGTGTAAGTGTTTCAGCGTGGCCTCTCGCGTTGTTCGAACCATACGACGACGACGGCGACGAAGGCAGCGTCGTCGGTCAACGTCTCATGAAAATTGAATCTCCCTCGCGTGAAAAATCACGCGACGCGTCGCGACGGTCGTTTGCATACGGCACAGCACGCGACAAGTAATTTCCATCGCGGCGCGAACACGTCCGATTTGAAAGTAAGATCCGAGACAAATTTCCTGTCGTCGCCGATCCACTTGTCACGGCTGCCACAGCTGGCCGATCGAAAACCTCGCCTAATGGACAGCCCGGGGCGATCCCCGTTCGATTACCGTCGCTCCGGGCGACAGGAATTCGCCTACTATATTTCGCGGGCCAGAAGGGTTCCGCGAACGGAATACGGGGAAAATGGGAATGCCGATCGCGCCGAGAGGGGACGTTGACGGATCGCCGCGAATTTCGCCGGCGAGCCTAGCGGGAGCACTCGCGAAAAAGAAAGCAGGACCGACCGTCTGAGCAGCGTGCGCGCGGCCGAATATCTCCGCGAGGGGATCGCCAGATGCATTAATCGGCGTCGCACCAGCTGTTCGCCGTCGTGAAATAACACGGGCTGTGATTCCAAGCCATCGGCCAGCTCGCCTCCGTTGCTGTAAATCGTAAAACGTTTTCATTCGGCCGTCAGCCGCGATTCAATCGGCTCGCGAGATTTCCTTTGCGCCAGAAAGCGTAAATACTACGACGCGAAGGAAAATAAATCGAGCAGGAGAGAGAGCCGGGCCAAGTAGTAGCGAATTTCATTCAGAGCTCGGAGAGAAATTTTGCACGGACCGATGACACCGTTCCGTCGGCTTCTGAAAAACTCTGCTAAGTGCCGAACTCATTCAGAAGCGACGTTGACTTGTGAAATTTTGCACGGCTGCTGCCGGTATTAAAATCGTCTTCTCCAAACATCTTCGAGCTTAGCAAATTCGTTCTCGCTCGAATTTGAAGAGTGAAATTTTGCAGAAGCTGCTGCTACAATTTAACTCTTCAAGCTTCTTCTAACTAAATGGTAGCAAATTCATTCTTACTTGAAGTTGAAGAGTTAATATACATATATATACAAAATTTATAATATTACTGTTTTTATAATTATTTTTATGTTAATTCCATTTGTAATGTTTGTTATTAATTTTCCATTTGCAGAAGCTGTTGCCACAATTTAATTGTTACCTTAAATCCTCTGCTAGCGAGTTAATTCGTTGCAGTTCGGTTGCGCAATTTCCCCGAATCTGTTGCTACAATTTCATCCTCCACGTCCCCCTCGAAGCTCTGATGCGTGAGCAAACACAGAGCAGAATTCGAGCGAGAAATTTGGGCGAATCGTCTGGCCCAACAGGAACGTTAACTGCCGCGAAGGGTGAAGGATCTGTTAATTATATTCTAAGCGCCAACGCTAACGAGCGAAGAGGATCACGCTCCGAGACCGGGCAAATTATCGTGTCCGCTAGATAAACATAACCAATAATCGTCTAGCTATTAATCATCGTTCTCAATATAGCAACCTTCTCTGCCGGACGATGTGTATTTTCAGACGACGTTGATCGCGATACGCTCGCGCACGCGATTGATCTATCATGACCTACCTTTCGAACGGAAAAACATCGGAGATTAATGAGATCGTTACCGAGCGATCGAGAATGCAGGAACGCTGGTTTTTCAGCCGGTTAACGGGAGCAGCGCAGGCTCTCGAGACAATCGTTCCGAGCGACATTAGAAACTGCTTCGGACCCGCGCAATTACGCGGAAAGTTTTACGGTTTGCTCGTTTGCGACGCTGGTAATTTGTTGGTGGACAAGCGCGAGCTATTGTCTCCCCGGCGTTCTCGTTTGCGACGATAAGCCCGAACGAGGTGCCGCAGGTGAGCCAGTTGATAATTGAACCGGTGCGTCGATCTTCCGTCTAGCCAAGTCTTTTTGCTTACTGTCCTCGCATAAATTGTTATATCTCACCAAGTAGCGAACGGTGGGGGTTGAACATTTTTCTGCGCTTTCTTCAACGCGTTGTCCAAGTGGCGTAGACATATCAGAGGTCTAGCTTTGTCCACGTAGCTATAAATTGGCTTAGCTTGATAAGAAGTTAATGCCTCAGATCGCTAATTTTTCTGTGCATTTTTCAACTCGATATCTAAGCGTTACAAATAATTCTCGTTACTTCGTAGAAAGCGCATGTCTAAGGCTGGAAATTGTTCTGTGCTTTCCTTAATATGTTATACAAATGTTCTAGGAATTTCGGAGGTCTGGGTTTCAGCATTTGGTTGCAGCAAAATGTTTCATACCGCTAATACTTCTGCGATTTTTCGACTTGACATCCAAGCGTCGTAAAAAATTGCCGTTTCTCGGTAAAAATCGAACGATTCAGGCGGTAGATGTCGTTGAGCGTTCTTCGACAAGTTGTCCGAGCGTTGTAAAATTTCCAGAGGTCAGGGTCACACCGTTTGGTCATCGAAGATTCTTGGAAAGCTCCTCGCGCCGTCGCAAATTTTTCGGTCTCTATGGTTAGAAAGGGGACGGTGCGTCGCGCTGTTTCTCTCGCGTCTAGAGCTTTATCGTTACAATAAGCGGAAACGTGAAGGAGTCGCGCGAATTCCTGCGAAGATCCGCGGAGATCACCGCAGGTCGCCACCTCGAACTCCTCGGGATACGGATCGTCTGGACGCGCGTCTTTGTAAACACCCGATAGACTTCGCAGAAGTGGTGTTTACGTAAAACGCGGTTGTAGCTTCTCGAGCATGCTCTCTCCTCCGTTTCTTCCTCTGCTTTTTCTCTTTAACCGACTCGACTCTCCTCCTCGAAGCCTCTCGGCCGAGAATCGGTGCTCGGACATCACCGGCCGACGGATTCTCGAGCGTTTCCCCGAAACGGGCCCTCGCGCCGGGCCATTAAGCGATGACTTTGCCACCTGACCACGCGGGGAACATCCATAAATCGGCCGTAAAAGCTCGCGCCGGCCGCGGAAGTCCCCGTGCAGAATTCGTCGCGAATTTCGCTCGCAGACCAGACGGAGAAAAAAGTCCGAGGACAATTTACGCGACACCTCCGCGAACCTGAGATACGTATCTCATGTTAACGATGCTTTTTTAATCCGACCGTCTCTCTTCTCCGTTTTTGGCCGCTCTTTCGACGTTTATTCGTCGGATATTTCTTAAAGCGTGCTCCATGATTCCAAATTGTGCAGTTAGGATAGCTAAAAACTCTTATAAATCTATTTTAACCTGGCACGCTTTATTCGAAATACGAAATAAAGACGCACGGAAAATTCACCTAACCGGTGAAAAATGACTAGACCAAGTACTTTGTGCGTTTATAGAAAAAATGATAACGAACAGATCTTACAATTAAAAAGCGACAGCACCTTTTGCCCTTAACGCGGTGATAAATCGTCGGAACATGTTAACGTCGCGTTAAATCATAGGAATGAAATCAATCCACGCGTGACAATACATGAACAGCGTGACGCGATATCGATCTGCTTCTAATAGATTTGACACAGTAGAAATACGCAGGCTCGCACTCTCTGATTGTCGCATGATCATGCATGATTTCATGTGACGTGACATTATACGTCTCTACCTTATCTTCCATTCCGCGTCCGATCGGAGAAGTGATTTTCTCCAGGATGAAAACAATGGAAAAGCCAGAGACACGCGTTTTAGACACCGGCGAGCATCGAAACCGACTGGTTTCTATCGCCTTCCACAGATAACAAGGCCTCGTTTGCCTCAAGAGACATGTCACGATGTTCTTTGCGAACTGAATCTGCATAAACAGATGCGCACGCAACAGACAGGCTGGCTGCGTTGCCTCGAACGAGTGCATCTACAAAAATAGGCGCATTCCGTAACTCGGAGAATTTTCGAAGAAAGAAGTCTTTCGAATTAGTTGGGTCCGCCCGATGCGGGCCCACGGCGATCCCCTAAATTCATAGAAGACGGGGACACGCAACATGGCTGCCGTTGGCTGGCATCTTCCACTGGCAGGTCTCGTTCGCCTCCGACGATTCTGCACGCGATCGGACAACGTGGATCGACGCGGTTCGAGCACGGCTGCCCGTGATTCCCTCGGACAAGTTTTAAACGGTAATGAAGTCATCGCGAGATAAGCGGTCTCGTGGAAAAAAGAGCCGGGCCCTCCGACTGTTCCCAATGATGCGAGCAGAAAGAGTTTGCGGACTGCTAATCCGCCGAGACGATGATTCATCGAGACCGTCGCCTTCTATCCGCAGAATCTCCGCGAAAGATGCCGGGTGCACGCGGCTTAATGAATCGACGAAAATAGTCTCTATCTCCGCGAATTGTGGGCCAGCCTGTGGGAACACGATCACGGCCGACCTTCGAGTACAGCACTCGTTGTCCACTCGATCGTGCTCCGTTTCGGGGAACGGAGGAACTATTAAGTTGTTTGATGAGACCGTTCGCGGACCTCTGACACCTAGTGACGCTGGCAGCGAACGTGTTAACCCTTAACTCGACTGACCTCCCTATCTATCATTATATATTTTTACACCACATTCCAAAATAATTTTATTAAATTTTTTCGTATTTAAAAACCTGTTGCAAGTGTACGAAATTCAATTTTGTATGTACAAAAAAGTGGGTTGTATTAAATGGAAGTACTATATTTCGGAAGAACTATTTTTGGATTCCAAATTAAATTCGCTTCGACTGTAAAGAATTAAACGGTTGTTCTCTATCTATTCGATAAAGTACAGTCGAGCAAGTTTCTGGTCGTTGCAACTGCGAAGAAAATGATAAGGGGTTCTCAGGCACACGTTTTCTGCCGGCCGTTCGTGTGCAGGCTGTCGATATTATTTTCTGGCAGATTTCCTCGATTTTAGTCACCGTGCAATTTCACTTTACGAGGCGAATTTAACTGCCGTAAATTTCGAGCGGGTAAAAGGTCCCCGTGAAAGGAACGCGCGCGGAAGAAAGTGCATAGGTGCAGCCGTGCGAACACGGGAGAGTCTAATTGCGATTGCATGAAATAAGAATGAACGTATCTGGGGTTGCGTAACGGGGAAACCTGACGGGCCCTGTTTCAAAAGGTCCATTTTTCTTTGCATTCTTCGGACCGTTCTCCTCTCTTTCTCCTGTCTCTCGCAAGGATTTCTTCGAAGGACTATCTTCAAATTTATTCAATCTACTTCTGAATTTATTCGATCTATCTCTGAATTTATTCGATCTACCTCAGAATTTATTCGATCCAGCTCCGAGTTTATTCCATCTGAATATAATAACCTCTGAATTTATTCATCCACTTTTGAACTTCTTCATCCACCTTCAAACTTATCCGAGCTTCCTGCCATTTTTATGAAACGTATGTTTCAATTAAAGAACTTATGCAATTATTTGCAACAACTATATTATTATTCCTATTGTATAATATTATTATTATATTATAAAATTGCTGTTACATTAGCAACAACAGAAAGGCAAACAAGTCTGCAAAAAATATAGATATACTACAAGAATAATAACATAGCAATCATTCTAATCATCAGCAATAGCACATTCATGAAGCTGGTCCGCTGTCCAATAATATAAATAACTCGGTAATTTTCCATTTTACGCACTCGATCCAATCATAAAACCCACAGGATCGTCTCTGATCCCCGAGTCCCACCAGGGGAGTTCGATTTCGCGCGGAGAGTCTAATTATAATTATTAGCAGTCGCGAGCGCGTCCGAGCATTGTTCGCACGAACGGCCAACTGGACCGCGGCATTCCTGTCGATCGCGAGACGTCATCGACGCATTGTCCGCGGCAAATGAGAACGGACCATCATCCGGTCGATTGGATTTCGATGGATCGTTCACCCGGAGCACACGCGAGCTGCGACATCGTATCGAACGTGTTCGAGACGGTCGAGCAGTCGCTACGGAACTGGTCCACCGAGAGACACCGAGTCTTCGCTCCTCAGGTTCTAAAGCCGAAGAGATATTCCCGCGGATAACGGACCCGCGTATTAGCTATGCGTCGCGCGACATTGTTTTACAATTACACGAGTCTAACGGGGGACCTTGGGCCCGCTTTTCGCGAACAATGCATGATCTATCTCCTCTGCGAGGCTGACGCGCGTTGACGCCGCGGCGCAGCTGCTAGGCGACAGTTTCTATCGGGGAAAATGAGCGTTCGATCGCGGTAGAGGATATCTCTTGCTTTGGAACGAAAGGTTGGGTCTGTTGGCTGTTCCACTTTGCTTGTTTAGAGGGGGTTGTCTTCTTCTATTAAATAGGGGTAGTGTGTTCATTCTTTTTAAGGGATGTTGAGATGCAGCGACTGTTCTTCCTACGGTAGGAATTTATTGATTATAATGGCTGATGAAGATTTTTGCTAAATAGGGATGGTGTTCATTCTCTTAAAGTGTCAACCCTTTTTTATCAAATCGTACATAAGTATTGAATTAGCAAAACCGATGAAAATGAGCTTAAATAAGAAACAGAGTCAGGTGGAACACCCAGTATAATATCGAGTGTGGGTACTAATATTGTTGACTTTAAGTTGAGGACATCTTTGTTAGTATACATATTTGTTATATAACATAACGAATGCAAATTTGATTTTTATTAGAACTGAACATTTTTCCGAAAAAATCTAGTCCTCCGTCGATCGAATAATACCAACCCGGCGCGTACACCGCCTTCGGCCACGTCATTAACCGATCGGGAATGCCCGTTTGTCATCGCGCCTAACAAAGTAGGATAACAAAGATGCCCGAACGCTGGTGTAATCAGTAACGACGGGCATGCGAAAACGTGGTGGTAGAACCGGGATCGTTCCCCCGGCGTCGCGTCGTAAAGTGTGATTTATACGAGTCCCCCGGCCGTCTCGCCGGTAATTATGCCGCGCGATACGCCGGCCAATTTATCCGTATGTATACGCGGCTGACTCGGTAAAGTGGCCGCGACTCGGTGCACGCGTGTAATTCGCGCAATTCGCGCGGCCCGATTAGCCGCGGCTGTCGCCAATGCTCGCCGAGACCCGATCGAATTATAATGCGTGTACGAAACGAACGCACACTGGTCGATACGGTTGCGTCGAGTATCGACAGGTGAACGTCTAGGGAGAGATCGGTGGGCGATCGTGTCTCGGAAAATCGGAGAAGACGGCGAACACATCGGACACGGCCGACAATGTTGCCGCAACATCGAGATAACTCGTCCAGGTAACCATTCTTTTAACAACCGGCGAGAATGTTGTCGATGCGCGAAGATACTGCGGCGGATTTTTAAACCGGTCGTCTTGGTCGGACGAGATTTCTGCGATTTTTACGGATTTTCGTACTGCGTGTTTGTATCTTTTAAATTGCACAGTATGCGGCAGCAGAGAATATGTTCATACGAGGATCATGTGAATTGGTGCAACTAGACTTTAGAGCTTTATAAAATTAAATAAAAACGTATTTCTTCTTTTAATGGTGTTAGTAGAGTGAAAGTAAAATTATAATAATAATAATAAACATTTGTCTGAGATAATTATCCGAATGAATTCTTTTTAGTCGAATACTTTATTCGAATAACTCTTTATTCAAGTGATTTCTTATTGAAATAATTCTGTGTTCTAATAGTTTTTTATTTTAACGACTTCTTATTCCAATAATTCTTTACTTGAATGATCTCTTATTCGAATAACTCTAATAATATTCGAACGATTTGCAAATTCGATGAATTCGAGAAAGCAATATGGAAGAAATAAATCGATGAACTACGAAAGATATAAATATCCTGTCATTTTTATCGAAATCAATGATCCGTCATCCGTAGAAAAGTTTGCCCAACTCTGGCTCTAACACCGAGTCAAGAGCGACCGAGATTGTTGTTCCGACCTACCTTTCGATTTTTGCATCATCGTCGTCGATCGGCGTTTTAATAGCAGACCAACAGCGAATCGGCGGCGGCTCGGTCCGATAATCGGTGCCGGATAACGCGAACCAATACCTATCATTACCAGGTGCGAACAATAATCAGGCGGTAACGTTGAATTTTCATGAGACAGGGAGCAGTCGGCGCCGATCAAGGGAGTTGTCGCACGAAAATACAAGACTGGTTTCCAAGTATGAATAGCGGACAATTATGCAAACGGTGCTAAGTGAATACGAGTGTAATTACACCCTTAGACGATACAATTTTCATAATCGACACATAGAATGTATCACCTTCGCAGAAACTCGAGCAGAAGTTGTTGTTTCTGTTTAACTGTCGTGTAATTACTCGGATATCTTATTATAATGCGTCTGGACAATCCGAGCTAATCTAGACGCACAATCGCCGTGTTCAATATTCATGAACTGGTCTTTGAGAATGATATATACGTGCGTCGGATCGAAAGCTCGGCGTTTTTCTTTGGGAAACTGTGCGACCGATCCTTTCGAAATCTTCAACTTCGTTTCATAGGGTTTCATACAGCTCGCGAACTTTCGAATGAAATTATCGGCGATCTAATGGGGAAGAGAGGCTCGACTAATCGATCCACGCGTATTCCCGTCGAGTTTTCTCACCGACGAGCAGGTGTCCAGCCTGCAATTTCTATTCGCACGGGCGTGAGAGGATAATTAAGATAATGGTCGTCCGGGCCGCATTGTTCTTCGATTGTCACTCTCCGAACCTGTCGCACCGTGCATTCGTTCCACGCGCCTTTCCTTCCCCACGCGATCTAAGGAGAATCATCGTCGCGACTTCGTCAACGTCGACGCATGGGATCGCATGAAAATGATCGCAAAGATGAAACGTGCAAGACAAATGTATTATTATGTCGACGCATTTTAAAACGGTATAAATTTCTTAAAACTGCACTAAATGCTTGGAATCTCTTTTACGTGACAGAAGCATATTGTACAGTGATTATAATACTTAATTTTGCTATTACTTGGAATGACGACAAAAATAATGTCAAGTAATAGTAAAATTAAAAAGAGCATTCTGATAATCCTCTATTATCTAAAAAATTCAATTATAGTTTTAAGAAAGTTATATCATTTTGAAGAGTATCAAAGACTATCTAATCCCCGACCGGAAATGAATTAAAAATTCTTACAGACGAAAGTTTGGAAAATTCTTCACCGATGATTAATTGCAACTCGCTTGCATTCCACTGGTGCAAGCCACGAACCCTCGTAGGTGTGGCACTCTGTTCACCCTCTTGGAAATGTCATCAGCATCGGATTACGCCAATTAGCTGCGCGAATCTGCTCGCCTCAGCATCATCGAACCTCCGCAAGTCTGTCATTCGCTCTGGGGAAAGTCGTTCTCGAGCTCGCCTACTCGACGGAATTTCTAATTAACGATTGGACTCGGAGGGTAATTGGATCGCAGTGATGATCCTGCGAAATCGATGATTTATCATCTAATCTGCTATAGAGGATTCGACTTCGTGCGAACTCGGTTCGCCGGCTACCGGCGCACCTTCCCTCGAGTAACAGCTCAATGAGTGCCGGCCTTAACCCGATCCGACGGATACAAGCTGTCCGTTTTCAATGGTTCGGAAATATCCCGTGACTAATCGCGCGAGTGCGAACGCGATGCCGTGACGCAACAAAAGGCGTCTTTGCGATCTAAGTGGACGTTAAAAAATTCTGCTCAGAAGAGGCCCTTCGCCGAGCCGCCGATCCGAGCGGACAGCCTCCGGTTTTTGAGTCTGTGCACTCTACGCTGACTTCGAGGATTTCTTGCTGGGAAACTTGACGATGGTTTGCTGCGGCACTTTTGTAGGAGATTTCGGTGATCTTTCAGTAGGATTTACAAATTTTTGCGCGAGGTTGCACATCGTTTATTGACGAAGATAGGCGATAAATGTGTTCCAGGTTCCGTGGCTAGTTTTAAGGGATGGTGTTTGAGGCTGACTTTGGGAATTTTTTTCTTGGAAACTAGAAACTATTTCATTATGCGACTTCCGTCGAAAATTTTGTCGATCTTTAGTTAATATCTACGAATTTTTTTATCAGGATACAAGTCGGATTAGACCTTGGTTCTCGGTGAAGATAGAACGATGCTTTCTGAGTGCAATGAACGCGGTACTTCGCGATAATCTTTTGCTTATATTTTAGCAGTGCTGACAATTTTTTGTGCGAAGGAGGGATACAAGTTGAGGATGCTATGAACCGGTGCAACCATGAATACAGGAAGGACTCTCATAACTGATGCAGAAAATTGCAACTCTATTGAGAGATCCACAATGTGGAAACAATAACGGCAATAACCAGAGTGTTTAAACATCCGTGACCGACAGCTCGCGGCAGCATACGTGAAATAGAGACCTCCAGTTTTCAGGGTCTCAAAGGAGACACTGAGCTCAAGGCTTTCACAGACCCCACGGAACTTGAATGGGGAGTAGTACGTGGCCGCCGCACAAAGAGTCCAAAGACTCGTTAGGGACACTTGCTAGTCCCAATGGATCCTTTGAACGATCCACTGTGTTCAACGGCCACGCAGGCTGCATGCAAATGACGCTACCTTGCGGAAGACGCCACCGTCCCCGTCCGACCGGAAGGACTGAAATTCTGCGAAACGTCCGGCGAAGAATTCGCTTGAGACGTCACTAGGTCGTGCGTCCGCCTTTCCAACGGGAAACGTCGGATGCACATCGGGGTGTCGGATCCTTGGCGCGTCGTCGCCGAAATAGCTCGCGGCTTAAGATAGACGACACTCGGGGTGTCTAGCTGGCAAATGTTAGTAAACCGAGTTGCTAGAGCCTGAGTTGCGAGAGGGTCGTTGCTCTTCCGGCGAGGCGTCCGCTCGCAGAGATATCGCTTCGATAATAGCGTTACCGTCATCCTAGCCAGGGATTATAGTGGTGCATGGTTAAATTTACATGGGCAGACGAAGCTGGGGATTGGGTACAATGAGAATGGCTGCATCAATTTCGTGATAAGGCACCCCGTCCCTCATCGACGATGTCAAAGGACTAGGTTAGTTAGGGGACATTTCAGACTATCTTTGGGAATTTATTTCTGGGAAACTATAAAATATTTTATTACAGGAGTTTCGTAGGAAATTTTGTCGATCTTTATTCAGCAACCAGAAATTTTTGTAAGATGATGCAAGTCGTTTCAGACCTTGGGCTTCGTTGACGAAGATTAAACTTTGGGAGTTCGTTACTAAGTAGCTGCTTCAGGCTAGCTTCGGGATTTTTCACGAAGAAACGAATAGATATTTCAACGTGAGATTTTGCCAGCATTTCTGCTTACGTTTCAGTAAAGCTGAAGAATTTTTAGACGAGGATGCTGCGAGCGAGTCTTGTAGAGTAAGCAGAGTGCGGGTTCTATAGGAAGGAGCCGTTCGGATCGGTGTTGGTATTGTTAGCGCAGGGAAATCAAAGCAGCCGTAAATCCGGTAAGATTAAGGGGGATTTGCCAAGGGAGCCGACTCGTTAGGGAAAGTCGGTGTCCGCGACAATGACAACGGCGTCGTTAATAATTCCGGACAGAGGAACAGCATCATCGTTGGGACAGGTATGCAAATTAAGAGCGAGCGAAATGGCATCGCGATCAAGAGGACGTCGGGCCGCGTTACTCACCGGTGAAATTGGTGAAACGCTGCGGCGTCGTTTTTTCGCGGGAGGAGGTGGAGGCCTCAGCCGAAAGCCTAGAGCGTTTAGGTGCCGCGGCGTTTCCCTGGCATTTATTCCGGACGTAGCCTGTGTCACGTCGGACACGCTGGCCAGACGGCGGCGGCTCGCGACGCGTCGCTGAAATTCCAGAGGCGTTCGCGCCGCTTCTGAATCAGACGGAACGGTGACATCAATGGGAATTGACGAATTCGCGTCGTTAGCATGCGTCGCGGCGCACGCGACTCCGCGAAAAAGGTGCGAGGCGTTACGAAACCGGCGGCCCCGCGCGAATGCCGACGCCTCTTGAAGACGAATGCCGCGACGGCCTCTACTCGAGCCACCGCGGTTTCTCGCCATTTGAATATTGTCTACCCGCTGACAGATTCATCCTGGGAGTAAACGGCAACGACAGGGAGACAGGCGCGAGCGAAACCATGGCGACGCGCTGCTAGCTGAATTTATTTCTTCGCACTATTCTTCGCACCTTCTGCAGCTGGCAGATCCTCGACAACGGGCTGGGGTTCTTGCGCGAGAGTTTAAGGAACTCGGTGTTAGACAACGGATTTTCAGGCGAAAGAAAGATGGTCCGAGTCACAGGCGATCTATACTAGATGAATTTTATGCATAAAAATGACTAAGTGAAATTCCTAGTAATGAAGACATCAAACTAATTTAAAGATATTCCTATGACCTAAAACTGACCTAGACGACTTTTACTTTGCATAAAGATCCTAAGTCTAACTATCATTTTGAGTTAATCGTTTCATTGTAGACTTCAACGACGAATTTTAATCAGATCTTGCATGATACTGACATCGCAAATTGTACAAATATTACGGTAGATCAAATTGTTCTACCTCAAATTAAGCATTGCAAGGTTTAAAAGAATCAGATGAGAAAAAACATAATCAGCCTGTTTCACATGAACTATAAAAGCAAAGGTCAAATCTTATCGAACGAACGTTTTAATAAATACTCGTGCCGATGATGGTAAAGAATCTCATTGCTTTTTTAATGCTCATCATGCTTCATAAATTCCCGATACTGTACACCATGGTTTTGCGTCATAAAAGATCTCAAGCCGCTGCAACTATCATAGATCGAACAGACGCCAAGTTTTACAACCAATCGATTCGCGTCCCATCCTGATTTACAACGCTCTAAAGCACCACATTGCGCAAACAATTACCTTCTCAAAGCTAAACAGTCGTCGATCCAGAGATCCTCGGCGACTCCAGCCGACGCGACTCTGCCTCTCAAAGCTGGAATCTCGCGGGGGTAACCCGAGAAGCGAGGCAGCGCGTTAAGAGGACGATGTTGCAGAATATCGAGGAGGGTAATAAAGTGTATCGGATCCCCTTTGAAGCGGGTCAGGCCGCGTAGCACGGCTAAACGTGAGAAAATGAACGACAGCCGGCGAGATTAGGTGTCGTGTCGCGCCGCTTTGTGGCCGACGCGCAATAATTATCCGAGACGTCGCACCCGCAGCTGAAGTTGCAGTCGCGGTAACAGTTCCCATGAATGCGTTAGGCGGTCGTAAATTTGGATCGCGCGGTTTCCGGCATCCGACCGCCGTTCTTTTCCCGCGGTGAACGGACCCGGGAGCATGTAGGTGACGATTCCATCCGGATGATGGAGCGAAAGCCTGCCTCCGAGAATCGCGTAAGCCGATACAGAGATCGCGAAGCCATTACACCGGCACGCAACCGTCTATGATAAGCTCGGCGAGGATCAGCGAGTTCGATGACCTCTCCTCCGCGAAACGACCGTCGCGATCAAGAGGATCCGGCGGTATTTCTGCCGAAAGTGTGCTCTCGTTTGCCTAATTTTCCTTGTTCTACTTGTTTTTTACTTTATAATAAAAAAACTAGTGCCGTATATATAAACAATAGAAGCCACAGCGATATTGTGTTAGGTGAATGCCTAGATGGAGTCACTGACTTTGGGAATTTTTCCCCGGGAAACTAGAAAGTATTTCGTTATGGGACTTTCGTAGGAAATTTCGTCGATCTTTTGTTAGTGTCTACAAATTTTTCCACGAGGATGCAAGTCGTTTTGACAAGATTAAATGACAAATTGCATCGCGGGTACACCGCATGTTTTGCGGTTGCTTCTCGTCATAAAAATTCCTGAGACGCTGTTAACGCTGTCATAATCTTATTTTCCCATAAAACTTCCTCGAACGTTATTACCATGTTTCATTTTACCAGCCGATTTTTCTCGTAAATCCGTCGAGTCGTCAGCCCGGTCCCAAAGCTGCGGAAAAATTCGTCCTAATCGGGAGGAAACGTTCATCATCTTCCAGATTGTAAAGCGATGAAATCATAAAAGCCGCCGGTCTATGGTAATCGCCGTGCAGATAACAATCTGTGGAATGTTCTCGACGGTTCGTTGACTTTTCTCTTCGTCTCCCACGCGAGCCATAGATCAGCGAAGCCATATTGTTTGAAATTCGACGATTCTCGCGAACGCAAACAAACGATCGCGGATTTCTGCGTTCCGGGATGCCGGCTGGTCCGCGCCGGGCGAAATAGAAACGCGCAGACTGTTCGGATCACAGGGCCAGACGACAGGAAGTCGTGATCCAAGGATCGCGATTAACGCAACAGTAATTTCGTCGATGACGCTGGCGAGTTGCGCAACAGTCTCTTAACGAGATTGTTTCTCCGGTGTCAAACACTTTTTCCCGGCTTCGTCCTCGATTCCCGGTTGGCTGCCGGAGATTGCTCATAATTAACGCGGCTGAACGCGTGTCCAATGAGGAGAACAAGGGAGAAAAAATAGAAACGGAGGCGCCAGCTCGCGCGATCGCGATCGCTCGCAGCTCGATCCTCTCGTCCGCGGCGAGGCGCGCGGCTCGCTTTCGCTCGAATTCGAATGCTAATTAACGAGTTAATTAGCGTTCGTTATGCGTATAAATTGACCGGGGAGATCCGATCTCGATCTCCAATTAGGCGCGCGTGCCTCCCCCACCACCTCGAGTGCCGGGCCTCTTTATAATTGCTAATTGCCAGCGGGACGGTCTCGAAATTTCTTGCCGCGTTTCCCTCGGCTCGTCTGGCTCTTATCTCTCGCGACCATCTCGGATCATTTGTCAGAAATTTTAGGTGTCCCCGGCGATGGTAAATCAGTGCGACGGTGTATCATAATCGCGTCGTTAGTTTCCTATAAATTGCCGGGCTGTGAGAAAACGCGTTTCACCGGCGCGCGCAGCGGCCACGCGAATATGTTTTTCGGACGTGAACGTACGTCGCGTTAAACAAATAAATATCGTGGCCCGTTGGCCGACGGGACACGGAACCACGTTCTGAGCACAGTTATTAGTTATCCCGTGGTACGGCTTATAAACTCGCGAGCGGAGAAACAAGAGGGCCTCGGATCGTAAATCCGTGAAATCGTCTTGACATTTTCGGTTGTGCAACCGAAAATGGGACGCGACGAGGGAACGCCTCGGACTGTTTGCTCGTTCTACACGGTTTCTCGTGACACCGAGCGATCCGCCATCGATCTCACGATCGCTCGTAATTCCGGATTTTTATTGACCGTCTGAAGCCTCGGATCGGTTTCCAGGGTGCCGAACGTACGACTCGTGTCACAGGTCAGCCGGTTCGAACTTTCAGAAACACGTTGTCTAACCTTTACGTTCCTTAAAACATCGCGAAACGGATCGCATAATCAGCAAAGCTATAGCTTCAATTCCAATACAAATTTAAAATCGATTATTCTTGCAGCCGACCACCGAAAATCGTGATCTTTCTTTTTATTTGAACGCTGTTACAATCTCCCGTGGAGATTATTCTGTGATTTAATTTACAATCAGTCGGCAGGGAAAGTCGACTATTTCACCTGATGTATGATTTAAGTTATAATAAAGTTGGAAAATGCAAGAGAAATCTAATATAGTATGAGAACTTCCAAATATATGTGACAACTAAAATAAAACACTTTTAACTTTTAAAAATTATAATAAATTAACTCTTTAAAATAGAAACATATGAAATAACTTATATATGGAACAGAATTTCTCGAAATATGATCGAACTTCTCACCTTTACCTATTATTCTTGTTCTCACGTCGGAAGTGTCTTTCAGACAGGAAATTTTAGAAATCGATTGTCCTATTCCTGAAAGCCGACCGGCGCATCGTGGCATCGCCAGGAACCGTGTCGAATAATTTTAATCGTCAATCCGGTTCGTTACCCGGCGAACAACGATTACACCGAGCCCCGTCCGCGGCTATTGTTCCGCTCGATTGAAACGCAACCGCGGAATCACGCGTGCAACACGATCCTTACCTCGCGATTACCAATTCGCTCGTTAATCGTGACAATCGACTCGTTCGTCTCGCTCTGCCCACGCGCTGGATCGTTAGATCGCATAAACAGGCAAATCGCCGTGTCCCCGATCCGGTAGACGCGCGCTCGTTCCATCGAAATTAATACGCGATCGCGAGCGGCGTTCCCCGACGGTGGCCGCCGCAAATGGAATTTTACCTTTGACATTTGACACGAGGCCAGCAGCCGCGTTCCAACGAGCTTTCTCGCCCGCGAATTAACCGATCTCCGCGGCTGTCGCGCTAATTAGGAATCGGTCCGGACTAGATAAGACGTGAGAAGTGCAACAGCGTCGTCGACGCTAATTTTCCTATGCTAATCATTCCTCGAGTTTATCGAATGAGCAGTTCATTATAATAATCGAAAGTTTGAATAAATCCAGTCTCAGCATTGTTATAAATCAGCACACATTACTCGGTACTTCCTATATTAAAAAATAAACAAGAGAATAAAAAGATTTAACATGTCCTATACGATAAATATGAATTATGGCCGAGTCAAAGTTACAGCAATCGGTCGCTACACAGTAACTGGCTCTGTCCTACAATGTACTGTTTTACGGACTAGAAATCGTCGGAAGCTATTTGAGAAATTACTTGTTAAAAAGTAATATGCGCGAACAGTAACACCGGCAATTTTCTACCGATTTTGCTGGAACCGTTGTCTCGAGTAATTGAGCAGACACCGGTGGCTCGTGTCGTCGATGAAACACGATGGCGGATTTTTGTTGAAACAATCTGCTCGCAAGTTCCGCCGTGGGTAAACCCGAGGACGAAATTAGCTGGCGAAACGGCGCCTCTGATTTATGGATCGGCGGAGGTAATGTTTACGATCCTCTTAACTGCGTTACGCGTGGAATAATTGTATCCTCTGGGTAGACGGTGGAGCATGTGGGTCGCGACAGTCCTCAATTAATAGTTTCTCTCTCTGTCTCTTTGATTGGCGATCGGCGGGAAAACTGGTCCGGTCATCTCGATCGACGACAGTTTCGCAACGATAGTTAATCGGCCTGTCACTGGCATTTATTCGTCCCGAGGTGTCCGCGGCCACGCGATAAGTCGATTTCCCGTTGCGAAACGATCTCGTTGCCCACGGTGATGCTCTAATGCGATTGAAGAACTCATCGGGGCTTGATTACGTCAATTATCTCCGAGCAATCGCGCTAATCGCAACGAAAATTGTTCTACACTCGCGACGAATCTCGACAACTTTCGTCGTTGCGTAACGAGAAATTTTATTTAGGTGTAATCACAGGTGGGGAATATATTGATTTCGACGGAGTACGTCCCTTTGTATATTTGTTAATATATATTATAAATTGAACTCTTTGCGGAATAAGACTTCAAGAAGTTCTACGAACGCTGCCTTAAGCAATGAACACTATAATATCGCGATTTGTTTCACACATAATCAAATTATCCTTGCAACAACTGGAATATTGTTTTTATCCTCACTGAATCTGCATAAATATCCGCAGGCTAGTCGTTATTAATGAATTTTACGCGTTTATGAAAAAATGAATAGATTAAAAGCAGCAAATACATTGAATTTATGCATTCATGAGGAAAATGAGTAGGTTAACTGCATGCCAGCAAATACATTTAATTGATTTTACGGATACATGAAAAACTGGGAAGATTAAATGCATCGCAGCAAATGCAATTTAATTAATTGTAAGGATTTATTTATCAAACCAAGAAGCATATTTAATGAATTTCATGCTGCTACTAGGAAAATGACGAGATGCAAATCGGCAAATGCGTTCAATGGGTTTGACGCGTTTCTGCGTAATCTAGGTAAACGAGATGCAAAACAGATAACACATTTGACAAGTTAGAAATGTTACAGTATCACCGTTCGCCTCAAGGTAACAAAGAGCCGACAATGAAACATTGTCGGAGGTGTGCGCACAGCAGCCTGAGAGTTTTCGCAGCCGGCGCCTGGCTATGAAAATATAAATCACCGGCGTCGCATGAATTATTTAGCAGACCGCGAGCCTTAATTGTAATGGGGATCCGCCGCGAGAAAAACCCGGAAATCCAATCTGTCGTTCGCGTGATTAATGGAAACGAGTTAATAGCGCCGACGCCGCCGCCGCCGCCGCTGCGTTGAAATCATTACCGGCGACCCTGTGCGGCGTTTAAGCCGTTCGCTGTGTCGCCGCGGGAAAAATTGAATTAACAAGTGTTCCATTAGTCGCGACAGCCGACGATTATCGCGAGCGATCGAGGCGTTCCCGACGGAGACCGGCCGCGCCGAGGAAAAAACTATGAATAATCCCGGGGCGATCAGTCCCGTCGAAAATGATCGACTCCGTTTTCGTCGCGCTGCAGATAACGTCTTTCACGCGGATCTCCCGCCGCATAAGTATTCGTTGTGTGTGCGAACGCTATTCCTCCAGTGCTATACGAGCCGAACATCCGAGTGAACATGTTAGGCCACCGTGTGGAGAACATGGTTCCTGGTGACGACCTAATTGCTCGACGATTTTTCAAAAAATATCATCGTTTATTGCACGTTTTATTATTCAGGGATTCTCACTAATTTTTATTAGCTTATTTTATGCGTCGTTTAATAAATATTTTCGTAGATTAATGTGACGTTATAGTTTTGTAATTACTTTAATAATGTGAAGCAAATCATTATTGTATCAGTTTTATTAGTCTCGTACTATGGCAAATCATCGTTTTATTGATGCTATAATCCATGATTTGGGAATGATTTTCCCAAAGAAAATCTTTTGATCCATTTTCCGCGAGAAAAAAGATCGAAACCAGCGCAATACCGCATAGAAACGTACAATAGCACTTGGACCGGTAAAATCGGTGGAAACTCGCGCCGAGTACAATCGCGTTAGTAACTCGCACAGCGTAACTCGGACGGCTCGAAAATACGAGACGCCGGGAAATGGACGAGACAGAAAATCCCTGTGTCACAGCAAAGTCCACGGCGGCGACTAATCGGTGACTCACACGGATCCTCTGATGTGTAACTCAGGTTTACGGAACCACTGTGTCCGATTATACTCCGGTCCGTCTGTTCGCCTAACTAATTCCTAGAAGCAGCACCGCGACGAGAATTGTCTCTCGGCCGCGGTATTTGCAGGCGGACACGCGTGTGCACCCTTGTATCGGCGCGGTTGGACGTCGTCCAAGATCGGATGCACGTAAAAGCCTCGGTTATTTAACGTCCTATCCGTTGTTACCGATCCTCTTGACGACAATGGAAACGATGACTAAGCCCACGACGGATTTGTCGCGGGTGACGGCCGCCTCGAATCCCGCGGATGCCTCACCAAATGACGCAATTAATTCAACGCTGTCGCGCGAACCTCGCTGAACACAAGGATCGCCGACCTGTGGGCGTGATCCAGATCTGGACTGCATGATAGGTCAGTTGCCAACCCCGAACTCCCCTCGCCGCAGTTCGCGCAGGTGCAGAGAGCACCGATGGACCGCGATTCTTCTCGTAATAGCAAAATTGCGACGGACTTCGGTCTGATTTCCGTTCTTCTCAATCATCTCTGTCGTAATTGGATTGGCAGATCGTCAGATTCGATCGTCTATTCTGTCACGCTTGACTTGGTAAACTACTTATTAAATAACGTAACCCCTAATTTTTTCCTATTATTATATTTTTATTTTATTTCTTGTAGTAGATATATCTACTATGTACCTTCGTTATAAAAGAGAATTGCGTAGATCAAAAGGATAAAAGCATTTGAAAAGAATTGGAAAGGACTGTTGTATTATCTTTCGTTATTTAAGAAAATGAATGCCAATGTATCCATGCCTTCCGATTATCTCGGTAATTCTAAGAAAATTATCGAAGTCAAGGAAATCCTAAATAAGCACGACGAAAATAATGCGAGCGTTTGACAGGCGACGGCGAAGCGGAAACGATCGACTGCATCGGCAGGAGAGCTCGCCGATCATTCCGCCGCGGCGATAAGTCAAAAATTTGGAACGGCGTCAAGTTTCGGGAAAATTCTCGAGCCATCGGGAGGGCTCGCGGCTTAGATCAGGGCGCAGATGGGAACCGTTTGGAGCGGTTCCAGGTCGATCGCGGAGTTTAATGGGATTACCCGTTGGTTCGGCGGATATCGGCCGGGGAATATATCTTCCGCAATGAATCGGTCGTTGCTTCGAATCGGAACGGATACAATCCGGGTGGAAATGAAACGCGACGAGGCCGCATGCACGCTCTCCCGCGGGATTATACGTATATTCGGGTCATTCTCGTGCTCGTTTGGAGGGGCTCCAACTCGAGTATTCTCGAGCAGATGCGCCGATAAAATCCAAAAATATGCCCCCTGTCCTCGCCGGACCAACTTGTCGTATCTACGCCTAAATCTAGCTCGAACTGATCGGACGGCTGCAGGTGTTTCGGATTCTCGTTAGAAAATCTATTTTACGCGGCGGACCATCCTTCAAGCATTTCCCATCTTCGACTCCGATGCTGTTTTTCACCTTCCGGGTACTCGAAATATACGGATCGCGTGGGCGCTCGGGATATATTGCTGCATTTGCTCGATACTCGCGAGCTGTTCGATGATGTGGAGCGGTCAGAATGACTTTGGTAGAAGAGAACTTCAAAGAATATACCGCAATTTTGTGTTAGCCCTTTATGAGGCCGCGTCGCGTGCTAATATATGAACATTTTACCAAATAATTTTGCTTTTTCCACGAGATAACGTATACGTTATCTTGTCCGTATCAAGTACAAAAGCTGCCCGGTAATAAAGAATTATCTGAATATTCAAGGGATGCGGAAGAACCCAGTGGCTCTTTGTATCAAAAATTTTCTGAATATTCTATTGGATTTTAACATCGCGACTCTAAATAATTTTGACAGCATCGAACTTGTCCACATTTTAAAAGACTGTTAAAAGTCCAAGCGTTGTACGCGCCATTCATTTCATATGTATAAGTTGCAATAGATTAGATAAAATGGAAATACATACTGTAGGTCAGAGAAAATAGGTCGAATAAAATCGTGGGTCCTTGGGTGAACGTCCCTGATTTTTAAATTTATTTTAATTTTTATTTGTTCCATGCGTGCGCTGCTAGCCTCAAACATTACAATAACGCTCGTTCCATATCAGAACAAACGTCTTATTGCTACTTTTATTAACTAATACAAGGCGGCTCAGAATATATTCGATCGACCAACAGGTCACTGAGTTTTTTTCCATAGATAAAAATGCAGAAGAACTTATAAATATCTTATTATTACTTTCATAAACCGATATTAAAACAGCTGCTTTACTGCTCCGTAAATCTAGTTTTAAAGTAGCTCCATTCGCAAAGAGTTAAATCCGGAAAACATCTCGCAGCGAAGAATTTCCAGAATATTGAAGCAGCGCCATATTGTACAGTCCATACACGATGCAAAAATTTCGTCTGAAATATTGCTCTCTCCCCTGTCTGGTTTTCGCAAACTCGCGGACTAGACGTCTCGGCATGAATAACGGCGACAAGTGACATTCCGAGGGTTACGAAAGGCTGAAGTTCGCCTCGCGGAAGAAGACTCGGAGAGGAAAAAGGAGCCGAGCGAATGGCTGCAGCGATCCGACAGCATTCCCGCGGACGATCCGCGCCGCTAATCGCGCAATTCCGCTCGAGAATTAGAGTCGAACGGAGGGCGGAACGATTTACGGTGCTCCTCTATCGCGGCAACGAGCAATTAGCGGGAGATGCGATCGCGGCTGGTTCTATCGATGCCACGGTTCGACCTTGTCCGCCAATCGAGCCGCCAAAGCCTCCCTCTTCTCGTTCCTCCGCGTTTACTCCCGTCCGCGACGATTTTTCCCGGCCTGGCCGGCGCGCTGGTACCGATTAATGGACCCGATCGCTGATAAGGCAACAAAGTTCAGACGCGATCGGCCGCGATACCGCGGACGGAAAAATTCCGGATCGAGGATGTCGACGAACGCGATTAACCTATTTGCATCTGTTGCGGATGTGGCCCCGCTCTGGCCGAACACGGGCTCGGCCACGCGGATCACCGAGATGTCAGCTGTGATAACGGACACCGAAACTATTTATACAGGGTGGCTCACCGGGTATTGCGATCTCCATTTACGTTGTTGTTATTACGCGTAGAGGAAAATGTGTCGGACGAAATTGGATCGTTTCGAAGATGAGCTCGTTCTGATGGCACTAGTTTTCTTGTAGGTGGACGTTTTTTTATATTATATACATATATATTTTATATTTATTATATGTACGATACTGTATATTTATTATACTTTACTTTTTGTATTGTATCATGATATATGTATTTTTATTTTTATTGTACTATTAGCGACGGCTAAGCAAAATCTCTTCTTTATAGTTCTTTTTATTTGTAACAAATGGTTATTATTACCTGCTGATTTTTGGCCCGAGTGCATGAGATTCAAGTGATAACCTAAGCCAAAAGCGTTTATAGACCATCGCGACCAAGGGACAGAGTTCAAAGAATTTGGATGACAATTTGGTCGATGATCGATTCATCGTGACTCGAAAATGGAATTTCTGTATACCGAGAAGATCGCTGAATAAAAGATCGAGGATCAACAGATCGAGTCGCAGAAAATCTCCATCGAGATTAAAGAATCGCCGTCGGACAAAAATAAATGCGAAATTATGGGTGTTCCAGCTAGCGTAACCACAAAACTCGAATCTCCGGCGTGCAAAAAGATCGATCGATCGGCGATCCAGCGCGGCATAAGAAAATCCCCTTAAGGAATGCGAGGGGCGGGCCGGCGAGATAAAATATGATTGAAGAAGCGTCGTGCGGCGAGTAAAATTAAATCCGGCAAACAGGAGCTCTGCCAGAGGTCGGTCGGTGATTTAGCAATGGTTGCTCGTCACGAATCATGGTCGGTGATCCCTCGAGAGAGGCCGGTTTTCCAGGTCCTTTCAGAGGTTTCCGAGTGTATTGTGATTCTCCGGGTTATTCCGGCTCGTAACCGTGCGTTTTCGGAGTGAATTCGCTAGCCGCGGTGGTCCGCGTGTCCCTCGAATGCTACGTGACCGTCATAGCGATCGGCAATTCGAGATTCCAGCTCCGAAAACCGACCCGAATAGCGACGAGCACGCATAATCCTCTCGGAGAAGGACGCGTCACGTGAAACCGAGTTAGTCCGTTTCCGGTCGCGATTTTCCAGCGATCTCTCTCCGGGGAATTTCTTTTATTATGTAACAAAAATTCAAGTCATTTAGTTCGAAGAAAGTTATACAATTTCAAAGGTGTCCACATGTATTTGTCCCTGGCTGTGCATTTACTAGTTTGAAGTTCTGTCGATTCAACTCTAGCCGACTTCGAACAAGAAAATATGAATAATGGTACAGATGGCCAAAAGCAGTGCATCGACAACAATCGGAGCATCTATCCTAGCAGAACGCGATGCCAGGACAAGATGCTCGTTCGGGGTTCCCAACGAGAAATTACGGCCGGAAGATAAGCAGGAAGAACGCGGTGCTAACAACGGCTGCGTACGGAACCGTAATGGTCCAGCCGGGCTGATAACGCCAAACCCATTAATGTTCCGCTACGGCAAACAAGCCTCCACTTTAGATCCAGTATCCAGCTGCGTTCTTTTTATAATGACTTCATCCCCGCACGAAGGTGGCAACGTGTTATTTGATCGATCTCTAGTCTGCTCGCAAATTGCTCGCCGCATGGGAACTCCACGGTACACTCGGATTCAATCTAGATCCAGCGCGAGCCGAGACAATCTTAATCCTAAAATCACAGAAACGATCGAGGATGATGCGAAGATCTTTCGACAAAATCGTACTGTTTTCTTTTTAATCGAATTATATGCAATATGACAGCATCTAATCCTGACGTAATCCTAACTTTGAGAGGTCGAAGATAATGATAAATTGTCTAAAGTAATTGGATCTCTTTACATGAAATTAAATTGTAGAACGTAAAAGTTGATAATAAATTTGGAAATGATAATAAATGATCAACAGGGATTAACGATAATAAGTGGATGGTGTAATCGAAAAGTCAAAAAGAACTGAACTAAACTCCGAACAAAAGACAGCAGACAATTGTACCACTTGTCGAAAAGATCGCAGCGAATCTGGCGTTTCGATGATCGCGCAACGCGGAGAACGGGATCCAGGATAGTCCCGCCGAGACGAGCTGATTTCCGCGATCGTCCGCGTGGGATCCTCAGGATCTAACGCATATCCGCAGCGGTGTTTCCAGTTAATTGCAAGCGGCGTTCTCGCAAGGAGAGCCGGTCGGCTCGAAATGTCCGATGCGCGCCATTAATATTCATTCGGCGATGACGCGAGCGTCACCCAGAATGACGCTGGTGGAATAGGACGGGTCTGGCGTTGAAAAAGCGTCGTCGGTTGCGGTCGCCGCGACGGATTTGATCATCTCGAAGGCAGACACGCCGCGGCGAGCGGACACTTTCGACGCGGTAGCGTGCATTTTCAAGCGGGTCAACTATTTTTATCCGGCCGCGCCGCGAGACATCCTCCTCTCGGTCGTTGTCCAATTGGACAGCCGGCGCGATTCCACGCCGGGATAGCCTACCTGCTTTCGCCTTGGGTGCTGGCTGGCGGCGAACAATGGGATAGACAGCGCAAAGTGTTACCAATCAATAGCCGACGAGGCGAAGGCGGACAACCGGCCGAGAGGTACACGCCGCGGTGCGCGCCGCGAGCGTCGTTAATGCATTCGTAAAGTTTCCATCGTTCATCGCGATCGTTCTCCCGTGACAGCGCAGTAAATTATTCATCGAGCCCGGCCGGGAGAAGAAACTCTCGATCGTGTCCTTTTCTTCAAGGTGGCGTAATCGAACAGCACGCGACGACTATGATTTATCGCGCCGGGCTCGTTACGCGTTTTCCCGCCCCGCGGACGCATTGTCCGGCGATTATGCCCACGGGAAAGCGGACCCGTCTTCCAGCCCCTCCGGGGTACACCGACCGATTCATCACAAGAGGATCTTAGTTGCACAAGCCGATTTTGACGGAGCTCGAGGACCGTCTCTTGAAACTTCTTGCGCAACTTCAACGTGTTCCCTTGGACACGGTTGTTTAGTCTAGCTGGGGCACAAGTGTCCGTCGGCCGCGTTTAAGGAGATCTCTTCGGGATAGGTTCTTCAAGGATCCTCCAAGCTATTGTCCCCTCTAATCGGCGCCAGCTACGACCGGTCCGAAACCCATGGCCGCGAGCCAATTCTCGATAGCGTCTGAGATTTTCTCTGGATTTTCTCTATTCTTCTCTTGGATAACGACAGCAGGATCATTTTTATTGTAAACTCTTCGCTGAATACTCTATTTATTTATTCATTTATTTATTTATTCATTCATTAAATTTATTCATCTATTCATTCAATAAACGGGAGAATCCTTCGGAATAAATGTTACAGAGTCGCAGGTAGATAAAGGTTGAAAGCGATTGACGTGTGAAACGAATAAACGGGCAGAAAATATCAAACGCTTCACAAGAGGCCTTTATTCACCTTAATAAAGAAGCAATTTTATTGTGTCTGCCGTGTACGATGGAATTATAATAAAATTTTTAACAAAGAATGAAGATGCAAACAGTTACAAAGTTAAAATTGGACACAAAGGTTAAAGTACGAAGAAAATTCTTCGGTCATCGGAGAACTCGCCTCCGAAAAGAGGAAAATGATACTAAGGGATCCAAGTCAATAAAGAACATTCAGAATCCTCGGATGTCTGGAAACCCTTTGAACATCGGTTTAACGAAGACCAGATGAAGATCATTTGCGTAGAACTTGTTGCAAGGGTTGAGGACAATTGAATGAGCGTTATTTTTGTCGGCGGTTCGCAGTATGCTCCTCGTAGCGGTCGAAGAGGCAGGGGGAGAGAGAGGAAGGTCTCTCGACCGATTGTAAGAGGTGGATCCGTTCATACAAGGTGGATTTCATTGAAAGAACTCGTTCCTCGGGCCAAATAGGGTCACTCCATTCATCTCGAGGCGGGACGATCGGCCGCGGAATACCTATTAGCGGCGACGGGAAGTCAAACAACTGAACTAAAAGAGTGCTAGGCGATCCTGTTCCACGACTTTTAATTAGCCTTCCCGCAGCCGTGCGAGAAAAATTTCGACGCTACCCGCATCTTTAACGAACGCGTCACGAACCTACCAACGTCCAATTGATTCTGGATTTATTGAGGAAGGGGACACTTTACAAAATAGCGCTTCTTTCTATTAACTAATAACGGTTAATGAACACAGCGATTGGATCTCTGAGGTTTCGGGCAGACGTAGCCGGACCACACAGAAAGAGCCGAATAACACGTAAAGATCCGAAGTCAGTCGAATGTAATTTTGCTTCCATATTGAAAGTTATAATGTAATTTTTAATTAACAACTTTGCTAAATAAAATCGCGGCCACGTTAAACTTGACAATCTTAAATACGGCAAACATGGCCTCGCATTAAAAGGGTTGTAGCGGTGAGGCTGTATCGAACTTAAAATCCAGAAAGGCTGTCTTAAAGTAGAGATTTCAAGCTTTAATTTCAAATAAAGATCATCATCTTACTTTGATTTTTCGCGGTGTTATCGTCGACCAAAATTGGAATAATTGCGAAATTGAAAGCTCGGTGGAAGTTGCGGTTTCCGCGGAACGGGGTGAAAAGGTTCGAACGAAGGGATCGAGGCGATAAGGAGCGGATCTAGATCGCAGTCGTGCCAACGCCGGCTACTGAACCGTGTAGTATTTCAATGACGCGCCGATCCAGGGCTACGTAACAAGAGTCGAGCCCCGAGAGTGGCTCCCGTCGAGGACCATCGACAATTCGCCTTGTCGATGCTTAATTAACCGAACGCGTTCGCATACCGGGGCGTGGACGCGTTCCGAGGCGACTCGGACCGTGTAAAGCCTCTAGCCGGCCAGGAAACATCTTGTCCCTGTCATTCGCAGCGAGCTACCACTTCCAAGACACTTCCAAGAAGTCTGAACAAGGTAGCCAACACGGCACTCATACCTGGCCTATGAGCAAACAGACGCTGCCTTCTGGAGCACCGCCGAGATAAAGAGGCCCTGACACCGGCTTCGAAACGGCGCATCTTTCAACTAGTAATTACTTCACCTGCGCTAGTGTTTGGAGACGCGTTATTCCACTTTTATTATCCCAGAGCACTTCAAACAGTGTAAGGTGAAATTGAATCTTCTTTTCCAATTTCTGACGCAGAAAAATTGCACGCGAGCATCTGACTACGACGATCAACATGTTAGCTATTTTTATTCAACGCAAACGAGTTACTATGTCTGGTTTTTTAAAAATTAAAAATGAGCAACAGCTTCATTGTATCCTCAATCATTGTAATAGATTAAAAATAATACTACTTCCGACCTATTCAAATGATTAAAGAATTAATGCAGCTTCCAAGTCACTCCCATCTTTGGCAACAGATGCAGAATGCTTTTATTTTGCATAGAGATCCGCAGTTGTTCGCGTTTAAGGTTCGGTAATTGTTAATTTATTAAAGAGATCGATCTAGAAAAAAGGAAAATGAGGACGGTTCCCTGGACGATTCCCAAACCGCGGCGGAAAAGTATGGTTGAAATGGCAAAGTGGCACGGTTTGTCAGTAGAGTAATCGGCGGCAGCCAGCCCCGGCCATTGTCCCCGCAGATCTATTCGCCGATACACGGTCGCGATCGCGGTCCCGCGATAGATTTATCGTGAACGGCTGCCAGAGGAGCACGGACAAATAAATTTCCAGGCATTTATTTATCCCCGAAGACTTTCTAAGGAGTGTCGACGGGTCTGCTCGCGCCGTGTGTTCTGCAAGGCGTGAATACGAGATGATGTCATGCAGGCGTTGCACCTTCTCCCCGGATCGCGCGTTAACGGTCGACAGAGACTCGCAGAGCTTCTGGATGATCTCATTGTTTAGCGAGAGGGAACCGGGTCAAAGTGCACGGCGACTAGCAATTCGAGAAATTAGCCCTAGAGTCCTAGAGCCTAATTTCTAGTATCGCTGGTGTTGTAATAAAATACACTCCGTTTTCCTTGTCCAAGTAATATAATTAATGTAATAAATATAAAAACAATAGATAACATTATACACGTATATATTTAAGCTGTAAAATAGAATATGCCGAGTTACAGGATAAAGAATTTAAAGTTCATTTCTACAAATCTACAGTCAACAGAGACTACATACAGTCTAGAGTCAATGAAACCTAGAGTCAATGAAACCTAGTATCAACAAAGTCTACTGTCAATGGAACTTCGAGTCAATAACACCTAGAGTCAATCAAGCATACAGTCATTGAAGCCTAGAATCAATGAAGTCTAGTGCCAATGAAACCTACCGTCAATGAAGCCTAGAATCGATTATGTCTGGGATCGATTTAGTCTAGAATCTGTAGACCTAGATCAATAAAGTCTAGACCGTGGAAGTCTATAATTAAATAGATCCAGAATTATTGAAGCATAGAATTGCTGGAGCGTAGATCAATGAAGTCTATATTTCAGAAGTCTATATTTCAAAGATGTCTACATCCTAGAATCAACAAAGCCTAGACCGACAACTCTACATAAATCCTGTAATCAATGAAGTCTACAACCACCGAGGTCTACAGCGACCAAAGTCTGGGTGGTCAGCGATCGTCTGTTAGAAGTCTAGATCAGTCGCGTCCTAAATCCATGAACCTCAAATCTCGGAAGCTCATTCACAAGGTGCCCACTCTCGCTAATTAATCGCACGTGCCCGGAATCGCTTGGAATTGGCTCGAGCAGCATGGAAACACATGGAGCCGAAGTCAGAGGCAATCTAGATCGTCCGAGGCATTCACTAGGGCAGTCGCATGGGAGCGGAGCGGTCGATTGGCAAAAGACGAGCGAGCCGGCTGAAAGTGGCAGCCACTCAGGCTCCAGATGCGCCTCCGACGACAGTGATTCTGTTTGTAGCGTGCATGTACCGATTAATCGGCGAAGAGTCCACGGGAGACAGCCAGGCGTCGAACATCCGATGAATCATCGAAACTGACTCTCCCGGCTTCGTTGCTCTTGTACTTGTAGCTACGCTGGAGCACGGACCACCCACGACAGAAACGCAAGGGGGATAGAACGAGACGGGGCGACGGCCGGCGTAGATCGTAAACGATCCGAGGATCGACGATCGATTTATTACTGGGCGACAACCTTCGTTTCCGATTCGAATCGTCCGCTGCGATTAATATTCCTTGTACGGCGACTCGCGGGTTCGCGGAACGGATCGCGGAAAATTGTGTCTGGATCGTTGACACGGGCATCCGGCGCGGAAAGCTTCGTTGCATTTTCCAGGTAGTAATTATTTCACGTGTGCAAGCGTAAAGGTAAATTGATCCTCGTTTTCAATTTTTAATGGAGAAGAAACGCATAGGAAGTTGCAGTAATGCAGCTGAGGGGATCAACCTGTTGCTACTTTGAAACGTTAGAAAGATGCTGCTGTGAGAACATTTCTTTATTCGATCATGTATCGTGGTATAGTATATTACGATAGGTGTAATTCGAGGCGATGGAAAGGTTGAAAGAAATTAACGACGTGGATTTATTAATTTGAACTTATTAAAATTATTAAAGGAAGAAAAACTACTTGTGATCGACTCCTATGTCTTGCAGACAATTTTTATTTTCCATAGAAATCCGCAGTCTAATTATAATTCTAGGAAGTTTAAAAAATCCAATCTTGCTTACACTTTGACTGTTACGCATAGATTTAAAACTGAAAAAACTTTTAACCAATGCTATATAACTTAACTCTTCACTTTTAATTGGATTTAATAAAATACTTGGTGAAATACTGTAGGTGGTTTTACGGCAGTGAAATTGCTAATAATACTCCTTATGCGACGATTCCGGTGTGAAAAGCTTTAGAGCGGCGAACATCGGATGAATCATTTCAGGGACTGGGAAGTCCAAGAAACGAGAAGGAAAGGCCAAGGCGGAGGATCCAATATGCCCGTAGAGTAATTTCCGCTAAAAATGAATACCCGCCGAAAGAATTCCGAAAGCTGGCGAATACCGTTTCCCGGAAGATCGAAGTGGGACGTGTCGCGATCGAAAAATGTGTTTCCGTGTGCCACTTGAATATCAAATCGATCTTGGCCCGTTACGTCAGGCCTAATGAAGAAGACCCGCCGCGCAAATTAGGACACGGTCGCTAGCATTCGCCGCGATAGTCTGTACAGCACGTGTGCCAACTGTCAAGCCCCGGTTGTAACGAGACGTCGAACACGCCGGCCGGTTAGTTCGAAACTTATCGAAACTCTCGGCGAAAAGTTCGTCTGGGAGCGACTCTGCCCGTCGCGGGACACCGCGAGCACTTTCATCTGGCTTGGCCGGCGGCCAATTTCTCTCGACGACGCCCGGCGACTTTATTTTCGTTTCGCGAAAAATATTCGGAAAGTCTCCGAAGCCGAGGCGATCCTTCACTCGGGCTCTCCCGGCGAACGGCAGCGGCCAAATAGCCCGGCTTCGAGCGAAAACAAGCGGGGAAAAATGGGCAAATATTTGTCAACGAGTTTCAAAGCTGCCGCTCCAAGTCCCGACGCCTGACGGAACACGCTCGTTCGGATCAAGAGCAAACGAGTCGGCGGGCACCGTTGATAAATTACTTATCTCGACGCTGATAACAGGATCCTAATCGGTGAATCGAAATTGTTCGCTCGCCCGCGGGATTCGGCTGTGGACCGAATCTCGAGGAAGAATCTGTTCCGCGAGAAACTCGTTCAAATATTTGTGTCGTATTTTACGCCGAATCTACCGCGCTCCGAATAACCGGTTTCTCATTTTATAATTCCATAAACTTCGGAGACTGTTTAATGGAGAGCGATCGAGTAAATTACATCAACGGGGCGATAATATCCACTTTAGAAAGTCTAAATGAATTCCATCTTCTGACTTTTATGGGGCAACGCGTGCCAGACGGTTCCGCCGGTCGGTCGGTTCGACGTTAAAAATTGTGGAATTCACACGGCCTCTATCGCGGCAAATGATTGCATTTTAATACAAGCGCGCAGTATAATAGAAACGGCAAAAGGTCTGAATAAATTCTCATCAATCTTCTAAAGCAACGCGTGTCAGTCAATTTTAGCGTTCGGTGGGTTTGGTGTTGAGAGTTGCTGAATTCACACGTCCTCTATCGGGGGAAATGATTGCATTTTAATTCAAGAAAATATTACAATAGAGCAGGCGAAAGGTCTGAATAAATTCTTATCAATCTTCTAAAGCAGCGCGCGTCAGTCGCTTTTTGTGCTCGGTGGGTTTAGCGTTGGGAGAGATAACTGTTCGTTTCGATTGCCAGCTTCTATTTTTCGACTAATGGAGGAACGGATACAATGAGCATGATTTCAGCGCGATAACGATCCTCTGAAACAAGCCAGGCCGACTCCCGCGGTGCCGGGCAATTAAGATCGCGGCGCGTGGAACAATCGTCGGCGCGGATCAATGATCGTTAACAGGGGCCGATAAGATCGGCGATTAATAAGGGTCGGCGAAGTACAAACGGATTGGTCGGTGGCGCCTGTCGCGAGCCACGGGGTCCCCGGACGCATTGTTCGCCTAATGTTCGACTCATTACCGTCTGTCCCATGGCTCGTTAACGCGATCACTGGAGGCGACGGCGACGCAACAGCTGCAGGTAAGCTCGACGATTAGAGTGTCGCCCGATGCCTCCGACGATCGTCGTTCATATCAATTAGCCCCGTGGGCGCGAATCCGTTCCTAGAACCTACGACCGCGCATTATCGATGACGATCGCGCTCGGTTTATGGTCTCCCATGCCGAGCACCAGCCAACGGCCGATGGTGGCAGACAGCCTGGCAGCGAGGCGATCCCTTTCCCGGTATTACTACGGGCCACGGGCCCCATACCCATTCGTATGGGGATCACACGCTCTCGCCTTCCCCTCCCCCGCGCCGCCACATTTTTATGCCTTTCTATCTTTTCCATCGGCGTCTCTCCACGAACGCTATACCAAGTTCCAAGGCGATTCATCTTCCTCCGTCAATTTACTCGCGATTCGCTTTAAACGTTCATTCACTCGCGATAGAAGAGATATCAAATTTTTTCCCATCAATATTTTACGAGCTTGTTATCCTCAGACTCGTAGAAAGTTATACGGTCTTTGTCTTCTTCGTAAATCTCTGTTCTGTTATTTCTTTCTGTTTTAGGCTAGTGATTGTTAATTGTCACACAATTTTATTTATTGATTTATGTACATGTGATTTTATTCGACTCTATTGAGTATATATTCAATGGAATAAAAATGTATCAAGATAAATATTGATTCGACACTATCGAATTCAATCGTGTAAAAATGTATCAGGATAAAAATTTGTCCGAATAAAAATTTATTCATATATAAATTGCATACGGAAGATAATTGATACGTGTAAAAGTGATAGACTATAAATTACTATAACATAAAGAATTATTATTCGAATAAATATGGACAGTAATTTATTAACATGGCGAAGTATCGTCAGAAGGTTTTTTACGTCTAAGAAGCACGGTGGAAAAACGAGAAAAATGATTTATATCCAATGCTCTTAAGAAAATGCCGGGACTCCCATTAAGCTCTGCCTTTAATTAACTGTAAAACACGAGCTGCTGGGCAGCAGCGTCGCGCCGGCTCGCAATCCGCTTAATGGAAAATTCTTTCTGGCCGGATCGAAACGGCGCAAAAGATCGCGAGTGGCCCCCGTTTATTGTCTCAGGAACGAGCACGGTCGTTAAATGCATTATCGTGCATTGTCCTCTCGGCTATAAAATATTTTAGACGGTTGGGTATACCGGCTGAGAAATGATCGCATCAACGAACTATTACACTGTGAAATTGTCTTATCTCGCAAAACACCGCCTAATGTATTCGCATTTTCTTTCGATCCAGCACAGCCAATTTGTAAGAACAAGTTCACAGTTTGCTGACATTCAGTTCACGCCCTTTGTTAGAAAAGGATGACGGACGATTTACTGTCCCGGTCGAGCGAGATTCCGCGTTGACTTTTGCATAATGTTCCGCCGATTTATGTTATATTCGAGAATAATGCCACGATTGCATGTTCTGTAAGAACAATTGTACTACTCCCTAGCCTCAGCTTGCTAAGTTATGAGTGGGAACATGATTGAATCGTGTAAGCTACCAGCAAATTCTGCAAGGAAGCGGAGAAAATACCTTGGAGCATAAAGGGTTAATATTAATTAAAAAATCAGTGCAAATTCGATGTTTATCTATCAAGATTTCTTTGTCATCTTTCGTTCAATAATAAAGTCAATAATAATAACAGGTTTCAGAATTTTGTTTTAATATTGCTAAACTTCCGCAGAATCCTTCATGGAAAATAATTAAAATAACAGAAATAACGAAAGCTCTAAATAAATAGTCTTTTCACTCATTTTCTCCCACTCATTGTTCGACTATCAATGTTATCATACGTGTTCGTACGTTCGTATTCCTATAGTTAAAAATTAAATCGTCGCGCATGCTATATATAATTGAATGTATAGCTTTCGAAGACCATTCTACTAAATTTGAATAGTGAACCGCGGGAGCGAGTTTCTAGTCGGAATTCCAGAATTTCTGGAACAGTGGCCGCTCGGGTCGCGGAGAGCAGTAAAACGGAATCGAGGCTCGCTGGTCTGTTTGCCGTCGGTATCGCGTCGCATTACGTGTTAATTATTCGAACGAGGCTGTGGCAACGGGCACGTCGAAGCTGCATAAAGTGTCCACTGAAATTTACAGTGGCGTAAACCGGGCTTATCTCTCGCGGTGGCACCGAAGCCGAGCCTCGCCGTCGCGGCAGTAAAAAGTCCGGTTGAACCGAAGCGGGAATTCGCGGTGGCCGGTCAGAGCGGTTACAAATTGGTCGGGCAACGAGTCCACGGAGGTGTAAACCTTCGAGGCGGGGATTCCTCGCGGAACAGGGCGAAGGGAAATATTTTAAGCGCCCTTAAATGCAGCTTACCCGCGCTAAGGGACGTTACCGCTGTCGGTGCACCTCCTGTTATTAAATACCGGGCCCCCGGAGCTTCGGACCACCCAAAATTCCTAGCGGTGGTCCGCTTAGAGTCCCCGGGACCACTGGCCATTTGCATTATGGAGATCTGGGTCATAGGCGGTCTATATTCCGTCGACCGGCTTCGCCACCTCTGCCTCTCAGAACTCGCCGTTCCACATGTCACCGATTTTTCTCGAACTTGATGGATTTATTGAACACCCCGCGGAGTTACGGCCCGTTAAATCTTAGCCGCTTCGCTGACACGGTTTGGGAGATATTCATTGTTTAAAGTTCTCGTAAAGTCGAACTTTGAGAACACTATGTTGCCTCACCGTGGATATTTTTGTTAAATTTCGATCGAATTAAATTCGCTTATAGCCATCTGCGAGCTGGAAGTACGCTCTTTCCGGGCGTGTAGTTATGTTTCTTGTCAACGTAACAGTGGCCAAGAATTTTAACAATTCTATGCGACTAGAATTTTGATAGCAGCCTTCGAGCAGCCTACATGTTCACTTTCTAATCTCTGCCGCTTGCACAATTTTCAAGCGATTTGAACAATTCTTTAACAGAAATTTTCTACAAGAATCGAGCAAAATTAAGGTACGAAAGATCGATTTTTATTTCAATGTACATACTCAGATCCGTAGCCGAGTAAGTCATATAATTGTCGAGCTATCTTGAAATAACTTCCCAGCGTAATTTATGAACTGACTCTAAAAAACTTAATATTGAGAGATCTAATTAATTCTCCTTCGAATCGAGATCACGCGTGCATCACCGGCGGCGTGAATCATTCGTCAGAATTTCAGGAATCGTACGGGATAAATCATCGGGCTGGCGATATACGCGACGAACCGTGTATTGTTAGACAGTGAGCGTAGTAGATTAATCATTGCGGAGGAATGAGAAACGGCTTTCGTTCGGCCGGGAGACGCGTGTGTGGTCTAGTTTACAATGGTAAGCGTCGTTATCTCCGCGTTATTGCCGCGAAATCCTTGAGCGTGTTGGACCAGTTAATAGAATCTGCTTGCGCAGTGTGTCGACGACCCCACGACGTTTTTTATCGTCAATTTTCACGAGCCGTGCTCTAACTGCTCGAGGTTCCGTGCTCTCCGGTTGACCTTTGGCACCGGGGAACAGAGTCGTAAAGCTTCCTCGAGACGTCGCGTCGCGTCGGGACGCTTCTCCGAAATTGATTTGCCCCTCCAGTGACTAGTGGAAATCGAGCGACGGCCGGTTTTCCCCCTGCCGTTTATCGTCCACTATTGAATTTAATTATTCTCGTGCCGCGACCGGTATCTAATCGCGGGTCGACTCAATGATTCCTCGTATTTACCCGCCCGTGTACATTGTACATAACAACGCTCCGACCGGCGCAGAACAGCGATACAGATGTACAGAAGATGAAAGGACGGACAGCGATCTCCGAGCTCGATCCGAACCGAGCGATCCGATTCGACGCTATCGATCCGTTCACTCTCGAATCTTCGCAGTTTTCTGTACGTCGTTGTAAGAATAAGATGTTTATGTCACTTGATCTTAAATGTTCTCAGCGATTTTGATGGAAAAATGACAAATGTGGTGCACATCGATCTCGGTATGCGAATTTTTGACCAAAAAACTTGGCAAGCGGCATCGATCAAGCGCCGTGAATCAAAATGATTTCGTTATTCTTTCTCACTTTATTGTACCCTGTCATAAAGTAGACAGATCCAGCTATAATTTGAGCTAAGTTGCATTAAAAAAGTCCACCAGAAACATAACTTAAAATTGGCATAAAATTATCCTTTAAAATCGAAGCATTTTCCTTGACGTCAGTGATCGCTTCGATTTTTCGAAATGATCTCGCTATTCTTTTTATTATCTTGTACCCTGAATCAAAGTAAGCATCTTCATCTTGAAAATGAGCTAAGACACATTAAAAAACTCCGAAAGGCAAAGACTCCAGCTTCTTCAGCGTTTGGAAAATGTTTCGGAGAAGCTTCGTCGTGTCGCTTAATTCTGATAAATAAATAATTGATACGAGTGTTATTCATAAATTGCAAGTACTCTTTTTTACAAAACGTAACTCGCGAGGGACTGTCGACGACCGGACGGCACGTTCCCAAAGGTTTCAATTACAAATTATGCGCGAGTCGCATCTGCAATCTCGCCGCGTCGTACATGCGCCGAACACCAACTCTATTCAAATCGTTCGATCCTAGATCGCCTAACGGATTTCTATTTCAGACGACGGTTTTTTCGTGGCGGCGATAAAGTGTGGAGGCCTCGGGAAGAGGACCCATTCATTCCCTTTGATCTGGGATCGCAAAAAGCGGATTAGACGGGCAATAAATTTGAGCGATACGCGTTGCACTATCGTTAACGATCCCGCGAAGGAATCGGGGTCAGCCCGGGGTCAGCATCCGGCTGGATTTAAAAACGGACTGCAGCACCGGTTCCTCTGAATCTCGTTTGCTGATACGACACACCTACACCCCCATTATTCATAGTTTACGAGCGTAGGCCCCTGCGAAAGGTGCGAAACTCGCCGCGCGGAATTCTTCCGAAATCCGAGCTCTCAATTTGAATTCTCTAGCCGAGCTCGTTCTTTCACAAACTCACAGCCTTCTGAACTAGTTTAGAACTAGTTAACTAATTAGTATAGTTAACTAGTTCGCTAGGGAACATTAAGGCTCATGATCGTATCACAGTTTTATATAGTTGAACGATATATTTTGCTAACAGTGCATTTGGACATTTCTGACAACGAGACAAAATTTCGAGAAATGTTTGAAAGTAGAAATACAGGTGTCGAACAATTTCGAATTAGTCTCCGAGTAATTCCATATATTTCATTTTTATAAGAAAAAATGTATTCGATAGTATCTTAAAAGACCGTCGAATGATTCGACTTGTTTCAAAGCACGAACAAAGGTCTCGAACAATTTAGGATCGCAACAAAAGGAATTGCAACAATGACGTCTGCACCTTTTCGGGAAAGATTGACAGTGTGTCGGACGATCGCGCCCGGATCACTGTGCAGAGCGAATTCCGGCCGATCTGCGATTAGGCTAGCAGCCGCGCGAAGTACGAGCATCGCGAACAAACCTAACCGGACCGAACCCCGCGGTGATTCTTCTCGGATTCGACTCGCGTACTCGCGTAGACTGATCCGGAGAATTGTTTCTATTAAGCGGCTCGAGATCAAAGGGTCCAGATGTTGCAGTCGGCCATTAAGTAGATCCCCGCTCCCTGCCCGAGCGAAGATCGTCGGCGGAAGGTGCGTCGCGGTGAGATGCAAATTCGCTTATTAACGTTTATCTCGGCGAGGAAATCTCGCGACGATCCTCGGTATCGTCCCGGCCACCCACGAGCCCTAAAAAACCATCTGAAACAGGGGCAAATTTATGCTACCATCGACCACCCTTCTCGTCTTCGATCTATCCCTTGACAGGCATCAGCGTAATTGAAAGCTTTGTCCCGCGCAATTTTCTTGCTAAGATCGAGCTTGATTAAGACTGATCATTTTCTAAATGAACTCGAGCATAATCAAATCCTTCGCAGTTTCTTGCAAGGATCGAGGTTAATTAAGACTGATCATCTCCTGAATGTCTAGGTCGGGAAGTTTGCCTCGTTAACCAGATAATCACGCTAACTCTGACAAACTGCATAATCCTCCACGATTTCTTCTAACGCGGTTATCTTATAAAGAACCAGATTAAGAATGATCATCTGCTGATTGTCTAGCTCGTTGCACAAATAATTACACTAACCTTGACGAAGTGCGCAATCAGAACATTCTCCACGATTTCTCCCAACACAATTTTCTTATAAACATCGAGATTAAGACTGATGATCTCTGCGTCAACTTCGGATTCAATACAAATCATTTTCTTCCAAGAAATTACTGTAATAGAAACTCTTCTAGTCATTATAACTGAGAAGAGAATGGTACTGTAAAGGATCAGGAGATTAATTACACTCGTCTCATTGGAATCATCAAGAAAAAGAAAGATTTTTAAATTGACGCAATTTTAATCTTGCATAAAAATCTCCGGTCTATGTACCATTGTCTATATGCCCGATAAAGACAGTTACATTGTACTACTATCTTCCCGCGCATCTAGAATTGAAAGATCGCGGGACTAACAAGTTTAGCAACTTCCGTCAAACATTTTGCCCGTGATCCACCCGGGCGATTAACTCGAAGCTACCAGGATTTCGATCCTGCGGCCGCTAGTCAACGCATGGACTATCCGGCAAGCGGCCGGTTTCCCGCAGTAACATTTAACTAGCAATAAAGATCGCGCCCGGCGGTGTAACTCATCGCGATTTCTTGTGTGTCGCAGGACTACACCGAGGACGAGGACGAGAACGAGACTCCTGCTACGTTCGCGGCTGCCGCGACGACCAGCACCACCACCAGCACAACTACCACGAGCACGACGACGACGACGACGACGGCTAGGCCGACGACGTCGACCCAGAACTACGACTACAGAGACCACAGGGCGTACGAGAGCAGCGGGACCGGGGCCCAATACAACGGCTACCAAGGGAAAAACGATTACCCGCCGATGTCAGCGCACAGCGCCCAGAAGTGGCAGGCTCTGGGCACTCGAGAGAGCGTCAAAGAAACCAGAGGCAACATGCACCAGTACAACAAGAACGGCAAGAGTAAGTTGTTGCCTCGCAGAAAGAACTCTTTACACGGATTCCCGTCGATCAAAGGGGCCCACAGTGCTCGACCCGTTCGAGACCAGTCCAAATTCGAAGTGCGAGATCTGAAATGTCTTCCTGAAATATTAACGACCGTATGTCGTCTCTGTGACCACTCGCATTTTTTCAGGATACGCGAGATTGAAATCTATACTTGGAGATCGATGATAGAAATTTCTACGATGATACGTCGCAGGATAGTTGTTTTAATTTCAATTTCTGTGAACTACTTTTTGAGAAACATTTCTCAAAAATTTCACTTTAGAGAGAAGTTTGCAAGTGTTGGGGGTCGTAGATCGAAAATTAGTTTAGGAATTATTAACGATAGAAGTGGTATTTCTGATATTATAAAAACGTTTCCATTTTTGGATAAATTTTCTTTTATTAGAAATCGAAGGAAAAGTATTTTTAATTGAAATCGTACGAACTTGAAATAAAGCCGATCTTGCATATTAGTCGCGTTTAGGTAGTTCTAGTGTTAATTTTCTCCCAAAATCCGGTACAAGATCAAACACCGTGAGGCCCCGTAATCGAGAGAAGCTCCTTCGATCGTCTGTCGATTTATGCAAATGCAAACCTCGTCCAACCGCTCCCTCTCCCTCTCTCTCTCTCTTTCTCTCTCTTGTCGATATTGTTATTAATCGTCATTGCATCGAGCACGGTGGTCCCGGATAGCCTGCACTCGTCAACCCCCGGCACACCTCCTGCCTAATTATTTCTCGGACGTAAAATGTCCGGCAATTATCCCGCGCCGCTCGTTAGCCACGTCCAGCTAGAAATTAATTGCTGAAATACAGAGCGTATAAACGGAAATCGTTCCCCGTGGATCGAGTCTAGGAACGTTAACAGCATTTATCATCGATCTTTCGGAAAAGTTTATTCCCCGTATAATTACCACCTTCTGCTACGATTTCTTCCCAAGCTAGACCGATTAGCGCCTTCTTATGGCAGGAGAAAATTTTATATTCCCCGTGCGTCTACATTAACAATTATCGATCAGGGCACATAACGCAACTGCGTATTATGTGTATTTATTTCATACATGAAATGTTCGTTTAATGAATTCTATCTGAACTTGCTAAAGAGTACAGTGACTGGTGTGTATCGCTTTGTAAGAATGAAAAAAGATTTCTCGCCATTTTTATTATAATGTAGACTTAAATTGAAAAAGCTATTCGATCATTTCCTAACGAAAGAGTCTGCATAACGTTGCCATTTTGGCAATAAAAAGATGTGAAACCGGTTGACCGTCGCGGTAGATTTACTGTTAAACAGTGTACTTATTTTCAACGTTTTATCATTCTGCATTCTAGTTTTTAATAAGCCAGAGGGATAAATATAATTCTTGTCGACAGCAAAATGGTTGAAATAAAATATCCATAGAATGATCATAAATCTGACACGCTTATATAAGCGTTGATAAAATCCGACCAAAATTCTTTGAACGTTCGACGAAGCTTGCAGCTATGATATTCGAGAGTCCATAAAATACAAAGCAATTATTTTCCTCGCGGACCTCACGGCGACTTTATTTTCCACAAAGCTATCGATAAAACGACGAATTAGCATAGAGATATGCAGCCGTGGTATCGCAATCTCGGCACGTTCGCGAATCTTAACTGGACTGCTCCATAAATCGAGCCCTGGTTTATAGGCACCGCTGGAAAAACGATCCTACAGCCTCGTAAAACGCAAAGACGCTGGAAACGGCAATTTCGATCGGGAGGAACGGTTCTCTGGGCCGAGATGTCTCGCGGTTATTACGAATCCTGGCCGCTTCGGTCAGCTGTTGGAGGCGTCCCCGGGGACGATCGCCGATTGCGTAATCGGCTTAACGTTTCGAGGATAGCCGAGTTCGTTCTCCATCGGTTCTCTATCTCTCGTAACGGCCCTGCCGGCGAGCGGCCTATTAATATGCAAATTAATGACGACGATTGCGCCGTAGCCACCTTGATTGCCGCAATTCCGATCGGCCTAACCGTCTACGAACTCCCGTGTCCCACACGGGACACGCAGGCGCACGTGCGAGCCGCTCGGCTCGAGCGTTGAACACTCGTTCGAGTCGATTCGATTCGATTCGATGGCATTCGACACGGCACTCAATCTTCCGGGGGGAAAAATCGCGAATCCGATCGATGCAAAGAGCCAAAATAGGGGAAAGGAAATTACCAGCGCCTCGCGGGGATACCAGTTATCTACAGGCTGTCCCATTTCGATCACTCGGATGATTGATAGCGTAATAAAACGGTCTTGATCGCCGCTGCGGCACCGCGATTTCCTCGGACGAGAAATGGGCTGTAAAACTGCGCGTTTCTGCCGGTCCTGTTAGTTGTTTCGCTGGATGCCGGCTGCCTTTTGACACTTTAACTCGACGAGCTCTCTTTTACGGTGCAACGGAATTGATAGAACAAATGTTCTACCGCTTCTTCCGACTCGAGTCTCTCGCGGATAAATCAAGCCACGCAGAATCTTGATTACCCGCCCAAATTGTGGGAACGCGAGTGTACGACACGTTTATTTAACGATGCTGGATTAAATGATACAGATGAAAGTTATTATGAAGACGTTAATATTCCTTCTCGATCTGCAGAATTAATAGCGTCGTATACCGATCACTTTAGAGTCGGATGTTTTTATAATTGGACAGCAGGTTTTTGTATGACAAAACTGAATAGGCCAGATGCATTATTTTCAAATAGTTACGATTGTCAAAGGAGAAACGGTATTTTTATGTACTAAGTTGGTCAATAAGCCATTGCATTTATTCCTAATACAGCTTTTGCAATCCAACGCAATGACTTATTGGCCATCTCAATAGTTTATATTTCTACAATTAACTTGGATAATTTTCATTTTGTGTAAATGTTCACAATCTCATCACTAGAGTGTGAATCTTTAAACAAGAAAATTTCGTACGTCCTCCACGCGTCCACCTGAAAAGACCGTATTCAATCAGATTACGTGGCCCCTAAGATCATTCAACTTTCGTTGGAAACATTCTTCAGTATCGTCAACGGTCTCGAGGATATTTGATTGAAACGAGTCACCCTGTATATATCTGCGAAGCGTGTGAAATCTGATAAGGTGAAAATCCCCGTTTCGAATATCAATTAATGAACGATAAGGCTACCGTGCCGATAAGGTCGGCGGAAGTTGCGCGAAATGGACGAAATATTGTAGAAAGCGACGCAAGCACTAATTGAAAGTGCAATAAATCGAGAGGCCCGATTAGCATCGAGCCGAGGAACGGTGGCTGACGGGGCAGAGTCAAAAGTCGGGTTCCGTTGTGAACAGAAGTGGCCGAAGAAAATCAATCCGGTCGTTTCGAAAAACAACGAACGATCGGATCTAATCCCTTTCTCTTCTAATAGATTCCGGAATACGTTTGAATACGGGATGCTCGAGCATGCTCGGCGCATACTTCAGGATCCCTGACGGTCGTGCCTGTATTGTGAGCGGGTCGATATGATCTCGTGTCAGTGCAGCCGTGGCGAGAGTAACGCCTACGTCGGGGATTAGCATAGCCAGATCACCGGCGCAGATTAAACCCGGAGAATAATTCTACGGAGAGCAGACGTTTCCGAAACGATCTCCGCCGAACCGTTCTTGCTCTCGCGCTTCCGTGCCACGCGACGCCAATTAGAATCGTGTACCATCTGTGTACCTGCAACACGGAGCCCCGTGGATCACACGATTAATTAGGGAAGCGATATCGGAACCGTCGTTCACTATTCTGTTCGCATATTGGAGCAGTTCAATGTGCTCAGCGCCGCGTTGGTCGCATATGGGTGACGCTGATCTTTCATCAGTTTTGAAAATTCATTTTCAATGTAATACATTAGAAGAAACTTAATTTGGAATTTCGGATGCGAAGGAGTTCTAATGTAATTCACTGTGATAAACTTTCGGTTGAATTAATTGAATTGCTTCGACTTTGTGGGAATTTTAGTGGATGACTGTCGCGTTAATCGTCTGAAAAATTTCAGTAAACCCTTTTTATACAACAAGATATTAAAATTCATCTCGATCGCGACAGAGTCGAAGGAACTTCATGTTACAGGGATATTTAGAAAGCAAAAGAGCAAAATTAATAGCAGCTGCTACCTTCAATCTATGCGCAGGATTGTAGCTAAACCGAAATCTCTTGATGGACAAGCATAACTGTGTCAGTGATCCGAATCGAAAATCCAGACCCTGTTGTAATTTTTAGAAACTTAATTACAGCTGACACGTTGGAAATCAGAAAATAGGAAATACCAAAGCGCGAACCAGAAACGTTGGCAGCACGATTCAAAATCGAAGGAGTTGTAATCAGAATTCCATCTTCCACGCGAGTTAATATTTTCGTTTAATTTCTAGGAACGAAAATTATATGCAGATTTATTCCTCCGTAATTTATGGTCAACGTCCACGGTGTTTACAGTTCCCTCTGGTAATTTCCATCGCGAATAAAATCACAGTCTAATTATTCGTTCGGGAAACGGCCGAAGCTGCGATCGTGTTCCAATCGACGATACAAATACGTGATTAATCGACCGATCAAACGGTCCAAATACCTCGTTGATTTCGCGGCTGTCATCGGCGACGAATTCTCGCAGCGATGCGCGCTTTGCATTCCACTTTATTTCGAAACGGCCGCTATACCGATTGACAAACGATAGTTTAATGGTCCACGAGTGGCCAAAGCGAGTCGCTGACAGGGCGCAACAGCGATCGCGTCCGGGTTCGCTGATCGCAGGCAATAATTTTCGATTACCGGCGACGCATGCGTGGCCAATGCGAATATAGTTTCGAATTGAACTTGGCACGGTTGACCTCGTGCAAACAAGTCCTGTGGACGTCCCCGTATACGTATTTCCCTTTTGCAGTCGTCGGGACGGGAAATGACAATTCATTTACAGTGCGAGATAATTGTCTTCTTGTCCTATTATAGTAATGACTTCGGGCCATTATACATACTTGTAACTGCACTTTAATTTCAGCGATTTCGAATTTTGCATAATTCTCGTTTTATATGTTACCAAAACTAGCCTCTTCTTGACCATTTTCCATGACAGCAATTTCCCCACAATTTAAATAAAAGTATCGTAGAATTTCTGAAATGTTCTCGATCATGCTAACTACCTTAAACATTTTCTATTCTTCAGACCATCTTCTAAAACGCTCGAAATGTTTCATTCATACGCATCATGGAAAATGGCTATGTCCTAATCCAGTTGAAACGATCAGAATCTTCGATTTTCCACTTTCACCGAAAATAATCTCCTCTCCCGATAATCTGATTCATCCGAAAGTCTGAAATCTCCTTTTCCAATGGAATCGCCGAGATCTCAGGCGAAACGGCATAATCTCCCGCCGCCGCGCGGCACCGCGGAATTTATTGGCAAGATTAGCGGCGTTAATATCTTAATATCTGCGGAAAGAACGCATCAGCTGGCATTCGAAGCGAAGCGTCGTGTCCCCGCAGGATTTATCGATTTCCCGGGTACATTGTAGTTTCTCTCGGCGAGCCTCACATACAAATTGCAAACGGCAACGATAGCCGCGGCATAATTATCGACGGCCCGTGAAACGCGTAGAAAGCGATTAGGTATCTGCGCGCTGAATCAATAGAAAGCTCTCTCGCATGACTTATGTCACCGCGCGCGGGACCGCGGATCTCGTCGCGGAATGCCGAGCAGAGATCTCGGGGATCTCGGGGATCTCTTAGATCCTGCGGATCCGACGCTTCGACCCAGATACTTCCACCGTCTATTCTTGCCCCGGGGAAATGCCTTATACGGTTTATTATCCCGAGGACTGTCCGATCACGGCTATTAGGCTGTCGTCAAAGCCGAGACGAGTTGACTGGCTCTCGCATTCGACTCGCGCCGGTCGGTCACTCGTCATTCTCATTGCCCGAACAACCTCTAATTATTTTATTACGGCGCGGTATCCGTCAGCCGGCGTAAAGCACGATGTATTTACGATTACTGGAGCGGAAGATTTATCGTATTTGTTTTACGACTCGCCGAGTGTTTTATTCATGAGGAAGTGTCGGCCCGATGGTTTATGTACTCGGGTTCGCGTTTGCTAGATCGCGGAGCGATGGATTTTCGGGATGCATGACTATTTTATTGTCTACAGTCGAACGACGACGGCGATTCAAAATTACCTTTAACGCCACGCCTATCGAGCTTGTCGAAACGATCGGCTTCACATTCTCTCGAAATTTTCGAAATGATCGGCTTCACATTCTCTCAAAATTGTCGAAATTACGGACACACCTTCGTGGGAAATCATTGAATCTCGATTCGATTATTTTCAACTCGTATGAAAATTAAAGAACGAAATAAATGTTTCTATAGCTTCTGTATCTTGCAATTAGCGCAGACAATTTTTGCATTGCACAAAAATCCACTGTCTATTTGCAATAATTAGACTAGCGATCTCTATGCAGAATAAATATTTCCCAAAATTCTTGTAAGGAAATTGGATAAAAATAAATTGATTTTTTAATTATTTTAATGAACTGAAAATAACATGACTATATTATTATTCGCAGTCTAATAATAAAGTGATTAAAAAGCTGTTCTATTGTCTGAACATATTCGCGTCACTCTGCTCAGCCAAGACAATCGAGGATCTACCGTACGTGGGTTTCAATGCTCGTTCGAGAGCTTGTTTTCAGAGGTGCGACGATTAGAACTGAATGTGTTGTTTCAGCCGCGGAAATCCGAGAGGCTCTTCAGCACGCGATCAAGGTGTCGCGAGAGGGCAGCTGCCAATGGCCACGACCCAGGGTGATACCTGTTCGCGAGGTGTACCCGAGCCCGTCGACCACCTACGTTCCACACTGCGCAATTCTGCACAGGTGCTCGGACGACACCGGATGCTGCAGATCGGAGGCGCTCACCTGCGTGCCGAAGCACTCGCACCGCGTCGAACTATCCTTCTATGTGAGTCCATCTCGTTTATCTCGTTTCTAACATTATTTTTTACAGCTTCGACTAAACGGATCAATATTACTTATGCGAGTTCATCTCGATCTTATTCGTTCGCCAAATTATTTTTCTACAGACGATTATCCGAAATCCATTTCATTATTTTAATAAAGAGTTGAGTTTTACGTGAATTCATCTCGATCCTGTTGATCTGAAATTATTTTCCTATCTACTAACATAAAAGAAGTATTTTCCAAGAGACTCCGTGGTATTGATCTCGCGAGTAAACTCATTTCGCCGGCTCGGATAGGAATCCAAGTATTCCCGAGGCGAAGTTCGCGAAGAATGGCTAGGAGTGGCAGAAAAATGCCGGTCTTCCGACGGCGACGGTCGAGCGAGGAAGACTTTATCGGAGAGAAAGCCGCGTTAATCGGCTGAATCGTATCGACAGAAATTTATTATCGAGAAGCCAAGGAGTAGCGTGGTGTCCGGGCATGATTTATCGAGCGATTTGTCGCCGATATCGAGGTACAAATCTATCGCGATTCGAAACTTTGTCCGCTCGGGTAAAAGAAAAGCACGGCTCGCGCGCGCGGCCGAACATGCTCGCAGGTTAATGAACGGCGACGTTATCGAATTCGATGGCCGCACAAAACACGCTTATCAAACCCGGAGCCCAGAAAAAGGAGTGTCATAAATATCTCGGAGCCAGCCATTAGTGTCCCGGAAAACTGGTAGTCCGCGTGCTCGCCGTGGAATGCCGATTTTTCCGTGTACCGAGACCGCGCTGCCAACTATGATCGAGCGTCGGAATCGATCATAGCGCTCGCCGAAGATTGCCTTTTTATCCGTGTATTGTAATTTTCCCGTTGCCGGACGAGTCTAATTAACTCGGTGAGTCATCCGAACGGACTCTTCGTCTTCCTCTCTCTTTTCTTTCTCCTTCGATCCTGTAGAGCAACTTTCGATTCATAATATGTACTGTGGCCCGTATAGGAAGGGAACCGTGCGGCATTTACGATCATCGACGCGCCCTTTCGGAGCCGGTATAACCATAATTGGACGGACGACACGCGCCTTCTCCCATGGTGGTCCCATCGTGTCTCGTTCGACGCACACGACTATATTTATGCACGAAATCGATCCGACAAAATTATCGGTTCTTCTACCTGCGCGCTTGATTGTCGTCCATGCGCGAGCTTAGGCTCGTCTCACAATCCTGCGACAGTCTGCGGGCAACAATGTACAGCGTTCGGTCTTAAGAGCTGGCCAAAATGATTTCATTCGGTTCTGTGCACTTTGAAGTGAATTTATTTATAAATAAATATTTAATTTTCGTTCGTATTCGTTCGAGGGACATTATCGCAGGAACTCTTTACTTTTAACAATGCACGAGGCTTCACGAGTGAATCGAATCGATGAGAAAATATCGGAATATTGTTTTCAATAATTTAATAAAATGAATAGACACTGGACTGCATACATTTATGGCGAAATTGAGTAGTTGCAATTTGCAACAGTGAAATATCAATTTACTGTTAATCAATTAGAATTATTAAAGAACGAAAGAACATTTCATTTAGCTTCGACTTCCTACAGTTGACGCAGGCAATTATTATTACGTAAAAGTCCACAGCATAATAGTGAGTAAAATTGGTTTAATCCACCTTTGGCCAGTCTAGGAGTCCAAATACTCCATTGCACAGCGTTCCGTTCCAATCATTATCCCTCGGGGGCAACTCTGCCGAACGAATTCGCCGCTCGCATCGACAAGATTTCAATTGTGGTCGGTCCACTCGCTAAATTCGGTATTTTTGTTTGCCGTAATCGGAACTAGCGCGGCACTCTAATGGCCCCATCACGCTCGCATTTAAAAGAATCGGGCATTTAAAGCGACGATTACGCTTAAGTGCGTCGAACGCGGTCGCAGACGGAATAAATACCTTTGTGAACGCGGTATTCCCCGGTTGGTAAATAAACGAGCTGCGTGTCCAATTAGCCGTTAATGGGGTTTCATTGGGGGCGCGTTGACCACGCGGCGCGCGTTGTCGTAACCGAGGACGTCGCCGCGATTTTTGCAATAAATTACAAGCACCGCGGGAAAAACGCTGGCGAATATTCGCGAGGCGAGACGGCGAATGGTTATTGAAGCCCGGTCGTAGAACGAATCGCGGGTAATACGCGCCGATGCTAATTAATTCGGGTTTTTGCGGCCGGCGTGAGTTACGACCGGAGACTCGCCTCGGGACTGTCCGGGATCGATCGGTGTGCAGACTCCTTAATTAATCTCCTGCGTCTCGGAGCGGAACTCGCCGCGCGGAAAAGCGTAAATAGAAGATAGACGCTCGGGGAATTTGTATCGATGGCGGATCCGTTACTCGAAACTCGCTCATGCCGCTGATCGTGATAGTTGCACCTTGTCAGCACACCCGGCGATCGGTGCATCTATCGTCGACTGTCTGCATTATGGGGAAAAACCACAGAGAATTTATCATTCTACGCGCGTGTGCGAGGCAATGTATCTAAATAGGCACCATTTGCTAGTCAGTTTCTATTTCATCAAATCGACGCGGATAATTCTGACGCGAAACTGCAATTGTCTTCGTGAATTGCAAGGTGCAGGTACTGCGCAGATATTTATTTCTTTTCTTAATAACTTTAATGAGATAATGGTTGTGCAATGATATTCTCAAATTGATTGCATCTTTTTGCTGATTCGTGTTTCATTTACTTATTCTTGTAATAAATGCATAAACTGCACAGTCGAGTAATTAGCTTATAAACTGCTGAAGGAAATTATAGCATAGAATAATCTTGGATAAAAAGTGGTCAACTTCGACTGACGATAACTCCGTGGAAAATCATCGTAGGATGATGATCATGTTTTTAAATTAAAGCTTGAAACCTCTACTTTGAGACTATGTTTCTGGATTTTATGTTTGACGCATTTTCGCCACTGTATCCATTTAATTGTGAGACCATGTTCGTCGTATTGAAAATTGCCAAGGGTTAATCATAAATTCCGAGTACCTTTTTACATAATGCACGTCGCGAATGTTTCAAAGGAACACCGATCTGCGAAGAAACGCGACAGGTTCATCGAACGAAGGGACGTCGGATTCCATGAAACAGCTCGTATAATTTTTTTCAAAATGATCAAATTCTGCAGTGTTGCACTCGTCAGTCCCTATAATTTGAACCCAATCATGCTCGGGAGGATCATTAAGCGCCGGAGCTTTACAACCGAAAGGACCGGATTGAGCGTCGGCGATTCTTTTTCCCAGCAGCATCCTTTTCAAGCAGCGAACTCGGTAGCGCACGATGGACGCGAGTCATTAAACTTTACGAGCGATCTTAATGAATCAATTAATCCCGATGGATCTATCGCATTCCTTCTGGATGCAAACCACGATGGATAGCTTGTGGATTAGATTGAACTACATTCCTAGGCGATCCCGCGAACCGTATCTCGCAACCGGCCGGTTCTCTTCGATTTGCGCAGTTACTATCGTTTAGCCAACGATTTATCGCAATTCGTGCGGGAAACGTTGCTAATTCTTCTTGACAATGTGTGTCGTAAAGTCGAATCTCGAAAAACTACGAAATTATGTCTATCGATGCACTTCTTATGCAGGCTTTTATCAGTGAACATTAAATACTCATGTGAAGTAGAAATTAAAATAAAACTGCAATTTTTATACAATCTTTCGAGTGGTTAAACAGTACATTTTGATAGAAAATCTTGTTTTGCATCAAAAATTAAATTAAAGTGTCAATGATTTATTGTATGCACTTTTGCCAGCAGACACTAAATATTTATACAGACTATAAATCACAATAAAATTGTATTTCTTAAAAACTTCTTTGAGGTAACAAAATACAAATATGCATAGAAAATTTTCTTCTGTATGAAGAATTAAATATCATACCAATATCAATGCACTTCTCGTATGCACTTTCGCCAGCAGTCACTGAATAATCGTGTAAACCAGAAGTCCTAGAGAAATCGCAATTTAACGCATTCCTTGGAACAAACGGAGAAGAAATATCAGCTGGAAATTTGCTTCGGTATCAAAAGCAGAATTTATAAGCCTACTCGATAATGTATCAGGGTCACGGAGTATGGAACCGGAAATCCCAGGGAGCAGAAGGTACGAGCGGTCCTCGCGAGCACGCGATTCGTTCTGCCGAACAAAAATCGGCCCCGGTATAAATCGCAATAAGCGGTCTGCGTAATTGCCGATACCGACGCGCAATAACGCCGCGGGTGCAATTTGCATCTCGCCGCAATTACTGTTCGGCTTTACCGGCGCGGAATTAGCATAAGTTCTCGCTGGCTGTCTACCGGGAATCGGCGCCGGCCCGGTTCCCATTGTCCGATTTTTGCCGAGCAATTTCACGGGAAACTCGGTTGCGAAAGCGAGATACGAGGTGGACGAGACAGTGATCGATTATCTTCTCGAGTTGCGTTCCTTTGCTGCTCCGATTCGCGGTTTTCGCGCGTCCCGATCCGCCGGATCCGCGAGCATTCTGACAGTTCTGGATCCGCGGCACTATTTATAGCGCCTCTATGCCGCGATCGCGATCTATCATAGCGATCGCAAGCTCCGAAAAATTGCGAAACGGTGTAATAAGAGGAGAGCGGATTTTTATGCAAAATAAACGTCCACCTCGATCGCGATTTCTCCGGTGATCAGTTTAATAAGTCGGAAATGATATCTAAAATCTTCGATCATTTTCACTGTTCACTGAACGCACTTACGCATTTTTCTTTCAATGACCATTTACTTTACTTCACTTACTGGGAGTCTGGGAACAGTATTTCCAACTAATGTGTTATCCTAAAATGAATCTGAAGATTACTTTTCTATATGATAATCCCAAATGAAATTATCGGAGATCGCTTGTTGGCTAAAATTGCAGTTCCCTTTGCACGATTCATCAGAAACTTCTTAAATTGTGTACTCACAGAGATTATTATATATTAGCAAGAAACGCAAACATCTGTTTCTGTGATTCTTGCTGCGCAACTTTCACAAAGAAATTGATCGCAAAGTATGGAAAACGATCCGGAACCTGCCTCCCCGTCGAACATTATTTATAGCGTTTTCTATCACGCAAGATCGTCATTTAAATCATGGCTAAAAGCGACAGACGTCGTTCCGTTGATCCGATTACCCCTATATTTCATGTGTTATGAGTAAGTGTCCAAAGGCTTGCGGATGGTAGTGTATTTCTGTCCTGCTAGGGGCCTAATGCTCGGACGTGATAAATGGTCGTCACTATTTCATAAGTAGTGACGTGTCGGCCGACACTCTCGGCTTCTTCGATCCGACGATCCGAACCAGTTGAACTTCGATTCAACGAAAATTCTGATCTACATTTCAGCTTAGCAGCCATTTAGGATATCGAACATTAGGCCCGATCCCCGGAAAATTCTGTCCGCGGTGTTCCGCGAGAAATTGATTAGCATTAGATTAGCAGACATTTCGAGAAACATTTTTCTCGGATTTCTTCATATCGCGAGTGTCAAGCGAAAAAAGGCACCCGGCAGAACCACGTGTCCTAATAGTTACGTGCCGCGGCAGCGTACTTTCTAAATCGTGCTTTATCTCGGCCAGGATCGGCCGACATATCGGTCGCACACCCACGCGACCAATCAGCGCGGCCGATTCCGATGAATGTAAGGTCCCCGAGACTGCTGGGGGTCGCTTCGCGGCGAACACTATAACACTATAAATCGGTACGGGTTGCGTTGCCCGGTTTTTGTCGCGCGGTTGCCCGATACGATGGCGCGCCGCGCTGCGGAATGCGTGCAATCCCGTCCCGCGGTTGCGGCACAGCTTGCACAACGCGATTAACCCATTACGTCAATTATCGAGTAATTCCAAGCGGGGTTGGATCAACGGGCCGGCGCTGATAGAGCAAACTTAGGGGACCCGGGGAGGATTGAGATCTCCCGGATGACAGATCTGTTTGTCCAAGGCGAGGACTCCTCGAAACGAGCCTCTCCGCCGACGAGACGTCGCGCTCTAGTTACCACCCTCTATAATTGTCCAGTTACCCCTTTGATCCCGCCAGCGCGAGCTATGGGAATACGCACCAAATTCGTGCGAACAATCATTTCGTTCACGCCGGGAACAAATTTGGTAGAAGACGATCAATCATCCTCGGGCATCGCAGACATCTTACTGGGAATATGCAACGACGTCTTCGTCATTGAAGAGCCGGGCAGTTGAAGAGCTAGATAGATGAAGAGCCGCGTAAAGTGCTGTACGGAAAGCTAGTTAGTTAAAGAGCTAGATGATGAGCTAGATAAGAAGTTGGACGAAGAGCTAAATGTTTGGAGAACTAGCTAGATAAAGAGTTAGATGAGTAGCTAAATGTTTCAAGAGTTAGTTAAATAAAGAGTCAGACATTCGAAGGACTGGATACCTGAAGAGCTAGGTATTAGAAGAGCTAGATGATAGATGAAGAGCTGCACAGTTTATTTAAAGAGCTAATTAATTGAAGCGCTAGATATTTGGAAAGTTAAATATTTAAAGAGCTAGCTGGATGAAGAGATAAGTGAAAAGCTGGTTCGATAGAAAGCTACCTAAATAAAAAGCTAGGCAGAAGGCTAGATGGAAAGCTAGATGAAAAGCTGGTTAGATAAATAGCTAAACAAAAAGTTCAAATGTTTGAAGAACTCTCTAGATAAAGAGCTGGATGAGTAGCTAAATGTTTCCAGACCTAATTAAATAAACAACCAGATACTCGAGAAACTCGATAGACGAAGAGATAGCTCTTTGAAGAGTTACAGAGACGAAGAGGTATATATTTGAAAATCCAGTTACACGAAGAGCTGCACGAAGAGTTAGATGAAGACCTAGATACTCGAATAACAAACACAAAGCAATCGGAAAACGTTGCAACATCGAATCTCCACATTGTACACGTCTGACGAAACTTCTCCCAGCGCCTGCATCCAGCGAATAGGATCCCCGGCGATTTTTCACCGGGTTTCCCATGAGTCAGTATCCAAGCCAAGCCAGAAGTTGGCCGCGTATCAAGTTCGGCGGTGTGTACCGGGCTTGTTGCCGCTCGCCGGTCGTCGTCGACGAATAAGTAAATGGCCGACAAAAGCGCGACACGAGGCGCGAACTTTCGGTGTATTAATACCGAGCCAGCGTGGCTTCCGCGATACCGAAATACGTTGATTTATGGGCCGCCTCTGGATCCGCACACGTTTTCACCCCCGGCCGAATAAACTGGGTTAACGTCTGTCGATCGTTAAAATCTTCCTCCGGAATCGATGCACCGGCGATGCATCCGCCGAGCCGCGCGGTTATGTCATAATTCCGGGAAATTCTTGCTGTGCAACTGCACGTGGGCAACAACCGTTTCGGAGGATTTTATAGGAGCGATATTTATATCGAACGGTATAGCAAACAATAACGTCGTTAGTGGATCACCAGCACTTTGATCTTATTCTTTATCGTCTCCTCTACGTGGCTTGACGTTTCTGTAAATTCGTAACTGTCCGTTTTGCTCTTGATCTATTTTGATCTCTGTGGATCTCACTATCTAGCTCTTTCGCTATCTAGCTCCTTGTCTATTAAGCACTATGTTTATCTAGCACTTTGTCTATCTAGCTCTTTATCCATGTAGTATGCCATTTATACAGCTCTTTGTCCATACAGTGTGCCATCTACCTAGCTCTTTATTCATCCAGTTTGTCGTCTTTTAGCTCTTTATCCATCTAGTACGTCATCTATCTAGATCTTTATCTATCCACTTTTTCATCTATCCAGTTGTATATACGTGTAACTTCTTATCTGTGTAGCCCTTTATCCATCTAACTTGTCATCCATTCTATCAAAGAGTAATATAAATAAAGAGCAAAATAATTGCAGAGTAAGAAGGATGAGAAGTTAAATACACAGGTAAGTGGTTTACTACATGAAGAACTGGATAGGTGAGGAATTGGATAGGTTAAGATTCAGCTAGATGAAGATCTAGATATTCAAGTGGCTAGCTCGACGAGGAGTTCGATGTTTGAAGAGCCGGCTAGATGAACAGCTAGATATTTGACGAGCTGAATGCTCGAGGAGCTAGAGCTTGATGAAGAGTTGGACGTTTGTAGAGATAGCTAGACGAACAACTAGATATTTGAAGAGCTAGATGTTTGACTAGATAGATGTATGACCAGTTAGGAATTTAAAGAGCCAGATACTTGAAGAGCTAGATATTTGACTGGATAGACGTGTGAACAGTTAGGCGCGCCCGGACCTAAGAAAATAGACAATAAGAAACGAAGTAAGTGCACAGCGCTCGGAACAAATATAGTGCAAGATGGATGAAGAACGAAATAGATGAGAAGCAAGACGGATGGCGAGATGGGACATCGAGAGCACTGTCAGGGTCAAGAGCACCCACGTCTTGTATTTCGACAAGTGTGCCGACTAATCTGACCAGATCAAAGGTAAGAGTGCTTGGTCGCGAGAGGATATTGTTCGAGCGAGTGATCGATGAATCGCGGAGGCTAGACGGGACACGACAGCCGACTGATCGCCTCGAAATCCGGTGAAAGGTGCGAACCGTGCATCTCGCGAACCTTCGAGCCGTTCTTGACTGCGACGACGATTGCACACGACCGTGTCCCGGCATCGAGCGGCCGCCACGTTTTTCGAAACGACTCAATCGACTCGTTTCCCTTGTGTTTGCGCAAGCAATGGGTCGCCCCTTTTTTTCGCTTGAACAGTCACGACACCAGCTAGAGATAATGAGAGTTATTTCTGGTCGATACGCGACGGGTTGCGGCAGCCGTGGTTTTTTCTAATGGTTCATTAAACGGTCTACCATCGTAAATAGTTGCAGCGAGCTGCAACGAACTTCTAATCGAATTACGCCTGGATCTTGTGTAAGCCGGAGGTTCGTAAGCGCGAAGTTCGAATGCAATCCTCGGGTATAAATTCCCCGCGGATGAATTATCGTCGTCGGTTGGTCCCCGACGCGGAGCGAGCATTCCATTTGAATGATCGTTCGGATCGCAGTTGCCACGACGCGTTCGGAATTGTCTTCTTCGAATCGCATCAACGTCGAACGCCCGACTCGTTAAGCGCATCGGGGCGCAAGCCATAAAGATTGAACTGTGCTCGGCCACTTTGAGCCGCGTGGATTAAGCGTCTCGGAAAACTAAGAGCTGCCTAATAGGAGCGCCAGCATCTAGAACATGCTAGGAACCGTCTCGAGGAGCGCCGTCTTTTAACGAAATCGTTCGATAATGCGGCGGAGACCGTGCGTCCGCAGGGTGGCCGGAAACCGTCCCTATCGGGCCACTATTTATGCCCAAGTCCCCATTAGTTATCGCGAAAGCTTTAAGAGCGCTCATCCCACGATTCCGTCTCTCGTTATTAAAGTGCTCGGGACAACGAAGAGCGGGATGCAGAAGCGTCCAGGTCGGAACGAAGATTCCGGCGATCCTGATAAAATTGTCCCCGTTTCCGTCAAACTGCGGCACCGTCGCCAACTACGAAGACAAACGAGCGGCGATAATAACACCGTGCTTCCAGCATCCGGGAAGTTATTAACCTGGAAACAGAGTAGCACAGTGTAGCAGGGAACAGGCAATCAACTGCTATGGAGTCACTGCCAAGTGATCGCGACGACCAGCCAATAGGTGTGCGCGACGAGGACCGGCCTATTGTTTTATCCCTGTTGGCGAGAGCCGTTGAGTGAACAGGTTTGTTGATGTTAGCAGAGCTCGGCAGATAATAATAATCCATTAACCGGAGCCCTTTGAGGCGTCGGACTTGGAACAAGGAACAGTAGCGTTTGCTATAAAGAGAAAAATAGATACAAGATCCTAGGATAACACTCGTTGTTGCTTGAACAAACAATGTCTCGCCTCGAACGCTAGAACAGCTTTGAAGACAAACAGGAAGAAGTCGGACGAACGAAGGAGAATAGGTGAACTTTGTTCGATTGACGTAAGAGAAAGGTGCCCAAGAAGCACAGATCAAAAATTATGCTTCCGGGAATTATGAAATTGTTGTATTTTTTAAACAGTTATTTTAGAAACTTTGAACCGGAGGCTGTCGATTTTGAAAGAACTATTAGGTGGTGGATAAAGTATTGAAATGTCAAAGAAAATTAGAACAATTTTGGATAAAAATTGGGCAAGTTTCACCGATGATAACTTCACGGAAAATCATCGTAGGATGATGATTATTATTTTAAATTAAAGCTTGAAGCTTCTACTTTAAGACTGTGCTTCTGGGTTTTAAATTTGATACACGCTCTCCGCTATAATCCTTTAAATGTCAGGTCATGTTTGTCATATTTAAAATTGCCAAGTATATATACTGGAATAGCGTTAGAGGTCCTACTAGGATCCCTGGCGAGAAGAGCAGCGTCTGATCGAGGAAACAGAACACACTCTCACAAATTGGTTTAAGAGGAAGTTCGCAGTCTCCGAACCTGTCGGATCCAAGAAGAAGGATGCACCTGCGACCCCCAAAAACCTCGAGGAACGTTACATTGCCGGGGAATGCGGTTAGATCCCAATCAGAGGGGACCAGGTCCAGTTATCGTTTTTAATGGTTTTCTCGAGTTGCCAGAGCCGGACTGGACCGGCTACCAAGCTGGTCGGCCACCTCGTTGTTTCTGGGTAGCCGTGTACCCCACGCAAGATTAACGACGTCCCATCCGACGTGAATGGGAGCTCGTCATTTCGATGGGTCGCCACGGCCGACTCTTATTTCAGAATTACACCTGACCGAGGCCGTGACAGGTGGCGGTGAAAAGAATGTCGACCCATCGTTGTCGCGTAAGCCTCTTACCACGCGGGTGCTGCCGGACAAACGGTTTAAAACCACGGAAAATTAACGATGTATCCGGGACCGCGACACGGGGGACTCAGCAGCAAGAAATCCTTTAGTTCACGAAATTTGCCTAAGGGATTCGGCGAGGGAGATTGCAGCGTGGCTTTGCGGAGATTGAGCTTCCTGAATCAGCTATCCGAATGAGCTGCAGCGATGTGGGGGTAATAGAGAATCCCGGGAGTGAGCCATGTTCTGCTATGGAGGTCGCGAAACTTCGACGAGATAGATAGACTGCGGATTTCACGCGCTTATAGTTGTTATTTGAAGTAGTGTGATCATTAAAAGAATTACGAAATGTCGATGCACAACGTGTCCTCCAATTTTTGGTAATCTTGAACATTACTTGTTGCAAATCGAAAATGGTTAAATAATGTCAGATAACTGAGCAACGTTTCAGTAAAAACGATTTTGTAGTTGAAATAGTAGTCTATTTTTAATGTATTAAAATTATATTCTAATTATACAGCCTGGCCACTAATCGCAGCGAGAAACACGCGACGGTTACCGAGGCATCTGCTACCGAATAATTACGATTTCCAGCGAATGCTGGAAGAACCGTGTTCGCACGCCTATCAGTGCGTTAACAATACAGTCGGGGCCGTGTTCTCTAACAGGGTAATTCGATCCGAGTTCCCATCAGCTGAGCAAACCGCAGGGACCCCGAGCCGAAACCGATCCACGCGATACTGGGTTCCGTTTGCCCGCAGAAAGTCAAGAGAAAGAGCGGGAAAACAAAAGAGGGTCAGAAACAACGCGTCAGCGAAGACCGATCCTAGAGTGTCCCCCGATTCCTCCGCTGAAGATCCTTCGGATGATTCCTGTTTGCGAAGGACGAGAGAAAAATCGGTCGTGAAGAGAAGGAGGGGGAGTCACGACTTCCTTTTCCGGTGGAGGCTCGCCTACTCGCGCTGACCCCGTGAGGTCAGCTGTCAGCTATCGATGGTCCCGCCTCGTACACGGCAGACTTGCACGCTAACCACCGAGTGTTACTTGGATCTTTTTGCTTTGGGACACACGGCCACGGATGCACACTGTCCACGCACACTCGGCAATCCCTGACTGGTTGTCCTCACGGATCCCGCACGAGCCTAGATCGGCTCGGATCCCATCGGATACGCTCCTTGTACCTCGGTGAATGAGAAGTGCCATGATTGCTTGCTAGTAGAGGAACTGGCGAGTTCTATAGCGATTGGTAAAACTGTTCAGACGAGGACTGAATCCCGATTCTGAGGGTAAAAGGGTGTTGAATTATGCTGATCATTTTGAAGACTGTTTGGGACCTTACTGTGATTGCGTCGAGGTTCGATTCGAAGAGTTGCATCGGTTTTTAGGCCGATAATTATATAAATAATACTATGTAATACTAAATAATTGTACTAAACAATATATTTATTATTTGTTTCTGAAAAGAAAAATTACGGAACCTTGCCATGAACAAGTAACTTGCATTCAGCTTCAATTGGAAGATCAATGTTTGAACTACTTCAAATAGGTTATCCGTTTCCGAAGAAAAATTTGCAGTTGAGCCATTCGGTATTTTGCTACGAAGACACTGCATCGGCTTTCTATCAAAAGAGTCGTATCAGGTTTGAACTCCCACCAATCTGTTTCCGAGGAATGTAAGCGAGAAGATGTTGCAGGTAGAGCAAACATCGTCTCTCACGCTCCATTATCAATGTCCAGAATGGTAATTCGAGCGTAGCACGATTTGAAGAATGTTTTGGCACTCTGCCTGAACAAAACCGCGTGTTCGCTCTGGTGTCTGTTTATCGGACAGCTCCGGTTATCCGACACCTTTGTGTACAAGATCTTCGGAGTAAATTCCTCCGGAGTGTTTTATCGCGAACTTTTTTTCTGAAAACGCGTCAACGTTCTTCAGTTACGTGGCGATAAGAGACCGGAGATAAGGCAGTCGGTTCGCAGAAAGTCAGTCAGGACGCACGAGGGCAATCATCGGCTGCATTGAACTGCATCCTTCCGATAACGTTTCGCAAGCCTGCCGGTGCGTCTAAACATGCCCATCCTCGATTCGCATTGTATCGAGGGTATCGATCACTCGATCGCTTTCTGCGTGCTCGATTTTGATTCTTGTTTCGTCGAAAAATTTCTGGATATTTCTAACGCGTCATCGAGACCACCTGCGGAGGTTTAACGGCCGAGGTTTTTGTAGTTTCGTCGCGAGAAAATTGCGAAGTATCGCTTTGGTGGATCGCTCTCGCCTTTTACGTCCGACGAAATCCGCGACTCGTGCGAAAGGTCGCCGCCCGTTGAACAGAGGTCTGAGAAGGTCTGAAGGATTACAAGAGTACGCGTGTAATCCTCGTGCACTCGTCGGTTAGGCTGATTTACGAAGTGTCCCGCGGTGGAACGCGGCGAACCGAAAAGAAATCCACTGATCCAACGAACTCGCTGACTCGTGTACACGCGTGGGAGTTACCGGAAACAGGGACCTCCTAGGAATGCAATTAATGCACGTGTGAGATTCGCTTTCTTTCTCCATCCTCTATCGCTATTCTATTTCGGTTCAGGGTTAGAGGTTCGCAACAGCTTCCATTCATCTTTCTTAATAGCACATTCTTATGATTCATTGATACTCTCGAATAAACCTACACTTTGAAATTGCATAACTCGGACAGAAAAAATAGTACGACGATGAAGCGAAGCTGATTTTACAGAGAAAAGTGCTCATTTTCGATTGGCACAAGTGCAGTTAAGCTAAAAAAATTTTGTCCCCCCATGCAGCATCGCAAAGTTGATCGATAACGCCAAGAAGCTAAACATAAAAGCAAAGTACTTTGTTTATTAGTACTTTACATCGGAAAATCGATTACTTCCCCAACAATCTTATGTGTTGCAGATTCTAAACAAATTATAAAATAAAATCCTAATCAAATTAATGATCCACACACGAGCGACTTGGTAGCCAACTTTCAAAGAGAGCCCCTCCTATAATCTGCCATAACTTCATCAAAAATCAACACATCTGGAAGTTTGAAAAAGTATAAGAAAGTACAGATTCTAGCCTTTCAAATGCTATCGGATCGATGTCGATACGATCATTTTCACCGGAGTTACGAGCAGTTGAACCTGGCCCGATGTCTCGGGGCCCAACGTTGGTAACTTCCGACTTGACGCCGGTGTCGAAGACAGGTTCGATCTTCGATGTCCGTCGTCGAGATACCGTCTCGCGGATACGCGTGCGCTCGAGGCGACAGGTCGGTATTTTCCTCTCCGATCTCTCTTCCTCGTTCTTTTCTGTCCGCGGAATTAGAAACAGCTTAGAGAGGATTTATGACGACCACTTTCACCGGGCAGCCAGGGCTCGGCTCGTTGCTCATTTCGTGCCCGGATATCGACTCGTCCCTTTTTCCATGGGAGCCCATTATTATTGACAAACCGTTCGCCGGCGCGGACGCCGGCAGCACGCGCGAACAGAGTTTTTCACGGGCACGCGTTCTCGCGCGCGCGTGTGAGCGCGAACTCGATTAAATCGGCCTCGATTTGCATACGATTATCGGTGGGCGTTCCCTGGACCGGATACAGAGATCTTTATCGTCCTTGGAGGACGATTACACAGGAATTAATCGGTGACAATTTTACTTAGGCACGCTGCGAGGTGCCCGCGAACCTTATACGATCGTGTTCGGTTCCTGTGACTTTGCTCGCTTGAATTAATTATCATTGTTGCTGCCGGAACGCGTTGCGCAACAATCTAAGACTCGCACGGTGGTGTATAATGAGTTTCGAGTCGCGGAAAATTGTCGGTAAATTTTTCACGGACGGTAATAACAGTTTATGGTATTGTTCTCGCGTTTTAATGAGCCATTACGGACTGAATTGTAGTAGATGAGCAGTTGATTTCTGTTATCAAAGTGGTACACGTGTTGTTGATCTTTGTTTCTGAGATAATCGATCTCGAAAGTGAAATTCGTCGCACGGGTGTCATTCCTGGGGAAGTAGAAACGGTCGGCCATGATCAGACAGGCCGGTCGATTTTCATGCGATCTTTTCGAGGCTTTTAACTTTCACGAGTCTGACTCGCGATCGAGGATTGTAATTATAATCTGTCGTATAAATGTCGTTCCATACTTTTAAATTGACAGAAAATTCTGTTCTCTTTTTTATCAACAATTAACCCACTTAATAGACTAGTCGCTCTATCATCTGAAAAAAATCAAGTCGTTTAGCTCAGTTTTAAAAGAGTTTCCAAGTGTCTTTAGGCACAAGGCTGCCACTGTACGTCTTACAAAACGGAATCGTTCTTCGAAACATCTCAAAAATATTTGCAAAAAGAATTTCCGAACGCACTGCGGTGCGAAACGGAAAAGATCGATCGGATTGATGAAATTTACGAGTGTTCTCCTCTCGAAGCCCCGTACGAGATAATACGCTTCGAGAGTTGGACGTCGATGAGAAGCGGGATCTTCTTAGGACTTTATCCGGATGATCGCCGATAGTCTGGTCGATATTGACTAGTTCGCGCGACCGTCTCAATTTGTTCCGGCGATGACAGACCGCGCGCGTAATTTCAGTCGTTGCCCGATAAGGTCGCATAAATCAAGTTCTCGGGCCGGGCCCGGGCCCCGTGCAACCTGCTCCGAACCAGTTACCGATTCGGATCGCTCGGGGCGACTCGGTCCCGCGATAACTGCTAAGTGGACATTGTCAATGAGATCGTTCCGCCTCCGTCGCTGCGCGGGGACAAGAACTATTTCACATTGGCACAGTGAAATCGTTGGACGCGTTCGAGCGTGCAGCTTTCCTCGCGGAAACCCGTCCCCTGGGAGCACGCTCGGCTTTGCTCGGCAAACGCGCGCGCGCGCAATTCGAACCCTCGTTCAGTTTCTTTCGAGCGTTTCCGAGCGGTTCCGCGCCGTAAATCAACGTCTCGCTCCGGGTATCGGCTGGCAGTCGTGTTAATCGATACGCGAGCTTCGAGCTGGCCGATCCGCGCATTTGCATACGCGCCAACTCCAACACGCTTCGCACCCGCTCGGCGACAATTAACGCCGCCGACAATACCTCCCTAATTCTTTTCCGCCCGGTGAAACTCTAACTCCGGGTGTCCCGTACCAGCCGGAGTTTAGTTTCGCGAACCGTTTCCGCCGTGATCTAGGATCTACCGATCGCCGCGATCTCGAACGGACAGCTTCGATGTGGGTCGCGATGACTTTGCGGGAAAGTTAGCCGAGGAAAGTGGACGAAAGTTGAAATACCTCCCTGGAGCCGTGAAACCACGCCTCTTCGGTACTTTGAACGGGAGGGGTAATGAAACCGCGCCCCTGAGGATACTCCAATTAGAAGGAGCAACGGAGCCACGCCCATTGAGACACTCTAACCAGAACGAGCAATGAAACCGGGTCCTGTACGATATTCTAATGAGAAGGAACAATGAAACGACGCCCATTAAGACGCTCTAAACGAACGAAGTAATGACTCTGCGCTCTTTAAGACAGTCTGATCAGAGGGAGCATTGAAACCACGCCTCCGAAGATGCGCCAATTAGAAGAAATAATGAAGCCACACCCGTTAAGAGACTCTAACCAGAACGAGAAATGAAATCACGTCCAGTAGGATATTCTAATGAGAAGGAGCAATGAAGCCACGCCCCTTAAGATGATCTAATGAGAAGAGGCAATGAAACCACGCCCCTTAGGACGCTCTAATGAGAAGAAGCGGTGGAAGCACACCCATTAAGGTATTCTATTGAGAAGAAGCAATGAAACTACGCCCATTAAGACACTGTAAACGAAGGGAACAGTGAAACGACGCCACACAGGGCACTCTAGATGTCTAACAACATAACGCGCCCCACGTAAAGAATTCAGAATTAAAGTATTGTTTATTTAACAGCCAATGATCCACTGAAAGAATTGTAAGGAAGGGGGAGGGTCGAATTTTTCGCGAGAGCGATGACGGTCCAAGGACAGGCAGCCACCTATCTCATAGTCGGCATCCGGGATATTGATTAAGGATTCTTCGACGCGGCGTCGCAGGACGGATAACGATCGACTGGAGTCTGCAATTCCCCAGCATGGATTAATTAACGTTTTATGAGCAACCGGTTCGCAGTCTCCACGCGTTGCAAATGTTTCTCGGTAGTTTTAAGCGCGCGTGGAATCGGCCGATCGAGAAATCGCGGAACCCGCGGCATTCTACACCTCGGTCGAACATCGTTTTCAGGACTTTAAGAAGGCTTAATTAAAATCTGTCACAGCAATTCGTCGAATACGTTACACCGCGTGGAACACCTGAGCACGCTCAACAACTGCAGCACCGTTCCCGATCGTTTTATGATCACCTTGACCGATACTCGTAACGAAAGTGCATCACAATAACCACTAAAATCGAAACTGCATTCCATGCGGTCGTAACTGCACACCTCCGTGCGTTATCCTCGAGCAACGCGCTTGGAACGTGCGACTAGATATTCTTTGGAGAGCCGTGCGAACAATTCTTCTGGGCTCTTTGGAATGCCAGAAATTTGTTTCTGGCGCGCGAAACTTTGTACGATCTCGAAACTCTCGAAACCCGGAATGCTTATTCTTTTCCTTTTTCTTTCCTAAGGAGTACCTGTTTTGTCAGGAACTAAACTCTCGACGAATTCTTTTCAGAAAATCAAATTATTTACTGGATACAATCAAATGAAACTTGAAAACAATTATTATTCAATGGTAATGGATTGGTGATCGTACAAATGTCTCAAGAATCTTGATTAAATAAAAATAAATTCACATCGTCGCAATACCCCCGTAAGTTCTATATACAAATTATTAATTAACTGGATGAAATAATTGAAACTCTTTAGGTTTCGAAGAGATTCGAGAATCGATGTTTCGAGTGTCGCGTCTCTCCGTTAAACCCATTAATATATTTCCAGAAATAGAAGTTGAATCTTAGAACAGGGCTAAAACTAATTTGAACATCTAATAACAGCTGTCCTCCCTGACGAACTATGAAATGGCCATTGAACTCAAGGTTTTCACGATGAAATGAGCACGAAGAAGGCCCACCCGCGGACCACGCGGTCATCTAGGATCGAATTAAGCTCGCTACTTAGGGCTTCTCGGACACTGTTAAAAAGCTACTGTTCAAAGGTAATTTGTAAAGCAGCCGAGCGAGCGGATCTCGGTGCATTTCCATGCCCATCGCATGCCTCGTTTATCCGCATCGCGATCGCATCAGTATCGTGTACACGCGCGTTTAACACGGCAAGAAGTTAAGCGGCCGAGCGTTTCACCGTTTTTGCGGGGTCCCGGGCCCGGAATGCGGGCCCAAGACCCATGTCGCGTCGTCTCGCACCGACGTATATATTCGCGCGGCCCGACAGCGTAGAAATTAGCTGCGCGCAAGTTCTCGGTGCTTTATAGCTAGCCATCCAGACGACGTCGAACGTCTCGAGCGAAATGAGATCGGTACAGCGCAGCTTCGACGGTCAATGGGATCTCCGGCAGAACGAGAATGCCGGTGCATTCGAATGGAAATTGCCCGATGTCCCTGTATGGTCGATCGGAATATCCCGGAGGATCAACGACCGCCATTTCCCTGAGCCAAGAAATATTCCCGGCACGGCGAGAGCCAATAAGAGCGCGGGCGACAGGATCTCGCAAAAACCGGGAGGTGTCCTGTAATACCGCGGGCCCCGGTCGGGCCACGATTCGATAACCCGCCGGATTAAGGAATCTCGATTTGAAAGTCAATCGGTCGCGGGACCAGTTTTTTCGCAGCCGGTGGAGAAAGGACGAAAACGAGGAGAGGAGAGGACTTCGTGATCGTAAAGAGTCCGTGTTCCCGAGTCTCGTCGCGCGATCGATCTCTCCCGCGTCCCCGGCAATTTGTCAACGACGCGAGGACACGGGACTTGGCGAGTTTACCGATCCCGGGAAGACTAAATCCGCCGGGTTTAGGCTTGTCCGAACCGGGGCTTAGCTTGTCAAAAACGCTCGGCCGAGTCGAGCTTCGAACGCCACGAGCAAAACGAGACACGCGGGATTACATCGTCGGCTAATTCCACGACTCGTTTCCGACATTTTTCCGGCCTACGTTCGCTCAGCCTCTCGATCATCGGCGATCGTTCACCCTTGTGCCTCGTGAAATATTAGGTGC
>CM052156.1:6088831-6101181 GCA_028455555.1 Augochlorella aurata | reverse complement strand
AAGCTGCATCCCAGTGTTCGACAAACATCGTTCGATCAACGAGGCTAGGAATAATGTTTTTAAATAAAAAGCGAGCTATTGAGACTCTAATAGATCTATGTATAATTAATGTAAAATTAATGATGTATAATTAATCAACGTGGCTATGAAAGTAAATCGTAGTCTAAGGGTTTAACAGAGGAGATGATTTTCTATTTAACTCCTGTTTCACCGACGCAATTTTTCTTTCAAAGGGCCGCACTTACGGCAAATGGAAAGCAACAGCTTCCTATGGAGTTAAGCAACGCATTAGCGATCAAATCGATGCAACAGTTTTCTCTTAATATAAGCGAACCTTTAAACCGCGATCAGGAAGAGCCAACCGTGAAATCAGACGGTCCGATAATCGTCAGTTTCGGCGTTGTTTGAATCGTCAGAAGCCGCCAGCGGTAATTAGGCTCGCCTCGTGGGATCCGCTTCGAAATCTTCCCTAGCACTCGCGATCCGCCCGCGGTAAGATAGCGACCGGTCTGCGGAGCTACAATCGCAGTTACATCTGCACATCCACCGAAGGATGCCATTTTCTTTAGGCGAGCTTATCGAGAGCTGCCATTAGACGCGGCAGTGCGGTGCTCTCCCCGTCCTCGAGCCATTCATATGTTTTCACTTATGCCACTTAGCTCCGCGCTCACCTGTCCTGTTCATTAAGCGGCGCGTTGCGTAGCGCGAGCCTCGAGAAACCTGGAGAGGAGAGAGAAAGAGAGAGAGGGAGGAGAGGCGTGCAATTCTCGCGCATGATTTATCATCGTTGTACGGTGGCCGTGAACTCTTCACTCGCGACTTTTCTGCAGGCCAGCATCCCTGACGTCCATTAGCGCGTCTTCGCACTGGGTATTCGGGACGACACGCCTGATTATCTCAGCAGAATCTTTCCTCACAACCGCGGAATCGCCCGCGAAACTGATCAATCATCTTTTCTTCTGTCTTTTTAAATCGAATAATGCTTCCTTCTCGATGTACGTAACGGTCGCGTTTATTGCTACATTCATTGTTGCATATTGCACTTAATAATCTTCGTTTCGTTTAATTCATTCTATTTAATCATACTTTCATATACTACTCTTATTATCTAAAATTTAATTTTTGTTGACCTTTTTGTTTTATAATTATCAAAATGTGCAGATAACTCATATTTATTTTACTGTCTTTTCTCCGTCACTTTTACGATTATAACCCCTTAATGTGAGGCCACGTTTATCATATTCAAGTAATTCACTCCAGTTCCCGACTTTACTTCTCCAGCGACCCGTCGACCACATTAATCATTTTTAATGATCCCGCTAACAGAAGTTCGACAGGCTGCTGGCCTAAGAACGAGGAAAGAGGGTTTCCAACTTAATCGAAAGCATCTTCTATCGTAGGTTATCGAGCGACAAGGTCCCCTTATCGGCGGGCGATAAAAGAACACGAGTTTCCATTTTAAAAAAGACTTGAAAATGTGACTGATACCCGTGCTCGAGCTGAATAATCGATCTGCACCGGATCGGGGGAATATTCTAGGACCGAAGAAGCAGCTTTTCTCCGGCGCTCGGACGTTTCCAAATGCATTCGCGAGGGGCCGAAGATATTCCGTGAGTCAGCTTGGGGCGACGTTAAAGATCCTCGCGCCGTGGGACGCCGAGTGCAAAGATCCGACGTCGGAAAATAGTACACCAGGACGGGCTAACTACCTCGTAGCCGAGTTCCTAAGTAACCTTCGAGTGTCCAGAAAGTGAACACGGCCCGGGGCCGTCACTTACACGGGCATTCTTCTTTAACAACTCTAATAGCGAGCGAACGTCCTTTCTCGAAGATGTCGATGCATTTACCTCGCGATCTACTCCGGAGGAAATTATTCTTTCCAACATAGCACGTTCAGGAAATTCCTTTGTCTCCGCACCAATCCGTTGCTGGTTACATTTGACGACAGTTCGTTCTCTTAATCCTCGCGACGCGGTAGATAGGTTAATTTTAATCCACGCTAAATACACTTAAATCGTTCTCTTAATTATTCAATTAATTCGGTAATTAAATCAAATAAATTGCTGCTACATTAGGAATAACAGAAAGGCTAATTTAGAGTGCAAGAAATATCTTCAAAAATATTGCTACGAAATATTTCGGATTAACAGGTTAAAAGGGTTATAGATCCTCGCGACACAAGATGGTTTCCCCGATTTTTCGAAGCAGTGGTCCGCGGGGGCGTGGATTAATCGCCCGAGCGTCCGAGGACTCTATTGTTCCGTCACGTAGCTAGCAAACATTGCAGGATCTGCATGGCAAAGATCGCCGTCCGATCAAGATCTTGCCGGATCGTGGCCGGAGAGGATCGTTGGTAGCGGATTTTTCGCTAGGATGATCCTAGGCATCGCGGGCCCTTTTCAGTTCGCGACCGGATCAAGGAGATTAACGAGTAGGCAAGCTGAATTGACCAATCGCGGCCGAGGACTGGCCGGTGTGCTCGAGCAATAAACTCGAACGGATCGCAGCGGCGGGACGATTGTGCAACGGCCGATGGAAGAATAGATACCGGGAACGTTTCCATTCACGGCGTGGCCCGCGCCGTTTCTCCGTTTCGTCCGCAGACATAACTCTCGGTGAACGCCGCCTCGCGATTAATAGTCCCGATCGTTCGCGCGCCAGTTATTCACCGTTAGCGATCCGTGAAATTCGAGGGAATTCTTCCATCTCGGTCGCAAATATTCCGCGAGGACGGCGAATGTTTCGCGTAGACGGCGGATGTTTCCCGAATACGGCGGATGTTTCGCGAAGACGGCGGATATATTTCGCAAAGACGCGGATGTATCGTAGATACAGCGGATGTTTCGCTAAGACGTAGCTGTTCCGTGAAATCGATGAATATTCCGGTAAGGCGGCTAACGTTTCTCGAAAACGGCGGATCTTCTGAGAAGACGATGAACGTTTCGCGAAAACGACGGATATTCCGCGAAGACGACGGATGTTTCGCGGATATGGCGATGTAACGCGCTGTGTCACCCGGCTATCTCGTAGTCAGCGAGAGTGGCAGTCAGATTGCAAGGCGGCGGTTCTTAATTACACGTCATTTGTAGCCTTCCTTCCTCGCTAATGTGTAAAAGTGAAACGTTGTCTGTTTGTTCCTTGATCACGCGAACACCAGGTGTCGGAGCGGCTAGAAACTCTGCGTGCAGGTAGGCAGAGGATCAGATTAACATACCGACTATCAGACGTCTTCATTTTTAGTCATCGTTTTCAAGGGAAACTCGGCGAATTGTGTCTTCCTTTGCGTTAGACCAGTAACATAGAACACGATTCTCTCGTCTTTTCTCGTTTCTCTCGAAATTAGGATTGCGATACGAAAAGTAAGGAAGTTAGACACAACAGATTTTTATCTTTTCTGTCGCCCCAGGTGATATTAAAATTAAAAAAAAATAATTCAAGTCGTTTAGTCCAGTTTTGGAAAAGTTATACAATGCGTTCGAGGGGAATCGGTTTTACTTCGAAGCTTGTCAGCTGTACACTTCCTCGCTGCAACTATCGGTCGCGCCATGATAAGAGAAACGCGACGCTACGGAGGGAACGGGGTAAGCGTGCCGTTGGATTCGTGAGATCCTTTTCCCTCGCGAAAATTCCGAGTCCTGGTCCGCGGACAAGCGAAAGGGAAGCGACGCGGAGGAGCGCATCTTTATGCAGTCCACGCGCGGGACAATGAGGACATTGTCGCTGCGCGGGACGCACAAAGCTGACCGGAAACTCATTGTTCTTGTGGTGGACGCCGAGGGAGCGATCGCCCTCTTCGGCCGGATTCCAACGTCGCTAATATTAACGCGTTGTTACCAGCCGGTTCGAGGCTGGTCGTTCTGCGCAAGCTCGGTGGATCTTCAGATCTTCCTCCAAATGGCTACACCGAGTCTGGCAATAAAGTTTGCGGACTCCGCGCACTGGGACACTCAAAGGACATAAATCAAAATGATCTAGCCTGTGAAGACGGTCTTGGCGATCGCGAGAATACTGATAGGGGACGCTATTTAACTGATGACGAAATCGCACCGACCTTTTTATACAGAAATGTGAATTAAAAGTGCTATGAAGACCCGGTTTGATCATTGTAACGTCGACATAACTGACCAGCATATTCTTCAAGACTGTCCAACATTAAGAAACGCAAAAAGAAAGTCCCATATTACGGCACACTTGAAGAAAGCTGTTAGCAACGAAGAACAGCTACCGACAATAATTCAATTCCTTGACGAGGAGCACCTCAGAAATCTCATTTGAATAGTAAACCATAGTTAATAAATCTTACAATGATTTAAACATAGAATAGAAGCTAGTAACCTATAACGCTGGCGCGACTTTAAACACGCACGCCTAAATAGTGTTCCTTGTAAAAGTCGTTGGAGAGTGCATTCCGAAGCAAGACAAATTTATGGAAATCCTCTTGAAAAATTTATGGAAATCTCGAAACTGAAATGATAATTTGCTAACTAACAATTCCGTTCGAACAACGACGTGTCGTCAAAAGTGTCGATTATAGAATCGTCCAGTGCCAGGACGGTTCCTGGTAGCACTATAAACGTCCACTCGCATGAAGAGGCAACTGCTGCATTGATCGGACTCTTGACTCGAGTGGCTGCCGCAACTCGATTCACATATGTACGTGGATAATTGCTTAACACGTGTTGCTGTAACTCCGCAAGAAACTGTTGCTTTCCAATTCGCGCGAAGGTCAGAGGTCAAATGCTCCGCCGTTGTTACACCTTCTTGAGAAGGATCGGAGTGAAAATTGCATAGGGTCTGTCTAGCGTGAGCTGCGATGCGTCAAGCAGGTGACAAGATGTTCCTCGGATGCAAATGATCTTGAACGGGCGAGCACTTGTATCTCTCGTCGAGCGTAACTGAGCGGCGAAGGTGGACAAGGCGAATAGGAGACAAGAAAAACGTCCTCCGGCTCGAAGGGAGATCATGCGAGGAGGAACCAAAAAGGGCGTCAACGCGCGTTTCTTCGCGTTTCTTCGCGTACGCACGTGTCCCGCGGCGTCATTATCGCCCACGCGCGCTAACTGTACGCGCAATTGAATCTCCCCGACCCGTCGCGTTCTTCGAGCCTTATTCGAGAGAGCTCGCCCACAAGGTCTCTCTCTCTCTCTCTCTCTCTCTCTCTCTGCGCGTCCCTATCCTCATGGATAGTTCCTTCCCATGGAGAAAGGACCTCCGGCGGAGGGGCTGTGCGGGTTGTAATTAAAACGCAATCAGCCTCGCGGACCTCATCCTCTCGGATTATAACGTGCGTCTTCGGGCTCGGATAATCTGGGGTCCTCCGCTGATCCTCAACCAGTCTGGAGATCCTAGAATCCACGATATCATGAATTTCAGTTTCCGAGTCCAATTTCCAGATCGCAAACAAAATGCGAATGGATGATTGCATACATGTCGGTTGATGGTCTTAGAATCGATAGATGTGGCCCTTACCGATCCTCAATCATTGTACAGATCTTCGATCTTGAGATTTTGGATCAAAGAGATCGCGAAATTAGATTTATATATGCTTGCTAGTTTCATCGTTTTTGATTTCTATATTGATGTGAAACAGAGCGCGAATGGAGAAATATGAACGGATCGGTGGATGGTTTTAAAATGGTTGTATTTGTGTTAGACTGATCCTCGAGCACTGAGAGAATTGGATATCTTGAGATCTTGATGCTCGCCACTTCCATCGTTCATGATCCCTGCACTGGTGTAAAACAGAGCGCGAATGGAAAAACGCGAACGAGGCCAGAAAGATTTTCCGGCTCTGTCGAGGGCGAGGGATCGTGGGTGTGGAGGGAACGCGTGGGTGCCCCTGCCATTATGTACCTGACATCGTGACGAGCTCGCGTGAGCCCCGGGGAATCGGTAGTTGCCTGGAAACGGCCGAAGAGGCTCTCGTCCGTACGGAATAAAAGCAAAGTGCCATTCCCAGGTAGCGGCGGTTGCAATCTTTCCAGCCTCCGTGCAGAGTCCACGCTCGGTTTGCTTTCGAAAACGCGTAATATTTGGTTGCGCAATTCTCTCTGTGCAAGCAATCGCCACCGGGGCCTGTTCGAAGAAAACTGGTGACAATTCAGCGAATTAAGTCGCCTGGCTCGGAAGGTCTCTGCTCCGAGAAGACGGACTTCCTTCGAAGATAAGATCTGGCTCAGGTATATTCTACTGAGATTTCAAAAGATCCATTGTTCAGCCATTGAATTCGTTACTGTGGAGATTTCCTTGCACTTTATAAATCCATGGATATAAAAGCTTCGGATGCGAGAAGATACATTTTCTTCGAAGATCTCGGTTAGGTATCATCGCCTTAATTTCTTGCAATTGACGTAGATTTGCCGTTGAGTTTTAATGCTGTGCAGATTTCCTTGCAGGTTATAAACCTATGGAGATCTTGGAATGATTCTCCTGCTTCAGCTTCAGAGAACTGTGCCAAATTTGCGGAAAGTTTCGGAAGTTTTTCGTGTCATCATTAGACTGTAAAATAGACTTCTGCGTCGACTGCGGCAAACAGATACGTATAGAAAGTTACTCCATACATCGATCATTTTAACTGACTGGAAATAATGTGCTGGAATTCTTGAATACATTTAATGTGCCCATCATTTCAAGTACCACGCGTTTAATTTTGTCATAAATGCATAAAACCCGCAATCCGATTGCCAACTTAATTCCTGTTCCTTGGAAACGAGTGGCTTTCTCTATTCTACATAAAGAACCGCCACGAAAGCGTCGAGTTTGATTACATGGTAATAAAGGTTTCCTCGTTCCTCGTAGATTCGCCGGTCTTTTAAAAGCTTCGGTATCTCGGTTCTGCTCCGACGGAGATCTCAGAAGAGGTCCCCACGAATTTTTCGGCCGTGAAACTGAATGACCCCTAATTGAACGCCTCCAATCAAGCACCCCGCACGCGCGGCATTAGCGACCTTCGCCGCTGATTGTCTTCTACGGTCACGAAATCCTCCTAATTGGTCCACCGGTTCGTCACGTGACTCCTTGACGGAGATTTCGACGGGCATTGTCACTATCGGAATGCCGATTCGGGAGATCGACCGCGATAGAGGTTCCTAGCGGCGACGGTCTACAAATTGGCTCGCGACCGGGCCTTAATTTCGCGGACCATTGTCCATCGACAGCTCGTTCCCGATAACCCCGTTGTCCGGTCCGACGCGTCCACTCGGCATTGTTGTTGTTCGGCAGAGTCACTCCGTCAAATTGCTTCGGTTCGCCGGTCCCGCTGCCGGTTCCGGCCGACACAGGGAAGATAACGTTCTCCCGGCTGCTCTCGTCCGATGAAGTCACGGTGAGGCCGCGTTTCTCCAGGGAGTTGCTTGGAGTTACTCGAGGCATCCCGCGAGTTAACGAAGTTACGTCGATTACTTTCGCGCGCGCGAGATAATCTTAATTACACTGTGGAGAGCCCGGCGAGCTCCGCCGCGCGTCTCGTTACGCCCGCCTTATCTCGGGACGCGAGGATTTACGGCCGGAATCTTCGCGAAATCGACGAAACTTCTCGCCCGGCTAGCCGAGAGAAGATTCGCTCTTTCGCGAAATTTTCAGGCTGTCGCGGTCGAGGAAATTTTCCGTCACGCAGGACAGCGGATGCACGGTCGAGCTAGTCGATTTATAATCGTCGCCACGGCTCGCGCTTCCCTTTTCTCTTTTTTCCTCATGCTCGTCAACGATCCTCCGTGACCGTTGTGACTGATCGTCCCCTCTCGAAGGTTGCACTCGGACGCACCGCGGGATTAGAAATGAGAAAATGGCTGGGACGAGGAATGTGGAACCGATTGCCACTGGACGCGCGTGTTTCTGGTAGCGACGGTGAATCGGGTCGGTCCGCAGAGAGGACTCGCCGGAGAGAGAAGTTTGGATCCGTTTGTCAAGAGGATCGAGCAGAGACAGAGCGTTAGATGTCAAACTGGGTAGTGGAAGTTTGGACAGGATGAGTATCGCTTGAGATAGGTAGGAGGAGTTCGAATGCAATTAGATCCAGCGGTTAATCGACATGCAGCAGAGTGTTCCTGCCGGAAGTTTGAAATGAAATTAACAGTAGGTTTACGGTACCCGTCAAAATCAGTTATTACGAGTTATTTATTCGATATATGCGCTACTTGCGGCAAATATTAGAATGACGCTCGTTCAGAATAAGAATAAATTAAGATATTCTGATTCGAATTAGATATTAGAATAAAAATATTCTGCCACTGGCAGAAAATATTCTGACACGTTGATATGCTTTGCAAAATTTGCAAGCGCTTTCGAAAGCTATGCTTCGTCATACAAGACTTTGCAAATCTCACACTTCTAATGTTTGACTTTCCTCCCATGGTTCCCAGACTGCATTTCGGAATACATGGCAGAAGTTGCTTGAATAGAATGAACTCCAGGATGCAGATCCTGCAGTATTCCCTGAAGCGACAGCTCAGACTCGAAGCGAGCTGATTAGTCGTATTCATACGGCCATCCATAATCACTTTCCAGTTTCCACAAGCCGCATTGTCTTTGCATCTGCTGCGTAGGCATGAATGAGTTTGAAAGCTGACGAGCCAGCAACGCAGATCCGAGTGCATCCTGCATCTCGTTCATCCTCCAAGACGGCAAGGTTAATTTTGACGAAGATCGACTCGGAGAAGCGCCTTGATCCACTTCGGCGAGCTGAAAAACAGAGCCGCGTAAGTGCTCCCCGCTAACCGGGCTGATTTATCGATCACAGCCGCATGCATAATGCATCGCGAACGGGGGTGCATCGCGGCGAATCAATTAAAGGGATCGTTTGGCTCGCGCGTCGGTTCCGCTCCGCCGCGCCGGGCCGCGCCGGGCCGCGCCGAGCGGAAAGCTCGTCGTTGCACCCTGTGTTCTCGGTGAGGATCAACAACGCTGATGCATAATGCAATGCATAGAATGAACCGGAACGACAATGCGCCCGGAGGAGCGTGGCAGAGGAACACGCTCTCTGCGAAGAAGTCGCCGTAAACCACGTCATAGCGTATATCTAGATGTAGCATGCGTCGCGGGGACAACGTCATGGAGGGTCGCGGTTCCGGAATGGAATTTACGAGCCTGAAAACAGGTGGTCGGCCTGCGACCTCGTCCTCTGATGCGGGTTCAAATGAGACAGCCCCAGCTCCGCACAATAACCGGAGTTTCGAAAGAGCTGACAAAACATTAACTCCCGCATGCACGATACTTCGCGCAGAATAAAAATGTTTTATCTCGGTTGCAACAAACGTGTGATGTCCACCCATTTGCGAAATCAAGAGGTTCAATGGAATCAAGTTGACGAAACTGGGATGCGCAAAAATAGCAGTACTAGTCTGACGAGATTACTCTGTGAATTGTTATATAGAAAAGAAACGATCTGTCGCGACTACAATAAAGAAATGATGGTCGACGGAATAAGAGCCGTCGAACAAAAAGTTCGTCGGGGTCACTGAAACGCAGATTGAAGTTCCAGTCTCTCTAATGACCAAAGTCGAAGGGAGCGAAGTTCTCGCATACGATCTGGGTCTCCGGAGAAACGTCGTCGTGTTAATATTAATCATCGCGAGCAGCATAAGCAGCGGAAGATTATAGCGGAGAGCATTTAGGCACCGTCGACAGGCGTAAGAATGCCAGACGAGGCAGGGCCAGGAAAAGAGGGTTCTCGAGGTGAGAAAAAAGACGAGCGAGGTGTGCTCGGAGGCGTGCACCAGGCAGACATTATTACACAGCGACAAGTGAATAATTTTACGGTGTGGCTAGCTACAAATTAATCGGTCTCGTCCGCGTGGCGCCTCGCGCAACAAAATTCGCAGCCGTGGGCACGGTTCTCGGCCGAGAATAATCCGAGAAGTTTCGTCCTCCCACGCTCTGCAGCGTCGACCGAAACTAATCCGTCGCCTTTAAACGAGGACAACCCAGGGTTATTCCAGCCTGGAAATAATAAAACTAATCGCCGACAGATTTTTATCGCGCCAGTGACGCAACAAAGAGCTGATTCAGCCGCTTCGATACGCACCGCGGCTAGCGAAAGAAAAGGAGGTAATAGAAATTCATGAGGTCGAGAGGCAAATTAATATCACAGAGGGGCTAAAAAGATAAATGAGATTTTTAATTGGACAGTGTCGAAAGACAGCGGAGGAGGAGGCGAGGAGAAAAGAACGAAATCGGGCAGGTGGGTCGAGCTGCAGGGCGGGGAGAAGACGGCGAAGGGATCGCTAAACTCTGAACAAGGTAGACGCTGTAATACCTGTGACGAGCACGATCGTTGATTTATCTTCTCCAAGAAATTCATAGACGTAGGTGAAGCATCGATGAAAGCGTACTCGAAGACCCGATGCTAAAAGGTTGCATAGTTTCGCGCCAGAAAAATATCAAAGTACCCTAAAAGCGCCTCGACTGGTCCCTAAAACACGGAGATCTGATTGAGAAAGTTCCTGACCGGAACCGACACCCGACACGCCGGTCAATTAGCTGGGTAACGAGATTCTAATTGAGGAGCCGTGGTAGATACCACGGACAGGTGTCTAATTAGTGGAGTGACTGGAAATATCAACCGGTACCGGGGTACAGTCGAATTGAAAATCCCTTCGTCGTCTATCGAACCCATCCATCGCAACATTATCACTGTCATTATTACTCAGAATTTTTCGGTAAAATAGAAAGTAGTAGCGTTAACCATTCCGGTAATTTCGTTTAATGGTCCACGCGATTTAATGACCGATAACCGAAATGCCAACGTGTCTATCCACCAGAAGAACCAGGCAATTAACTCCCCCGTTAACAATTTCATTTAAAAAACCAAGTGTCGGGTTCTTCGGTATGGATCTTGTCTAACAAATCCGAGTCACTATAATTCGGATAACGTGCGGAATAATGTAACGCAGCTGGCTTTGCCGGATGCATTGTCGAATAAATACCGTTTGTCGAGTTTGTTGTGCGCAATGGCGGAGCGAAAGCGTCGTGAGCATCTCCGAGGCGTTAAATCGGGCGAACCGCTTCCTCCTCCTCGGAGCTTGTCCCAGAAGAAGAGTCGTGTCGTATGCAGAAGCTAGCCGGTTAATCCTGACCGGCGAAGCTTAGGGCTGCCGTGCACGCGATGTTACGTGAGTCGTTGGCACGAATGTTCCACCTTTTGTGGTTTCGGTCCGCGGTTTCTCGCGTGGCCAACCTCCTCGGCATTGTCAAGCTCCCTCCACGTGCCTGGGTCGTTACGCCGCGATAGTCTTCGCTCTTTGCCCGTTACCGGCCCTATAATTTCCAGGAACATGCCAGGTCTTATTTTTTCGGTTCCGTTAAATAACACTAGGCTGACAAAACCCGCCGAAACGACCGATCACTAATTCTTTAATACGGGGTATTCAGATTGTAGAGGTACATTTATCAGTTTTTTATTCAATATACGAGTTAATTGCGGTAAATATCATAACAATATCACTAAAATAGTGTCTAAATCTACTCAACTCAGTTTCTCATGATCCCTTTGCGATCTTTCTCGTCTGAGACTCGTACCCGAGGACCTGAACCGACCATCGGAACACGAAATCCTTGGGTAGCTAGGTGAAGAGGAATCAGCAGGTTGCCTCACAGATTACACAAACCGCTAGCACACATCATCGACCTCGTTCAGCCATCGAGCTACCTACAGACAGTTCTAGAGCTCTGATGGATCGCCACGGAGGCTGGATCACGGCTTGGTCCCGCAGCTTTTAGTTCAAGGAACGTTTTCCATCTTGGAGAATTATCGTAGCAACCGATAGAACGCAGCGTGGTCGGTGTGTCAGGATGAATATTGCTTGCCAAAGAGCAAGAGAAAGAGAGAGAGAGAGAGGGAGAGAGGGGGCTGACACAGGGGTCCCGTGGAACAACTCGCGTATAATGCAGTCACCCGTGGTAACTTAACTCGAGGAATAATCAAGCCTTAACGAACGTCCGCGTGGAGGTTCACGTGAGCGAAGGTTAGCCGAGGTTAGTCCCCCGATTGCTTGTCCGCTCGGTGTCGTCGTGTAAACGCGTCCGAGACCAGTTCCCTTCCCCCTCAATTTTGTCCAGGATCGTAAACCGAAGACCCCTTCAACGGGCAGAACCCTTCTGCGAGCCTGGATCCATTTCTTTGCCAGCTCCGTTCGCGTTTTCGCTTTCTCCGGGTCGACCCGCCACTTATTCTCGCGGAGAAATTTTCTTTACGGTCCTATCAATTGTTATTTGATCGCTCGGCCGTTCCGAGTCCCCCAAATTGCTGTACCGGCACCGCTGCATCGCTTCTTTTAATCATCTCCGGCGTCGTCCAGCGATTACTCTTTCTCTTCTCCCGTTATCAACCATTTGTTTACCGAAGCTTAAACTCG
>CM052156.1:5975280-6088731 GCA_028455555.1 Augochlorella aurata | reverse complement strand
CTCCCTTTAAAACGCTCGAAAATTTATCGTCTCGCGTTATTGCCTTCGCGTCTTTCTGCCCCGGAGACTCTCGGAAGAGGCTCGGGTCCTCTGTCCTCTTTCATTGTATGCAGATTCCCGGCGTCTCTAATCTCGAAGATCGTTCCCTTTGAAGCCTCGGCGCGCGCGTCCGAACTGTACTAGCGCGAATCCAGTGTCAACTGGATTAGAATCCTGTCTAACAGAATTGCAGTAGAAATCTTTCGGGGACACCGCCCCGTGCCGGAAACTGGTCGAAGTGGGTGCGGAACGTTGGGTAGCAGGTCTAGTAACCGGTTCATGTTTGCGGCAATTATGCGGCCGATGAAAGGTGCATCTGCATAAAAAGATGCGCCATTGATGTCGGTCGATCGACGCACGGTAAATCATTGGAAATAATCGAAGGCAGACGGAGGGGCTCTCGATGATTCCGCTTGTCCGACGATTCCCGGAGCTTGTCCGTTCGCGGGGACGCGTTCATTATGGTTTATTCATAAAACGTTCGCTGCGGACGTCTCGCGGAGGCTGCGGCAAATTTCGCCGCGAATAGAATCTCCACGCGGGTATGCGGCTGTCGATTCGTGACGTTTATTGCTCGCCACTATCTTCTCTGTCCGGTCGCTATTCTTGCCAAAAAAATTCCTATTTCTGCCCATAGAAAAGCTCGAGAAACTCGGTATTCACTTTAGAATACAGTACAGCACTTGATATCTTAGCGTTAATACAGTATAGCGAGTGTCTCGGTTCAAACACTCCTCTGTTAAATGATTTTAATAAATTATAAGCAACATTTTTAGTACCTTTTAATTTTTCCATTGTTCTTTGTTTCGCCTATACATTCTCCCATGAATGTGCAAAGTTCGTCTAATTATTACACATTCTTCAGCATTGTAAGTAGCAAAATTCCCTGAAGAGAACGACGACCGCGGATTGTTCGATCAATAATTATTTCACGACGGTCGATATCGCCGAATTTACGAGCCACGATCGATGCCGAAATAATTACACAGTTCTCGCGAGGTCCATCGGCGGACAATGCTGGCAGATGAGAACCGCTGGCAACAATCCGACGGTAAATTACGAGCCACGCGAATACCTACACGGAACATCGAATCCGCGCCGGTGGTCGTGCAAGATGTACGCGGAGAAATTACACGAAACAATCGATCGGTTTTTCCCGGGGTTCGATAACGAAGCAACGAGAGTTATTATTTTCATCTGGTTTTTGTTGCGCGATAATTGGAAGCGAGGCCGGAGGTTGCGTCAAAGCCTGACCCGGAAACTGGATATCCAGCCGAAGCAATGCTTGCAAAAAGTATTGGCGGGGAAACATTAGCGGCGGCTTGTAAAAATTGCAACATTTCGCGAGATATCGAAGTGGGACAATTATAGCTGGTTGATTTATGATTTCCTCCGGCTACGGTGATTAACGCCGGCTTATCGTCGAGAATTTCCTGCGAGAAAAAGGAAGTGCTCGCCGCATGCCACGGTTCGTTATCTCTAGCGCTGACAGTTTGAAACATGAACAATGCTCGGGGAAAAAGACACTGCTCGAACTAATCGCAGTCGAAAATCGACGGCGGTGGATGCGTTAAAGGCGCTCTAGAATCCCGCGAATCCCTTGGCTTTCCATTTCGGGAGCAGAAGGTTAATCGATGGCTCGCTGCCGCCGAGATTCCTCATCGACAGTGCTATCAAGTTCGCGACTGCCAGCGACGAGAATGCGCGAGGTCTGTTCTCCTCTTTATCCCCGGACTCGTATTGAAATATCCTACCGTGCCGGCACTTTACATTCCACCGATGGAGTAATTACTTTTTGCATCGGACATCGCGAGTTTCCCATGAAACGGGCCCGGTTGTTGTACGGGGAAATCTCGCGGGAGATAAACGTCGCTCCACCGTGAGATATTACCCGTAAACTTCTCCACGCGGAAGCTGCAACACTGTATTGTTCCTGCAGCACAGCAGTCCGCACTGTCAACTCTATATGTTGGAAACGTGTTTCCGAACTATCGTTGCTTCGAAATATTTGCTGCCGTCTAATATCCTACACGAAGATGCGTTCCTCCGAGCTTCAAGCTATTGTAGTCTGCTACAAAGTGGAACACCGGACAAACGATCTAAGCATGCTTGGACGAAACCTGATTTTCAGATTCGCCAAACTCGAATAAAGATACATACATTAATAATATTTAATTAACAATATCATAGTACTATTTCGGGCCTGTGCCGATCGCGTCGCTCGTCTGCAACTGTTTCTATTTCCCGCTGGTGCTCGTTGGGCCGCGTATAGAAATATCCAGCGAATACGATTCGAAGTCGCGAGGATTCGCGGGAAGGATGATCGGGACGAGATTAATCGTCGCAGGGTAGCGGGTTTTCCTATCCGAGGTTCGTGGAACGAGGATTGGCTCACGGCGCGACGCGGCGCGGCACGAGCAGCAAATAAATCGCGCCGTCGAGCGGTCTTATGCTAATCCGCTTGGCACGAGTGTCTATTACGAAAGTCGGAGCGCGGACCGAGCGAAAAAAGAAGGGAAAAACACGGTGTAGAATGGTGTACATGTGTTTACGCGACACACAAAACGACCGATCGCACCTTCCGACCGGTTGGCTGTCGCCTGAAATTTCACGCGGCTGCCGCTAGACGCTCATTAACCGGCCGCCCGTAATAGCGTGTAATATAATTTCGAACGATTCCGCCTCCTTCTCGTGCAACATCGCGGCGAACGGGACTGCGGAGGCTGCCGGGATCCCGTAATTTATTCGAAAACCGTAGACCGTAAATTGCGTTTCGCGAAACCTTCAAAAGATGTAATCTTATCCAGTCTTGTGTGACTTACCACGCAGCATCCTGTTACCGGTGCTCGGTGCAACTAGTATTACTTCTCGGTAAGAGACTCTCTTCCCGCGATAAGATACGCGGCGAGCCGGCGTGCACCGGCCCGATCAACGAAAGTGCCGTGTAACAAGGCCCCATCGCGAGATCGGTTGCGAGTTACGCGAGAAACGGCCCACGGAGCCTCTCAGCACCTCGTCAGAATCAATATTACTGCAATCGGCCGCGATTAACTTCAACCGTTCCCGTACGTTGCTCTTCTTGCTTCCTGCACGCCCGTGAGATACCATGTCGAACCGGTACACTCGCACGATGCACCCGATCTCAAAACAATATCGTTTTTGCCATCGCGATGCATTATAACGAATATTCAGTCACATGTTACCTGTCCAAGTACTCGCAATAGAGACGAAATTTCGGACAGATTTGTATGTCAAACTAACCACAGTACGCACCAAATTTCACCGAAATTTCTATGTCAAATTATTATGCACAATAGGTACCAAAATTTACAAAGCTTCTACGTCGAACCAAACACAATACGTATCAAATTTCAACGAGATTTGTATGGCAAATTATGCAAAATATGTACCAAAAGCGTGCTAGATCCATGAAAATATTATTCCATATTGCTACATTGTTCCATATGTTAAGGGTAGCCAAAACTGGCCTTAGAAGTTTTTCAAAATAATCTGTATTATGCAAACACTACTTGCAAAATGCAAGTACCGTCCTACAAATCGGCCATTCCGTACATCCAAATAAAAAGCCAAGGTCCAAGATCCTCCGAGCATTGGTTACGGGAAAGTTCGAGTTCAAAGGTTAAGTTTGCGAAGGATCGTGAGAGATCGAGGAACCGAGTCACGGAACGGTCTCCGAAAATTTCGCAAATACGGGGAAGAGAATGGGAGGAGTAGAACGGGGTGAAGGAAGAGTGTGCTGTCGATTCACGGTTCACTGATCCGGAGGCTCGTGTGCGCGTGATTTCGTGGCCGCTCGTTGCGTTTCATTCACGAGCGGTTGCCCCGAGCGAGATACGGTGAATGTTAATGAGAGTCGGCCGGTCAGCTGCTCGATCCCCACCGGAGCAAAATGATCCAGCTAGACAGGAAATTCCGGGATACGTCTCTGTTCGGGACCGCTCTCATCTGCAGTTCCTACTTGGTCCTCGTTCGCAATCTTATTCTTAGTCAACGTTCACTAAAGAGAAAGTTCTCCGAAATTCGATTGGATTTTTCGATTGGAGAAAATAATTCGATTGGATTTTTCGATTGATAAAATCATTGAAAGTTATATTTAGGAAGAGATAAACAGCTTAACGTCCAAGATAATGTTTCACCCATCTGTATCGAGTGATAGCAGCATGGGCGTGCACCATCGGGACCCGTGCCCACCCCGAGCGCAGCATCGAGCGTTTTGCGAAGGCGGAACGCGCGCCGCCGCACCGGAACTGCATTATTCACGCTCGATTTTTCGCGAGCCGAGCGTGCAAAAAATATGCAAAAGTCCAGAACGGATGTGCACGTCGCAAGAAACCACCGCCATGGGTGGTTCAACCGGGAGATCGAGCGGCGCAACAATGGCGTCGAAACGGCGTCCCTTCATCGTAAACTTCTCGCATCATCCCCCAACATCTAGGCCGCAACACCGTCACATTACAGCCACATAGCTGCTTCTTGTCGACGAAGATACATGTTTATGACAACGTTCTTGTACTATCTACATTTTTCAGAATGTTGCCTTCAAGCTACGTCTTCAAGAATTTTCTAAAGTTTCCTTTTTTCAAGAACTAGCTCGAACCATTGACCCTTGCAACATGGTTGCTGGTAATTATTTTGATTTCATTTATTCATTTATACGGGTTAAAAAACCCTTTGTTACAAAAGAAGAAATAAGAAGGAGATTTTGTATAGCAGTCGCACATTACACTCCGAGTGCAAGGGGTTAAATACGAGCCTTCTAAAATGATTATCTCACGAAATGTCTACAGTGAACACGTTCATTAGACAGCTAAGTTTCCTTGTTACAGGAAGACAGAGACACGTGTGTGCACTTACTGTATCGAATGCAACGTTACATCCTGATTAATAGGAAAAACGTGACGAAAAAATGAAAGTCACGCTTGCAGTATTCTTGAGTACTGGCTAACTCTAATTGATAGATCTCGACGGAAAGCGATCTTGACCCAGATACTCGCGATCATATGGGTAAGATGTTGAAGAAGAGGTTCGACACGGTCAGGGTCCGAGGATTTCTCGAGGGCTAGGGCATGGTACGCCACTGTGCCAGCAAATTTATGACCACGATCTCTCGACCAGGCTATTCGTCAGGGACGATCGCGAATCTCAATCCTGGCGTGCACCGACTTGACAGAGTACGACGCGGCAAGAAGGAGACAGCCCGCGAGCGCAGTTCGTATTACAAAGATCCGGCGAGATCTTTGCGCGCTTTGTCAGTGGGCAAAAACCCGCGGAGACCAGAGCTACTCTTCGCGGCAATTTGTCCTGGCCTGTTCTTTATTGTTCCATCGTGGTTAGAGGCGGTCGTATCCTTCGGGAGATAATCGATTCGTTCCCCTAGGATCCATCGATTCGAGCCCCTTGGCTCTGCTACGATCCCATTAGAGTTTCATAAGACACGAACGCAGCCGTTGTCTTTCGATAAGACGCTCGCTCCCCTTTGTTCGGCTTTTATTCACCACGACTTAATCGTACGCATGGTGAATCACGCGTTCCGAGAACACTGTACTCGGATTCGAGCGATCCCTTCCTGAACGATTAGTACCGAGTACTCCCAATTTCGCAGACGGTATGAAAAATGCAGTGAACAACTAGCGACCACTCGATAGATCGAACTGAAAATCCACTTTTATTTGAATCTGACAGGTTTGATCGAACGAACGACATTTTCGAAAAAAATTATACAGGGGTGAAGGTGCATCAAACGTAAAATCCAGAGGCACTATCTTAAAGTAGAGGTTCTCAGCTTTAATTTCAAATAAAAGTCATCATCCTACGATGATTGTTCGCGGAGTTATCGTCGGCGAAAGTTGGCCAATTTTTATCAAAAAGAGCAATGTATGATAAATAATAATAATAATAATAAACTTCAATGAATGAAGTTAAAAAACTACGAAAAACTTTTCAGCTGTGGATTACATATTCAGCTGTAGTATGAGGAATAGAAATTCGCCATGAGCAAAGTGTCTGGTCGCTTTTCTGCAAAGACGTGTCGCCGGAACAATGCCCGCGCGATAACGATCTATTTGCACTTTAAGCGGGGACTCGGTGTAGATGGATGGCGACCTTTGATCGCGATCGACGAAGGAGCGTCTCGATCACCGCGCCTACCCGCGGAATCCCATGGCGTCGAGGGAGACCGATCGACGCCCTTGGACCCAGGATCACGGCATTTCGTTCCGCCAGGCCCATTGTCGACGATCTCTAGATCCTAGGCCACGGCCTACTTAACGCGATCAATTACGGTCGCTTTTATCGATCCACGATCCAGCCGAGCAATTAAAATGAGAGCGATCTACGGCTGCAGCGTACTCGATGGTGCAACCGGGGCGCGATACGCGTCCAGGTGTACGCTTCGAAACTCAACCTGAATCAGTATGCCACGCGGACTCCAACGTTTCTTCCGTGATTAACGAGCTTTCTATCTCCGTATCGGCTACCCTCGATCCCCGGATCGGCCGGGAATTGAAATGCACCGTTTATCAACGGATTAACGGATTCCGAGCGCGTCCCTATCTGGCTTCCAGCAATTAGTGCTAACTAAATGCCGCGTTACCCACGTAGCCGCTTTCAAATCGTTTTCACATGCGTTATGTGTCCTTTTCGCGCGACAAACTCGTTAGCAACGCGTGCAAAAATCATTCCGGATTTCCCACTGTAACATCCATTTTAGACACGTTGGCGACAAGAACTGCACGCCTTGTTTCAGAACTAACGAGCGCCTCAGTCGTACGCATAACAAAAGATCTGTTACTTAACAGATTCGGACTACCGGACTGGTGAAAGTTACTTATCTCTGATTTATTGGAATTATGGACACAGTTTCGCGAGACATTTTCGAATGCAGTTTTCGGTCCTTCAAACAATTAGCCCCGTTGTAATAATAAATACAACACAATTTTTATAGAATTCGTGACGTAAAATATAATGCAAGCGCGTGTCATATAATCTGAACGACAATCTATCTATCAAAATAAAAATATTAGCACTGAGAGGGTTAATTGCAGCACACTCAACGTTCCATAGTGTCTTTGATAAAACATCTAGGCCTGAGAAACATTCTGAGCCCTTTAAGAAATCCGCGGTTTAATCTAGGTTCGTGCGTCGCTGAACTCGAGTTGGAACACCGCGATGAAATTCACGGGGGGCAACCGGGAGTCTAGGAATCGGTAAAAATAGCCGGCGAGGGTAATTAGTGTCGATTGGAGGAGCTGGTACGTGTGGCCCGACGATACGGATAACCCTCTTACGAGCATGCAAGCTGCGGAGCAGGCTAAGGTTAATTGAACTCAATTAAAAGCGAAGCGATGCGCGGCCGATCGCGCCGATTCCGTTTCTGTCGCGACGGAGGTTTACGCGTTTATCCGAGCAAGATGCGCCCTGGTCGGGACGAAGGCGGAGTAAATAACGATATCCACGGTGTTTCTGTTGCAGACGACAAGCGTGGGCGGCGGCAGCGTGGTGGAAAAGCTGTCCTTCTACAACCACACGGAATGCGAGTGCAGAGAGAGGACCGAATACGACACGACCAACGAGAAACCCCCTGAGCAGAGAGTCTACAGGCACTATCAGCCATCCCCGCAACCTCAGAACATGAGAAGAGCAGAAGCCAGAAAGCCGTGAGCCCCTCCATATCCCTCTTTGTCGCTGCATTAGCTTTGTAAATGAATTCGGCGGCTATCGACCATATTCACCCTTTTGTTTCGTCACGCCGCACACTGCGATCGGCTGTGAACGAACATCGAGAAATTGTCGTTCGATTTTGAACTAATCTTAAAACTTCGACTAAATGTTAACATTAATCCGCGAAAGGAAGATGAAGAATTAATGGAAAAAGTAATCTGATTAATGATTAACGATTATAGCTCGTTAGCTATTATGAATAATAATAATAGTAACTAGTAACAGTGATAGTAGCATAAATAATAATAATAACTAGTATAATAACTAACGAGTATAATCGTCAATGATTAATCAGATTACTTTTTCAATATAACTTTTTCAAGAAATGTTCGATTCGTGAGAAACCTGTAAATTCTACTGAAATCAAACCGAACCGTGTCGATTGCAGTTCAGGTCGAAAGTTCATTCGGCTCGTGACGATGTTCTTGCCGTATCTTACGTAATTTGTAATTCGAAATTGTCTAGATGCCGTTGTCCCTCGGAATTCACGCCCAGGATCACGTCGCAGGGCGAGTGCCATTGCAACTGCTACGAGAGTCACCAGAACTGCCACAAGATCAGGCGAGGGAAGGGCTACTTCTCTATAGCTGATCGATTGTAAGTTGCGAATATTTCGTGCGCACGGGATGTCTGAATTTAGAATGAACCTTCAAGAGCCTACTATAATTCTATTCAATTTTAATGAAATCCATTCTTTGAATAACAATTCGACTGCATCGTTGGACTATCGATTTTTATGCAAAATGAAAATTGTCTGAACGATTTCAATCAGCTCAAAATAGTGCAAAGGTGTTCCTAGATTCTGTAAATCTTTTTAACACCTCTCGTTAACTTCTCTCGTTCAACGATATCTTCTCCAGAAGCAATCTATCAATTGCTTCTTCGCATCCTAGATGTGAACCCTATCAATCCTCATCCATTTTAGCTGTCTTCGAGCTCGGTATTCAAAAGCAACGAGTTCCGCTTTGATTCGATTTGGCAAAAGAGCTTGAAGCTTCACGAAAAGTGGCATTTCCAGCGCACCGGGCATCAAGATGAATCAGTGTCTGGTCAGTCTGACATTTATGAATTACAGGTGCATCCAGAACGAGGACTGCGCGATGCCGAGCTGCGAGTTCGGCGACTACATGAGACGCCAGGGCAAGTGTCCGAGGAAGAAGGACAAGTTCGACGCGATCGTGAATTTCCGGACCAACCTGAGCCACCGGTACAGAAGTTAAACAGAGAACAGTGCGGGGGAGAATAATTAAGGCAGTGTGCCAGTGAGAAAAGAGAAAAAGAGAGAGAGATAGAGAGAAGCGAGAGGACGAGCGCAGAGCGCGCGACGATTAATTGACGGTGCCATTTTCTTTCCGAGTGCCTTCTACTTTTTTCTTTTTTTTTACCAGAGAGACTCGTTATATGTATGTGTATGTGTACCCCTCGGGGCAGTTACGTATAGGAAAAATAATCCTGCTGCTTTGAGCGTCGACGGCCATCGACTACTGTACTCCGTTGTCCTTTCTTTGTTTTCTTCTTTTTTTATTATATATACTATTGTTGTCGACGTCGATCGTACGATAAGAGACCGGCGACAGACTGCGAATCGCAAATATTTAACTCCCACGGCGTGTCGCCGAGGCTTCGTAGATCTGAGAGGCACGCGAAATAACGATGCAGTATGCAGTCTGGAAAGCTGCAGTTTCTGTTCATAATTAGCCACTCTTCGATTTTTTAGTCACCAGCAAGGATATTGTCGTTAAAAGAATTGAGAAATTTAATTGCTACTATTAGTTATACTATTAGTCGCATTTCAAATCGAATTAGGCTGCTTTCCAGAGCATGGTGCATTGCAACCGATGCGCACGTGTCCCTGTTTACTTTAAACTGCAGTAATGCTCGCTCGATTGTTCACAGTTCTAGGTACTAATCAAACTAATACTTTCATTTTGTTATAGGGTGTTTTGTAGAATTGTATCGCAATAAAATATTGTTTTCCAACTGTCGTTGCAACTTCGATCCTTCGTCTCAGAGAAAATTTCGGAAGAAGGAGCTTGAGTTTCGTAGAATCGTAAAGAGTACGAAGACAATGCGAGCATTGCTGCAGCCGCCCTTTGGATTTCACGAAGGAACGTCGAGGGTCGTATACCAAAGTGAGAGAACCGCGACGGGAAGCGTCCTTTATTAAATAGGTCCCTCGACGTGTCGGTTCATCATTCTAATTATCCTCTAATTTTGTCTGTGTATTTTACATATTGCGATTCTTAGGGAGGATGTTCTCTGTGTACGGTGTCGAGCGATCGACAGGATCGCGTACGTTGGTTACAGCGAGAAGAGAAAACCGATTGCCATGTAGGTGTAAGCCCAGAACCCCTGGTATATAAGAAGAAGGATATTGTAACACGTTTACGTTGTATCCGCGGAAAACTAGTTAATTGTAGACGAGATACTCGCCGCGTTTCGGGGATACCGAACCGTCTCGATGGATTGGCGAACGGAAGTGGCCCTTAATTAGCACGTTGAACTCGCCGCTGACCGATCGGTGTCTCGAGCCGTCTACTAAATTCATTGATCCTCAATATTTTCTTTCAAAAAAATATAAGAAAATTTAGTTCCGAAAATCTACTTAATCGTACGAGATCTTTTTTCTCATGTGAACAAAATTATTCGTTGTCTGATAAACATTTGGTAGTCTCTGAAGATCCTATTCATTTTATAAAACACGATCTTGATGTTCAGGTGTGCAGAACCTGCAGAATTCGATTTCAATGGAATAAATCTGATAAGTGTTCAGAAATCCCAACTTCGTTGAAGAGATGAATGGTTTCACTAGACAGAAATTGATGATAATGGTAGCTGGTTTTGTCGGCGTTCGAAAGGTAATTAGAATGGCGGGTGGAACGTGTTAAGAATCGAAGAATGAATCTCGAGATCGCGGCTTCGTGAGTCCCTCTCGCGCTGAACTTACCGATAAGCCTAGCGCAAAAGGATCGTCGCCTCTGTACAGACCACGAAACGACGGACATTCGAAGAAGCTATTTAAGTATACGAAAAGTGTGAACGAGGGAAGAGAGGCAGGAGAAGAAGAAGAAGAAGAAGAAGAAAAACGAAAATAAGCCTGTGTGTGACTCGTCGGAGTCTCGAGTATTTCGTGTTGCGACTATCTCCGATCCTTCTCCGACCCAACTAAAAACGTGTTTTGTACGCTTTTATATGCATTACTATAATATATACGTATGTATTACTCGATCGCGAACCGGTAACCGATCCAGCATTTATAAGCCGATGGAGAACGTCGTGTACGCTTCGTCCGAAAATCGAGATTCCACCGATATTTGGATTAACGTTCGCGAAATCCGGCGTGAGAAAAGAAGCTTTCGATTTTGAAGACCCGTTCCGCGAAAGAACGCGCGCGGGTTTTCTAACCATATCAATCGAGGGCGTGTTAATTAAGTCGAACTCTGATCGATATTTCAGCTTGCTGTTGTACTCAATACCGACAGTAGACAATATACATATAGACGTAGCCAGCAAACCATGCAGTAAAATTGTATAAAGAAATTCATGATTATCGTTTCAATAAAATCACAATTGTGTATTTTCTTATTATTATTTAAATAAATTACGATTAAATTATAGCCGACGTGGTGTCAATGGAAACACTCTAGCCCCAGCGTCGTTTTAGCGGGAAGGCGAAAATTATGCAAATGCAGATGTCGAAGAACTTTCAATTGATTCAACCAGAATAAGAGTAATTAGCGGAAAATGCAACTACAAACAGAAATTTGGTTCGATTGATTAATTTGAAACAATAAATGCGCTCGTTACTGTGAACTTATCTATGCGTTGTATATTGAGGAGAAATGTCTGTGGTTGCAGTGTCAATTACAGCCACCTGTTGGTAACACGCTGCAATTGATTACACCATCGGTATCCTGTATTATCTACCTACGGTACATACTTCACCTATATTTAATTCCATATGTATATCCCGTTCACGTATATATAATTCTTACACATAAGAACATAACTAATTTATTATTGAATCTAATAATTCCCTATTATTAAATATAATAATAATAATTCCCTATTTAAATATTCAATTTGAAGTCTTTTTTGAAAATGTTGTAAATGAATAGAACTCCTTCGATCATCCCAGTGATACACATCCTTTGCTTAAGGTAAAGGGAAAATCAAATCAAAAATTACCTGGTAATACCCTGGGCTGGAGAGGGTATCTCGGTATAATAAAATAAAGTTATGTTCTTATATGAACAGTTATGCTATATCATATCTAATAAAAGTTAAATTTATAAGTAATATTTAATTTATAAAGTCAGTGGGTCATCCAACTTCCACCCAAAAAATTAATTATAAAGCAGAGACAAGAAGGCCTAGCTTACTCTCAGAAATATACAATATATAAAAATTAAAAAAATCCTAATGTTTACTTCACACGAGTATACATTCGTTCGTGTGTAGCTATGCTCACTTTTTATACAAAATAGTAAAACGTTGAACTGAGTGACTCACCTACTGGTGAGTACTCTGTGCAATCGGTAGCGGACCTCGTTTGTAGTTCATCCTATTGGTAGTGAACCTTGTTGGTAGTGAACCTTGTTGGTAGTGAACCTTGTTGGTAGTAGACCTTGTTGGTAGTGGACCTTGTTGATAGTGGGTCAGAATTGTTCCATGCAATGGTGGATGTGATCTTCAAGCTGAAATATATGGATAATATATAAGTGGATAATATATAAGTGGATAATATATAGATAACTCTGTGGATAATATTGAAATGCATTTGATTTACCTATTTACCTATTTAAATATTATTTTATTAAGATAGAAAACTAAGCTAAACAATTTAAAAGTACAAATAAATAAACATTTGTCTAAAAAGTTCTATTTATTTATTTAAAAAAAATTATATTTGTTTATTTTAAAAAATGTCTTTGTTTATTTAAAAAATTGTATTCGTTTATTTAGGAATAGTATTTCTTTACTTAATATTGTTATTTATTTTCTTCAAAGACTACTAATTGCTTACTTAAAAAGTATAAATTGTTTGTTTAACAAATTCTTTATTTATTTATAAAAATATTATTTATTAATTAGTATTCATCTTAAAAGTGCAATTATTGAAAATTATTAAATTTACTCACATTGTAATCTAGAATTTTTCGTTGCAAAGTTTTGTATCTTCCTTGGCAAGAGCGAACTTCTGGAAAAATATAATATCTGCAATTCTCTCGCGTTTATTTTACTTTTTATTATGTTTAAACAATGACAAGTCTATTAATTCAATTAAACTTTTGCAAATTACAAAAAGCTAGAAGCCCCTGATGTTACTCCTACAATCTACCGCGTAAAGTACGGAGAGGCGCGAGGATGGTGGCCTGTGATTGGTCGAAAATTTAAACTGCTTTATAAGTGCCAAACTCGATTCTAGGACGCTACTAGTGCAAATGGTATCTATGAGGCAAATCAGGCAAAATCGAGTAGGATATAGGATAGTAACCAATTTTCACAACAAAATGATTTATTAACATCGAAATACATATAACATCGTATTAATTATACGAAGCGATTTGTAAATATCTCAGCGCAAAAGAACACAATATATCGAAATTCTGAAGAGCAATGAAGCAATACCTTAATCTTACATATTTCCTATGAAAACGCAGACATTCTGCCAAAAATTACATCAGACTTCTGGCCATGGTATTATTGACAATTTGTTAATGTCAAGTCACAACATTTAAATGAATTATGCATAAAAGCTAATTATTCAACACTCGCTAATACTACGTCTGATCTCTATGAGCTGCTCAGGAAGACTGATGGACCGCGACTTCTTCCCCCCCGCGCAATAAATCAGCGATTCTAATTGGCTCACGGCAACACCATGAAGTACTTCTTCAGGGGGGCGGGTGACTTCGCGAAGAAAAAACCGTTAAACAACTATAAAATATTATTCAAAACTTAAAACGTGTTATAAATGCTGTAGGAATTGATCTAAGAATCCGTAATAATAATTAAAAGTTGGGATAGATATCACATTATTTTATATAAAAGTTGCTTTTACTAGAAAGTCCTCTCACTTATACAGTTAAATAAATGTCAATTGCTCACCTAACTATCGTTTCCCAGTTCTTCATTTTCTTCCTCACTACTCAAGAAAACCAAATACTGGACATATTTATTAAATATTGCTAGTGAAGAGCTAACTATGCAGGTTCAAAAATGCTAAAAACGACTTCAAAGAAATGAATAACAGCGCACGTGCAATCCGTGTCTCGATGTATGTAACATGATACTCTAATGTTTTTATGCTTTGTGTACGCTTTTGATGTTCCATAAATTTAGGTATGTTAACTTGACTTTCAACGCGATAGTCTTCTAGAAAGGTGTATTTACAAAGAAAAAGTTTATCATAAAGGCTATAAAGTATATTAAATATTCTATTCCTACTAGCTATCCTATCGATTGTCGATAATGTGAAGCATGACAGAAAAATGGTAAGTAGGCTTTAACATCACAAGATATGAAATTAGAAAAACACATTTATTATTATATTTATTTTTATATCTTGTGCATGGCTATATGTATCATATTCAAGTCTGTATTATAGATTTGCATTATAAAGAAACAGAAGTCCAAGCTGACATGACAAATCAATTTATGACTATACGATTTTCCTTGACAGTGGTATAAAATAATAATGAGTGTAAAGCAGGATAATTGTCATGTTACAATGACCTTCCCGATTTTTACTACGCTAGTGAAAATAGTGTAAAAGGAACGAATAATCTGTACAAATTAATACATCATATTTATGTAATGAGCAGAAAAGGTTGCGCAATATAGTCTGTTCTTAACGCCGGTTGACGATAGGACTTTAACCGAACCGGATTCATTGAAATTTATCTTGTTGAGTATACTTAATTACATTTGATATCAATACTGGTTTACGTTGTCGCCCTTCATAAACAAATGAACCAGTTCATAAACAGAGCAATCCTCGTCAGCGAACGTTCGTCGCTTAGTTCTCTTATAAAGGGATTTCGTACGTCTACTCAGAACATGGTTATCGCTGTGAGTTCTGTGTACAAAATTTATTCGAAAGTTAATTAATTCTTTATTAATAGAAATTTAAATATATTAAGATAAATTACGTTAATATACATTTTTATGTGTTAAGGTCGGTGACAAGCTTCCTTCAATTGACCTTTTTGAAGATTCACCAGCTAACAGGGTGAATCTTGCAAAAATTGCTTCTGGAAAAAAGATTGTAGTGTTCGCAGTACCAGGGGCTTTTACACCAGGATGTTCAAAGGTAATTTTAATTTTTTTTCTGCATTTTCTGATGATATATAAATACAATAACGTCTACAATTCATGATGGAAGAAATAAATATTATTCTTCACAAACAGCAATTCTGTAATCATAAATTTAGTTACTTATAAAAATATTTTCTAATCTATTCTTCATTTTAGACCCATCTTCCAGGATATGTACAAAAAGCTGGAGAATTGAAAAATAAAGGTGTTTCAGAAATCTTTTGTATAGCAGTAAATGATCCTTTTGTTATGGCTGCTTGGGGTAAAGAACATGGAGCAGATGGCAAGGTACTTTATTATAAAATTCTTTACAAAAAGAATTATTTTAAAATTCATTTTAAAAAATACTTGAAAAAGATTAATTTTTCCACCATTACATGTACGCTTTGAAATGATATAACTTTATCCTAAGGACTTTTTCATGAAACAGTAAATGTAGAATCTGTTATAAATAATTATGTGTTCATTCCATTAGGTAAGAATGTTGGCAGACCCTGCAGGCGAATTTGCAGATGCATTAGGGATGTCTGTAGATCTGCCTGTATTGGGTGGAAAACGAAGCAAAAGATATTCTATGCTTCTTGACGATGGACTGGTTAAAGAATTAAATGTTGAACCAGATAACACAGGACTTACCTGTTCTCTAGCTGATAAGATGAAAGTGTAAAAAGTATATATATATCAAATGTTTTGCAGTAGATTCACCAAGAAAACTGTTACGGTCTAACACCCTAACTTAACAAATATGTTCTGTTGCTGTTACATATTTATAAAATAAATAAAACACAACTTGCAACTATAATGTATTTTATTAAACATCGCTTATCATGAGATAAAAATAACAAAATTTTTATTTGTAAAGAAAAAATACATAACCACCACCAAGGGGACGGGGCCTATCCCCCTGGCCAGTAGGTACGTTCCTGCTCAGAACAAGATTGACCAATGAAAGTCCTTGCTTATTGTTTATACCAGATGTCATTTTGTTAATATTTATAAAATGGACGACATTTAGACGTACGTAATGCAATATAATTCATAAAATACCAGGAATATTACGCGTTTATAAAAATTAAGAAACGTCACAACTACCCAAGCGTTTATGTGACCAATTTCAGAGTGTACATTCAAGAGACCAATTGTTGATATGTATATCGTGCTTGTTTGTGTTGAAAACTTTATGGCGGCAATTATGCCATTTTGCTGTTACGTGTGAAATTTTTTTTATTGTCTTGAAAAATGCCGGCGTTTTTAAAGCATATCGAAGTAGAAAACTTTAAGTCGTACAAGGGAAAACTTATTATCGGCCCTTTGAAATCATTTACCGCTGTTATTGGACCAAATGGATCTGGTAGGTTATGTTTTTAATTGTAGCAAGACCAGTTTCTTAGTTTTCAATTGAAGACACTTTGTACGTCATCTTATATTGCAGGAAAATCCAATTTTATGGATGCAATCAGTTTTGTTATGGGAGAGAAAACAAGTAGTTTACGTGTAAAACGTTTTAGTGAACTTATTCATGGAGCATCAATAGGAATGCCAGTGGCTCGCAGGTACATCTGAATTTGTATACCAAAATATATACTTGTATAAGATTCAAACAATTCAGTGATTATGTATGTATGATACAATAATACAGAGTCACCTATATAACCCAATAAACAAGCAAACTATCAAAAAATTACTCATTAAGTTATAAGTCTTGCTCAATGTCAAACAGGTTGTGTTTGAAACATATTTTAATAGACCAGGAAGTATCCAACTAAATTTAAATGGCGTGATTAAATAATGCATCTTGTATATATTAATACAGCAAGAACAATATGTTAATAATTGATTGTCAAACGTATCTTCTTAAATTATAGTGCATCTGTAACTGCTGTGTTTGAACTTGAAGATGGCAGCGAGAAAAGTTTTATTCGTTCTGTACAAGGATCTTCGTCTGAGCATAGAATAAATAACAATGTTGGTATACATTTTTATATAATCATATTATTATGATTTTCTTGAGGAAAAACTGTTTACATAACTTATGGATCCATTATATAGGTTGTTACTAGTCAAGTATATTTGAATGAGTTAGAACATCTTGGCATCAATGTGAAAGCAAAGAATTTTCTCGTATTCCAAGGAGCTGTTGAATCAATAGCCATGAAAAATCCAAAAGAACGTACTGCACTTTTTGAGGAGATTAGCAACTCTGGGGCACTAAAAGCAGAGTATGAAAGGTATACAAAATTGCATGTTATTTACAAATATGTTAACACAGTGAAACAATTAGAGCAAAATTAGAGAATAATAAGTAATGAAATGTGTATGTTTCTCATACTATGTTTTGATATATGTTATAGGTTGAGGACAGAAATGTTAAAAGCAGAAGAGGAAACGCAGTTTTCATATCAGAAGAAAAAGGGGATTGCCGCTGAAAGAAAAGAGGCAAAACTCGAGAAAGAAGAAGCCGAAAAATATCAACGTTTGAAGGAAGAATATGTAAACAATCAATGTTTTTGTCATTTACAGTTTTGCGAGAAATTATAAACACAACATTTTTTTAATGTCGTTGCTTTTTCCATTTTAGATAGAAAAGCAAGTTGAGTTGCAATTGTTTCGTTTATTTCATAATGAAAAAAATACAGAGAGTTTAGAAGTATCACAAAAGAAAAAGCAACACGAGATAGAAAAAATAGAAAAGAAAAGAGAGAAGGCTGAGGAACTATTGAAAGAAAAAAAGAGGGATTCTGGAAAGTTGGGAAGGGACCTTGCTAAAATCGAACAGGACATTAGAGAAGTAGAAGTGGACATAACGAAGAAAAGACCTACGTTTATCAAAGCAAAAGAACGCGTTGCTCACATGCAGAAAAAAGTAGAGTCAGCGCGGAAATCATTGGCTCAAGCTCGCATCGCAGATGAAGCTCATAAGAAAGATATACATGAACTTCAGGAGGAGTTACGTCAAGTGGAAGAAGCTAAAGCAGCTTATGAAGCAAGTATCGCTGGGCAATCGCAATTACAGGGCAGAGATGTACAACTTGAAGATGAACAGGTATAAATTTAAACCAAGTTTAATTGATAAAATAATGAAAAATAAACGCAGCGCTTATAATAATTATGAAATTAATTCAAGGTTAAGGAGTATAATCGTTTAAAAGAAGAAGCAGGCAAACAATCAGCAAGATATTTACAACTCCTTGATTCCATAAATCGTGAACAAAAATCTGATCAGGACAGACTTGATAATGAAGGACGAAAGAAAACTGAGATAGAAAATAAACACAAACAGAAAGGTCATATGCGAGATGAAGCTCTCAAGAGAGTAGAAAAATTAGAAGAACATATTAGAACTTCAGAAGCGGCTCTGGAGGATCAGAAAAAGTTAAGAGCTGATTTACAGTCAGACGTTGGTATTTCCAAAGATAAAATACAGAATCTTCAACGTGAGTTGGAGAGCATATCTGAACAGCTGGGCGACGCAAAGGTTGATAAGCATGAAGTGTCAAGGACTAAAAAGAAAACAGAAATTGTTGAAAATTTTAAACGTCTTTTTCCTGGAGTGGTAAGAAATATCCTGTATTAAATTCCTGTAACACTGTCCACTACCAATTTATATTTACTTTATTTTAATTATAATTATTGCTCCTTAGTATGATCGTATGTATAATATGTGCGAACCTATTCATAAGAGATACAATGTTGCAATTACTAAAGTTCTTGGCAAATATATGGAGGCAATTGTTGTTGACACTGAGAAAACAGCTAGACAGTGCATTCAGTACCTTAAAGAACAGTATCTTGAACCAGAAACATTTCTTCCCCTTGATTATATTCAAGCAAAACCATTGAAAGAAAGACTTAGGTATGTGCCTGAAATAATTCAGTTCGTTTATATACAAGCTCTTATTATTTTATTGTTTAGAAACAATAAAATCGTAATATGTATTCAATGACATGCTGCTTTTAGAAATATTCAAGAACCTAAAAATGTGAAATTGTTGTATGATGTCCTGCACTTTTCCCCAAAGGATATTGACAGGGCAGTGTTGTTTGCTACAAATAATGCTCTTGTTTGTGAAACGCCTGAAGATGCAAACAAAGTAGCTTATGAAATGGATAAAAAAGCAAGATATGATGTATGAACATTACTTATTTATTTATTTATTCTAAAAACAAGTGTAATTAGAGATATCTATAAATATATATGTATATTTGTACTTACAGTGTGTAGCATTAGACGGAACGTTTTATCAAAAGGCTGGAATTATATCTGGCGGTAGTTTAGATCTTGCAAAGAAAGCGAAACGGTGGGATGAGAAACAAATGTCCCAACTGAAAGCACAGAAGGCATGACACTTTAATTCTATGTCGATATAATTTATCTTTCACTTAGAATTAGGATATAATATGTTGCAAACATTTTACAGGAGAAATTAACAGAAGAATTACGTGAATCTTTGAAAAAGTCTCGGAAAGAGTCTGAATTGAATACAGTTGAATCGCAAATACGTGGATTAGAAACACGATTGAAGTATAGCAAAAATGATTTGGTTGAAACCGTGAGTAAAATAATGTATAATATTATATAATTTTACCTTATGATTTCAACAAGTATTTAAATATTATATTTATTACAGCAAAAACAAATTTCAGCACTTGAAGGGGAATTAGAGAGTCTTCAAAATGAATTGAATTTGTTTGGTGTAAGTTTACATCCATTTATTGTGTATTTATTCAAGTTTTACAGACTCAATAATTTTAATTGTTTAATTTGTATATGTAGCCAACGATAGCTGCTATTGAGAAAACGATGGCTGAAAGAGATCAAGAAATACAAAATATTAAAGAGAAGATGAATAACGTTGAAGATGACGTATTTGCTAGTTTTTGTGAACAAATCGGCGTGTCTAATATTCGTCAGTACGAAGAAAGAGAGCTACGGTGTGTATTATTTCTAATAATTTAATAAAAGGAATTGCACAATTTTGTAGGTAATAGAGAATTGAAACAATTTACGAGGAACTGTAATCGTTATTGTTGAATTGTAGATCGCAACAAGAAAGGGCAAAAAAGAGAATGGAATTTGAGAATCAGTGTAACCGCATATACAATCAATTAGATTTTGAAAAGCAACGCGACACGGAAAGTGAGTAATTTCTTTACAAAATTCATAAAAATGTATCGTATAGTTTAATAAGCCTAAAGAACTTCTTGATTGTTCAGTAAATATTTTTCATAGAATAAGGGTATTTAATTTAGTCATGCTTCATTTTGTTAGGCAATGTTTTACGTTGGGAACGCGCGGTTCAAGATGCAGAGGACAAACTTGAAAGTGCAAGGCAGGTTGAATCCAATCAAAAAATTGAGATAGATCACGATGAGACTCGAATGGAACAATTGAAATCAGAACGGAACGTAAAGAAAATGGAGGTTGATCAGAAGGACGATGAAATTGGTAAAGCGAGACGCGAGGTAGGCGCAATTGCGAAAGACATACAAGCTGCTCAAAAACAGTTGAATATTATTGAAGCGAAAATTGAGCAAAAGAAAGCTGAACGTCACGCTGTATTAATGCAATGCAAGGTATGTCGAGGAATAAAACAAATGTGCACTTGTACCACCCCATAATAATATAAACTATTTATTATTAGCTGTGTAAATTTTAAGAAAGTGTTAATGACAGTGATAATCATATTTAGATGGAGGACATTGCAATCCCAATGCTCCATGGAAATATGGAAGACATTGCCAACGAAACGAGTGTATCTAATACTACAGAAAGCACTATTGGAGAACGGGAAAAGCGAATTACTGTAGATTATGGTCTCCTCCCTGAAAACTTGAAGGACGTGGATGAAGATGATATCAAGAAAACCAGCGATAAATTAACAAAATCAATTAATGACTTGCAGGGTACCATTCAGCGACTTCAGGCTCCCAATATGAAGGTAACAAGCAGCCTCATAATTCATTAGGAATAAAAATAAGGAACTGATATAATGATAAAAAAATTATTTATGGTGTTTTCAGGCGATACAAAAATTATATCTCGCTAAGGAGAAGTTGCAAGAAACGAATGAAGAATTTGAGCAATCCCGGAAAAAGGCGAAGAAAGCGAAAACACAATTTGAGAGAATAAAGAAAGAGAGACATGACAGATTTATGGCATGCTTTGAGCATGTGGCTAATGAAATCGATCCGATTTATAAGGTTACTTCCAGTCAACGATTCATATTATCTCTCTCTATTTATATGTATATGAATAATATTTCGAAATTTTTGGTATTCTAGAGTTTAGCAAAAAATCAATCTGCCCAAGCGTTTCTTGGCCCAGAAAATCCAGAAGAACCATACTTAGATGGCATTAACTATAATTGTGTCGCACCAGGAAAACGATTTCAGCCAATGTCTAATTTATCTGGAGGAGAAAAAACAGTTGCCGCTTTGGCTTTGTTGTTTGCAATTCATAGGTGATTTTATACGTACAATTATTAACCCTTTATCCTACAACAACCAATGAGACTCGTGGTAAGAAATTTGGTCCAAAAACAATAAACACGAGCCTGACTCGTGGTACTTCGTTCGAACCAAACGTAAACAACACGAGCCTGGTTCGTGCTACTTACACGCTAAACAACTAATTGTTTATTATGGCACAAGCAATCGGGAGTTAGCGGATAGGATAAGGGGTTAACTATTTTTAAAGCATAAATCATATCAAAGTTTCGAATTATAACTAATAATACGCTATACCTTGCTTACAGTTTCCAACCAGCACCATTTTTTGTATTGGACGAGATTGATGCCGCATTGGATAACACTAATATAGGAAAAGTTGCTAGTTACATACGTGATAAAACAAGCTCCTTGCAAACAATTGTTATATCTTTGAAGGAAGAATTTTATTCACATGCTGACGCATTGATTGGTATTTGCCCTGATGTAAGTACATGTTCATGTATATTTCACATTTTTTAGCATACAATCATTATTAATATTATCATATTTGTCTTAATTTTCAGGTTGGCGAATGCTTACAAAGTAAAGTATTAACACTCGATCTATCTGTATGTCCCACGCACATTAATTAATGAATACATTATAGATTTAATATTTATATATTTCAACATTAATTGTTACAATTGCATCTTCTTTTGTATTGTAATTTTTAATTTACAAAAAAAAAAGACAGTAGGTGTTATGGGTAATATCGAAATAGATAATAACAAGTTTTCATAAATTGTTTGCTGAAATTATTCACCAAAAATCAATGATCAAACAAGATATACTTGAAGTAATATATTTAATTTCTATTGTGTTTTATTTCTAATCACTTTACATGACTTTTTGTTGTCAACAAATACATATTAACTCTATTCTATTTTATATTAATTACCAGTTGTCAAGGATTTGACGAAATTCTTAATTTCTAATCTACAATGAAAAAGTTGCCTTTTGGCATTGTAAAGGAAATTGTAGTTCTATAATAAATTATTAATATAAACAAAAAAATAAATCAAAATATTTTTAAGTATGTCAAATATAGGATTATTATGATTGTTAAAAACTACAAATGTGCACTTATTGTTCATGGAGACTCTTGGCGTGCATAAGTTTTCCACTTTTCTCGAGTACGCAATTAACTTCATAGATAGAAACATTAAAAAATCGATTAACTTTTGTACTTGTATAAAAGCGACGATAAAAAGAATGATGATTAATAAAACAACAATGACTAAACAGAACAAGAATGATTATTCAAATATATCTCATTAATTTTTTATTTTTCTATCAAACTCTTTCAGTTTCAAAAGTAATTATCCAATAAATTAAATTTTACAGATTTTCAGATTTCTTTCAAATCATATTTTTCAAAAAGTCAGATTCTTCATTTCTTTTGTTGTTTTAAAAAAATCGCCTTGCGGAATTCATTTTCAATAAAGCTTACACAATTTGTAGACCTACGATACGTTTCATAACTGCATGCGATCCCTTAATTTACACTGCAGTCAAGATTAAACTGATGCAACGACCACTTCGCGATCTGCAGATCTCGTTAAAGTATACTTGAAAACTTATCGTAATAATCTTGAAAAAAAAACATCCCTCAAAAAAGGTCTATATGTATAATAACAACGTCTATTGTTAAGTACGTATGTATATAATGGAGTTAACAAGTTCTGTTTGTGTTTTCCTGTAATACAAAATATAAAAAACAACAATAATATGTAATTACTTAGGCCACAACATCTTCGAATTCGTCTTTATGCTCTCGTTTAATTTTCCCCTACTGTATATAGATAAATTTCTGTTACACAGGGTAAATTTTAACAGAAATTGACGATATTTTTATTTCATTTATGCCAAAAGAAATTTTCTCTCATTATAATTCATATTCATAGTAGTAATTCATAGCAGAGTGATAATGTCAGCTCTAAACATCTGCGATGTACAGTACCCTGTGTCTACTCCATGTTAACGAATTTTCCAGATCGAAGAGATTATTTAAAATTAATAGAAAAGCAACATAGTATGTTGGCCCAGTTACACTATTAGAAATAGTGGCAGCTCTGATTTATAGTTGGTTCTAACGAAGCCTGAGACGCGGGTCAATGTAGCCTATTACGGTTAACGCTTTGTAAAGTAAGTCGCACTCCGGGAATGCGGCCAAAATGATGATTGTCATTTAATAAACTTATTAAGAGGAAACGACGCATCTCTGTATCGGGAATAGTCTCCTAGAAGTAGCTGATAAAAATGAAGGAAGACGCACGATCTGGGTCGGTGTACCATTTGCGTATTCTGTGAATTGGATTTCCAGTCGAAGTTGCAACATTGAGTAACTGCTGCAATTTTTTTCAGCGACTGGGTGCAATAAATTATTGTACAACGTATTTAAAAAACAAGTTATCAATTGTATCTTTAAATGTTATATTTTTTAAATATGCAACTTGACCGAAAGTTAAAAATTTTCTCAAATATTTCATTGATTACATTAATATATTCTAATTTATTATATAATTTACATTGATCTAGATTTTTATGGGATTGCTTGACGCCATTTTACCGGCCGGTGTCAAGTTTCCTGAGCGAATGACACTTGTTTCTACTTGTTAAAATGATCAGTGCAACTTTTACACACTATGCACTTCTACAAATGATTCATTCAAGAAGTAAATATATTTAATTTCTATTCTGATAAAATCGCGTTCAGAGTTACAGATCATAATTTATTTTATTTCTCAAGAATTCGAATTTCATAGCTTCTATGTCCAAGAACTACAGCAATTAAAAGTCACATCGTTATTAAAAAGCAATACCTATCAATTTACAAATAAGAACACTGTCACTCACGGAAATGGCTTTTAGCTTGCTAGCTTTTGCAAGAGATCTATTTGAGTCAGCATGGCGAAGAGGGAGGCGGCGAACAGTCGCGTAGAAAATAGGAAAAATCGCGAAGGGGAAAACGCGTTGAAAAGAAAGGGATCAAAGGGAAGGGATAGGGGATCGAACCTCCAGGCAGTGGGAGGATTGCATCTACATCGTAAAACGGAGGATGATGACCTCCCTTGAGTTACAAAGCATCTGCTAAATAGATGATACACCAGTTGTCATAGGTCTAGTTGCCCTCAGCTTCAGATGAAGGCGAGTTCTCTCTAGGATCGCACCGCCGGATGTGGTCGCCACGGTTCTCCATGGGGCGGAAGGCCCTTCAGCTGGCTACTGTGGCCGTCGTCTTCCAAGTTCTTCTGCTCCAGGTCGACTGCATCAGGACTAAGCTCAGAAAGCAGCGTTCGAAGCCGGTGCAAGCTCAACAACCTACCAATGGGCATTACGACTACGAGTACTATGATAACTATGACGATTACGGAGACACAAACGGTGAGTTTTGATAAAAGTTCATCACTAATTCGTGGGTCTTTATGTGGAAGAAAAATTGTCTTCATCATTTTTTGGAAACACGAGCCAAGTACAGAGTTGCATCATTTTTTAATCACATTGTTAAATTGAAAGTAATGTATGGTATTCCTATATTCTTCGTATTATCTATTATTTGACTGTCTTCAATTTTACTAATTTTCATTTTAAATATGTGAAGATCTATTCATCGTCATAAGTATTTGAATCTTTCACAGATATTTAGGTCCAATCTATAAATATTTAGAGTAGAATAGTTAATAGTTCCTATCACCTCATTCGCAATCGTCTGGTATAAACTGGAGTGCAATAATGAATGTTCTTTCGAATAACAGGATCGTTTTAAGAATTTCTGCGTTTGTTTCGTCTATTGCTAAATAATGGATAAATTTTTGCTTCAAAAACTTTTGTTCATCGTCTGCACGACTTAAATGATAAAATTATTATTTGACTAGGTATTGAATATTAATGAACGTCAAAGTCGCAATTTTATAGATAATGAATTTAAAAACCACCCTCGCAATGTTTATGAAAGAGATTTTATTGTATGAAGAATTTCTAATGCTATCTGTTGTACTAAATGCAGAGTAATTAAAGGAAGGATTAATAATGAACGTAACTAACACCGGAAGTCTTGAATCGGATGCTCTGTTTGGCACTTCGTCTAATGCAATTAATCAATTGTGTTAATTGATAAAAATGAACAATTGACGTTTTTATTGTAGCCTATTAACTGATAGGTACGCGCACCAATAATAGACGCGCGTTCATGCTTTCCGGTTTGATTTTCTTATAAATTCCAATTATTGCATTTGCTGTTGCTGATCTATGTTCAAACTCTTCAAACTTATGCATAATTGCAAAGCATTTATTTTTACATTTTTGTGTTTAGACACTGCACCGATATCTACTTCGTTACCTACCACTGCATTTAATCCTACCAACTTGGGTGAGTTTCCAGCTGCGGGATTTCATATTGTTTAAACGAATTTTCAGCTAACATAGAAATCGTTACACAAGTTCTATTCGTGAATGTCTCGTCTTTAAATATTTAATAATTTTCAATATTGATCTATATGTAGCCAGAGAGGAATTACCAGCTTTGCCTACAGATCCATCGCTTCCAACAACGACTCGTTATTTTCATCAAGGTACATCAAATATTATTAAAAAACGCGTTTCTGAACCTATATTTTTTATTCTTCTTTTTGCAGGATATCCAAGTGAAAATAATGCGACTTCGGACAGGGATAATCCGGTAAAACTTGAACATAAAAACAAAGTAATAAAATATCTGTAGCGAGTGATGTTTATAATAAAATGTTGTTTTGTTAGCCGCCAACAGAAATCCTACCAGGCGAAAGTGGTCTGATAAATTCAGTTGCCATACCTGAACTCAGGGTAAATGATTGAATGTACACATTGCTAACAATTTTGGAAGTATCCGTTTTTTTAATTGTACGTGTCAATTAGGGCGAACCAGGCCGGCCAGGTGACGCCGGTCGTCCAGGTGACGCTGGATATCCTGGACAACCCGGAACACCAGGAATTCCAGGTCCTCCAGGACCGCCTGGATCTGTGCCTGATGTAAGCATTTGTGAAATAAATGACATGCGAATCCCTCCATCAAGTTTACTAACTTTGATATGAAGATTAATATCGCTGTATTAATATAGGTATCAATGTACTATCAACAATTGGCTTTATCGCAAGGAAATGAAGATAAAGGGCCTACAGGATTAGCATCACCTTATATACAAACTCAAATGGGCCCTGTTGGTCCACGTGGTCCAGCAGGTATTCCTTTATTCCTTATTTGGAAATAATTGGTGAACGTGAATTTACTAATAACTCCATACTTGAATTAGGTCCACCTGGACTAGCAGGTCCACAAGGCTTTCAAGGTGTACGAGGTGAGCCTGGAGAGCCTGGTGCTACTGGTCCCGCAGGTGCGCCAGGCCCTCGAGGACTACCTGGTCTGTCTGGAAAAGATGTATGTACAAGACATTTTACATGAAAACATTTTTAATTATGGTACATACTTATTTGTTGTTCACACGAATTTTTCCTCTAAAAACCTCTCGGTTAGGGAAACACCGGAGAAGATGGTGAACCCGGTCCTCCAGGATCACCTGGTCCAGTTGGCCCAAGAGGTCTTCCAGGATTGTCCGGGCTTCCAGGAATTAAAGGACATCGCGGTTTTCCCGGGTTAGATGGAGCAAAAGGGGAGCAAGGTGTACAAGGAGAAAAAGGCTCCCTGGGAGCACCTGGACCAATGGGTATAATGGGCCCAGTGGTAAGTATTATAAAATTTAATTAATTTGTTAAAATTGGAATAGGAAAACATATTCGGTATTTATAACAGGGCCCTGCTGGTCCACGTGGTGAACGAGGTAGAGAAGGTCCACCAGGACCTCCAGGAATTAGAGGGGTAGATGGTATTCCAGGTCCTCCAGGACAGCCTGTAAGTTGAATTCGAATTAGTGTCATCTTCAGGAATTTTTTTCGTAAATTTCTTATAGGGTGCAGTAGGTAAATCTGGCCCACCTGGTTATCCTGGTAGCCCTGGTATGAAAGGGGATCAAGGCGCTCAAGGGCCAAAGGGAAGTCAAGGTTTACAAGGTCCACGAGGTACGTATTCTATCTCCATTAATATTTTTCTTCTGAAGAACTTCAAGACTTTATACTGTGTAGGAGAAACGGGCAGACCAGGACAACCTGGTGAATCGGGTCCTCAAGGGCCACAGGGCAAAGACGGAATTCCTGGAGAAAAAGGAAGCACAGGATCGCCAGGATTAGTAGGTACGTCTGGTTTTCCAGGAGCTCGTGGTCAACCTGGAATACCTGGAAATCCTGGTACCCCTGGAATGAAAGGAATGCCCGTGAGTTCTTCTACGCTAAAACCTAAACAATTCCAATTACACGAATTAAAGTGAAGTGTTCCTTTAATTTTTAGGGAGTTCCTGGTGAAAGAGGATTTAGAGGAGACAGTGGATCAAAAGGTGACACAGGTGCTCAAGGCCCGCGAGGCTTACCTGGTCCTCCTGGAAATGAAGGCAAAAGGGGAAAACGGGGAATGCGTGGGCCCAGTGGTTCTATGGGGCCTTCTGGAGAACGTGGGAATCCTGGAGCACCAGGACCTCCTGGAGTTGATGGACCAATGGGGCCAAAAGGTGAAACCTCTTTCAAATATTGAAGTTTTACAGCAATTTATTTAATCAACAGCTAATCAGAGATAACAAGGTTATTATGAATTGATTAGGTCAATCTGGAGACCGTGGGTTAGTTGGACCACCTGGACTGAAGGGTGGTATAGGAGATCCTGGACGTCCTGGACCAGCAGGATTGCAGGTTTTGTGTCCAAGAAAATATTACAATATTCATAGATACTACTATATATGATAAATTCATAAAATAATGTAACATATGATACCTTGTATACAATTTTTAATATCAAATAAAATTAAAAACACTGCAGGGTGCACGAGGAACAATGGGTCGCCCTGGTGCCCCTGGGAAACCAGGTAATCCAGGAGACAGGGGAATTCAAGGTGCCGATGGAAAACCCGGTGAACAAGGCCCACCTGGTATACAAGGTGTGCCTGGACTTATAGGTTCTACAGGTGAAAAAGGATACCCGGTACGGAAAGCTCTGATCATTTAATTAGGACGTAGAGAACTTTCTTTTACGTGATATATTTTTGCAAAAGGGTGAACCAGGTAAGGCTGGAGAACCAGGAAATCCTGGTCCACCGGGTCCTAGAGGTGACACAGGTAAGGAAGGAGCTACAGGTTCGCAAGGCTCACCTGGCCCATCAGGAGCAGATGGTGAACGAGGTCCTCCAGGTGCTCCTGGTGCTAGAGGTTTCCAAGTATGTTCTAAATATGGATTCCGCGTGTAAAATAAATAGTGAGATTTCTTAAAATAATTTGATATAATTAGGGTTTTCCAGGAGCAAGTGGTAACCCAGGTACACCGGGTAAGGATGGAGAACCGGGTGTACAAGGACCACCGGGTCCAGCTGGTGCATCTGGTAATAGAGGTGAACGTGGTTTTCCTGGTGAAAGGGGACAAGCTGGTGTACCAGGACTTCCTGGTCCTAAAGGAGAACGAGGAACGCAAGGACTTGATGGACCTTTAGTAAGTTCTACCCCAAGTTCCTCCAAATTACACTAAACCGAGTACTCAAAGACATCATTTCTAAGATATGGTGGAATCTTTAGGGATTTCCAGGAGAAAAGGGGGATAGAGGAAATCCTGGCCTTCCAGGATTGATAGGCATACCGGGATTGAGAGGTATTCCAGGAGAATCAGGTCCAAAAGGAGAAAGAGGATCCACCGGTCCACCTGGACCCGAAGGACCACCAGGTGATATTGTAAAAATAACTTTATTTTGTATAGATATTACTAAATAGTGAAGTATTTGTTTCCAGGACGAATTGGAGAACGTGGACCACAAGGTTTAGTAGGTCCAGCAGGTCCACCAGGGGAGCCAGCTGAACGAGGTGACCCTGGTTCACCTGGTTCACCAGGAGAAGTCGGAGCTCCTGGTGCTCCGGGAGAAAGAGGGCCGCAAGGAGTACAAGGATCGTCAGGATTCCCAGGACCTCAAGGACTTATTGGTTTGCCAGGACTGAAAGGCGACCGGGGTTATCCTGGTTCAAAAGGAGATCAAGGAAACTCTGGCCTTCCAGGTAATACTGATGAAATTAAACTTATTAGTATTAGTGATTAACTCGACATCTGTTTTTTTTTTGTTTATAGGTACCCCTGGCGAAGCTGGGCCAGTAGGTTTGACTGGATTGACGGGAGCTAAAGGAGTGAGAGGTGAACCGGGTCTTAGAGGAGAACCTGGTACTATGGGACCACCTGGAATACCGGGAGCAGTTGGCGCAGCAGTGGGTTTTAACTTACCTTTAGCTTCCTTTTATAAATATTAAACACACTACATAGTTCAAAAATTTTTCAGGGTCCACCTGGCCCAAGTGGACAATCAGGTTCTCCTGGACTACAAGGTATCAAGGGTGCAACTGGAGAAACAGGACGAACTGGAAATACTGGGCCAGTTGGATTCCCAGGATTACCTGGAGCGGATGGAACCAAGGGCGAAAGTGGATCTGAGGGACCTGCAGGTGCACCTGGCCCGCAAGGCCCACAAGGTACTCCTGGCGAAAGAGGTATACCAGGGTTTGCAGGATCTCCAGGGCCAGTTGGTGCTCGTGGATTACGAGGTCCACCTGTAAGTTAGCTACAAATTACCCACTTATTTACCATTAATGAACTTGGAGGAAGATTTAAAAAACATTAACTATAAATTGTCATAGGGTGAGACTGGAGCACCTGGAAAACCGGGGTCAGAAGGCCCACAAGGACCTCCTGGATTAATTGGACCAATGGGACCAACTGGACCTACTGGAGAAGTAGGACCAGAAGGGCCTATTGGTAAACCGGGAATTCCTGGAATATCCGGTCGTCCTGGAGACAAAGGGCCACCTGGCATTGCTGGACCAACAGGATTGCCAGGTCCACCAGGTTCACAGGTAAGCGAACAGAATTGTGCTTATAGTTTCTTGGTACAGTACATTCCCTAAGACTAATATCCTGTCTTTAATTAGGGACCACCTGGTCAAGCAGGGCCTGCAGGACCAACTGGAGAAAGAGGCTCAAAGGGGGAAGCTGGGCCACAGGGTGTAGAAGGACAACAAGTTAGTTTAATAACTCGTTACAATATATTTTATTGTTTTATGGTGATATTTATAATTTTCTTTTATTTTAGGGACTGAGAGGAAAACCTGGACCCATAGGATTAGAAGGATCAAAGGGTGATCGCGGAGAAGAAGGCCCCAAAGGTTCCAAAGGACACAGAGGATTTACTGGTCTGCAAGGTTTACCTGGATCCATCGGTCCATCAGGAGAAAAAGGGCCTCCTGGTCCTCCAGGTCTATCTGGCAAGGATGGAGAACCTGGCATTAGAGGTAGTCCAGGAAGAGACGGTAGTCCTGGACCGATTGGATTAGCTGGTAATCCTGGTCCGAAAGGACCTCCCGGTGACGAGGGTCGCCATGGATCACCAGGTGTACCTGGTCCTCCAGGACCCCCAGGTCCACCAGGTGAAGTTGGATTAGGATATGATGCTGCTTCCTTAGCTGCTCTTTTATCACAAGGTCAAACTAAAGGTCCAGACCCACTACTAGGCGATGAACCACCTAGAATATTTAGTAAAGATATATCAGAAGAAGAAAGACGTCAACTTATATTAAAAGCATACAAACATTTAACTTCATCTTTCAAGAAATTTGTAAAACCAGATGGAGAAAAAAATTCCCCAGCCAAGACGTGTAGAGATCTTTTTGTCGCCTATCCAGATAAACCTTCAGGTTTTTACTAATATTCAATATTTATTTTCTTTTATTATATCAACGCAGCTTTCATTATGTTATCAAAATTATGGTTCTAGGAGAGTATTGGATAGATCCAAATGAAGGTGATGCTAGAGATGCAATTTTAGTGTATTGTGATGCTAAAAGACGTGCAACATGTTTACTGCCAAACCCAGTACGTTCCCCAGAAATTACGTACATCACTGATCAAGTTGAAACTTGGTTAAGTGAAATTGAAAATGGAATGAAGGTTTGTGAAGCATATGTATTTTGTATATTAAGTTATACAACATGCTACCTGTTAAAATTAATTGTCCTCTCTACAGATTACTTATAAAACAGACAGTAATCAAGTTGGATTTCTACAATTATTATCAAAGAGTGCATCTCAAAATATAACATACCACTGTAAAAATAGTATAGCGTACTTTGATTCTGAACGAAAAACATATAGAAAGGGTATGAAACTGTTATCATGGAATGATGCTGAATTAACACCACGTGGAAATCAACGCCTCAAATATGAAATGATAATGGATGATTGTAAGGTATGTCTTCAGGTACATAATAAGTCTTCTTTTATATTATATATGATCATATTAAATGTGTATTACCATTTATTGTAGTTACGTAGCGAAGAGTGGGGCAAAACTATAATCTCATATGAAACTGATAAACCTATAAGATTGCCAATAATAGATATTGCTCTAAGGGACATTGGGAAACCTGAGCAAAGTTTCTATGTTGAAATTGGTGCTGCTTGTTATGAGTAATAAAATGTATTAAGTACTGTGACATTTTCATTGATAGAACATTTTTATACTTCAACATACGCTGCTCAAAAGATGTAACTCTTTAAATTCGGGCATGTAGTCTATTGTAATCAAATAGTACTACTCCTACTGCCTAAGATAAGAGTTTTATTGTAATCATAAAATTTAAGATATTTATACATCATATTTAATACATTTTTTACACTAAAACTGTTATGTCATTACTACCTTGCACACAACAAGTAATATTATGAAATAGTGTAACTTAAATGTAAATGTATGTGTAAGAAATATGATATGCAGTGTAAATACCCACGTTTGTAAATCCTACTAATATTAAGGATAATAATCCTACTTATAATTACAGCACCATAATTTAAATGTATCTGTTATGTTACATTTAATTGCTTATAGATTTAATTTATAAATATTAAAAATAAATATAATTTTTTCACGCATTATAATACAAGCATTAGAAAATACCAACTTTTAATATTAACAGTAGATCAATTTAAGAATAACGTAACAAATTTTTTATGTTATCAAAAATGCAAGACATGAATTCGTCTTTTTTTTAAAGAATTTGGAGATAATTAAAAAAATAAAATTTGAAAGATAGCGCCATTACAGGTAGTGGTAAAACGTCGGAACTAATACACTAAATTACCGATAGCTGAGTTTGGTGAACAGTTTGAGCGTTTTGCCGCTACTCGTAATGGCGCTATTTTCTCATTTTACAGTGAAAGTGATTCGTGCCGAATTTTTCATTATATCTTATAACAAAACCAGCAAGGATCATTGTTGTCAGTGCTTACGGTAATAAATAAACATATTTTATATAATAAAAACGTAGGACCTTTAAACATTGCTGTATCTTCCGTATAATCTGTAACCGTTAAATCTTCGTGATATTAAGAAGATTCAAATTATGTACATGTAGCTACCTACACACGCAACAGGTGATGATGGAGGGGGAAAAAAGCGCGAGCTGAAGACGAAAAAAAGTCGGTAGTTCAGTGAGTGACTGAAATTCAGTCATTTTGTGCGTAGCGTGTGTAGGGTTGATCATTTTGTGTGCATCATTTCCTTTTATTTTATATGTGGATGCATCAACGCTAGTGAAAGAAAGTTTACAGTTATGTTATCCAGTGTTTCGTCCAACGTATACACACGTGAGCAGATTAAATGAAAGGTGCATAATTTTCTATTGCAACGTCGAGGATCATTTGTACGACGACTTCCTGTCGATATTGATTTGACAAGAGAGCTTAACCCGTGAATTCTTCTTAGTAATACTAAAAGGACAGGGTGCGTTTGAAAGAGGTTAGTCAGATTATGAATCATACTTTCATATGAATTCTATTATATATACTTTCCTTTATTTCCAATTATATTCATGCAAGCATGTAGTTCGTCTAATAGATAAAATTTAATTAACTGTATTTACAGCGTTATTCTCGTTCTTTTTTGTTATATATCTAATAAAAAATAGATTCTTATAAAACTGATGCAATATAAAAAAGGTGAATGCGTCCCCTATTTGGGTTTGAGTCACTAAAGAGTTCTATTGTTTTCTAATCATACTTGACCTGATTGCGGCAATAGATAATCTATAATTTATGATGTGATGTAAAACAATATCTGCAAAACAAAATTCTAATATTTTAATTTTAATTTTCAATAATTAATTGAATTTGATGACAAATATGAAAAATCAATAATACTACACGCATGGAACATCACGAGAATCGTTATCGCAAAAGTCGAATAATACGGCATCGATGGTATCAATAATTCCAAATGATAAGTTAATGCATGAATTGCACATTGCAGCTTAACTCTATATTTCAATCATTATAATCACCATCGTAGTCTTGTTTGGTAAATATTTGGCTTGCTAGGCATAGTATAACAAGCAAAAAACTGGTCATGCACCATTGCCGATACTTTCAACGTCAATATTGTCTCTAACGTGATACCGAGTTTAAAATCGTTTGCGTCACGTCGTCCCGCCAGAATTTAAACTTCAGCAGTAGTATAAATAGCTCATAAATATTCAATTTATTCGTAAAATCGCGAATAACTTGCTACAACGCGAAGAACTATCAAATTAAAACTAGTATCGACAAGTGTTGAACTATGTTGTGGATAAAGAACAAGTAGTGTCTGAATCATTTCTTTGTATAATCGTTTGTATATACATATCCGACTAATATTGCGTAAGCGCATGTAACTCAAACATCACTGAGGATTAAATATAGATTTCGGATACAGTGGCGTCTCGTGTCTTTTTCAGCATTCTTGGAGCTATATATCAAACTATACTGGACTCTGATGACGACAGGGCATCGTCGACTAGACAGAAAATGAAATAAAACCGCGACGATTATTATCAACCACCACGAAAGCATGACGTAATACAATCGTCGATTTTTGCACTCGCTCGATCATATTCCGAACTGCATTCTCTTGTAACACCGGAGTGTTTGTAGCTTGTTACGAGTTGTTAACAAGCATCAGTTTCGAGCGAAGCGTCTGTTTCATGTACGCAGAATTAAAACGCAGTCCCACAGTCATAGAAATTCGTAACGTGCGATTCTGCACGTCGCTCAAAGCAACATGGCTCTCTTCCGGAAGGTCAATGGTAAGTAACTATTTTATAAATTTGCGATAGCTGAAGGTTATCGCATTCTTTCGCATAATGTGTCGAATCGAAATTCTGTCTCGGTTAAGAGATATTTTACACTGAATCACGGTGCCCTTGAGCCGTAGATCGGTCGTTTCCGATGTAAAGTTTCCGTCGTCTGTTGACAATTCGAATTCGCTTTTGCGCGCGGATTCTTTCTTGGAATCCGGTGCTACTGTGAACCAACTTTCAAGGCCGCTTTGAAGAAATTACTCGTGAATTATGACTACGATAGTGGTTGATAACAGTATTATTTGATATCAAAATTTATTTCGCAAATATCTCCACTTCACAGACAACATTATAGTATATTATTTCGAGGGAATTTTATATCTTATATATACATCACTAAAGTTTTTAATCATTTCTTTTTTCAAATTACGGTTTGTATATCGGGTAAACCGGGAAAGTTTCATCGAGGAAAAATGACGTCGAAGAAACGCATCGTCGACAAACGGGTGATTACGTGATTGAAATTGATTCGAAAGGTTCTAAAGGTCTTCTGCAGTTTATTTGTCCCGTATTTATAGGTCGGACGTACCATTTTTTACTTTTAGGGACGTCAATTACAGTCGTATTGACCATCCCATAACTTTGATTGCCCTCGTTTTATGTTTTGGTTTGCTACCGATCCTTTGAATAGTCTATCGACGTAAGTGGTACTTGATTTAGTTCAATACAGATGCCATTGTGATATGTAATCATGCAGTTGATTAAGAAATGCACCCCAAATTATTGTATTTAATTTGATATTCAATCGAACAAATATTTTTATCTAAAAATTGTTCGTAATCTGTTTGCAATTGCAAGTGAATATTTTATTCATTTATCTCAATTTAGTCATTTAAAAACTTGAAAAAACTGGTCACCTAGATTTTTTTCATTTCATCGATTAATTTGCGCTATTGGTACAGAAGATGTGTGCGGTGTCTGTTTAATTTCCTCTTCCAATGTTAACATAGATTACCGCAGAGATTGCTACTAGTGATAAGAGTAAAGACGATGAAGATTTAATCCATTACAAATTCCTAGGAACTCAACGCGAAACCGTGCGAATACTTCGCTGATAATAATCGCAAACTACATCGAAACATTTTAATCCCAATTAAAAATATTGCTCGTCTTCCCGGCAATAATATTTACGTGGATTTAAGAGAGATTACAATTAATTCGAAAGTCTTACGAGCTTAAATTTTATAATTCGTGCCGACTTGCTAGATCTTGAATGACTGATCGATCCCAATTAAGATTAAGTCCGATCTCGTGAAAGAGCATTTATAGATAAACGGTGTTAAAACAAGTGTCTACAAGTGCATCTTCAATTCGTTTGTTTTAATAGCGATTATAAGAATATTACTCATTTTTTAGGCTCGTTGAAAGCCGTTTATCATTATCAGACCGGTTCTCTATAAGTAAATATCTATCAGCTCCTGCTGCATTCTCCTCGGTGTATCTAAAAGATAACAGGCGGTTGAACGTGCGTCTGTCGTAACAAGTTTCATAACAATCGTCTGAATGATTATGTAGATATTATTGCTTCAATAAACAGTGTTGGCAATTATAAAACGTCAAGGAATAAGCGTTTCAAACCTTTCGAAGTATGTGGGCATGGATAAGAAAAAATGTTCCTGTACATTAAGTTCTAGTTCTAGGACTACTTATTTAGAATGGACACGTAAGCGATAAGGATGGATAATTATTATGTTAAACAATGATTTAAACCGCATTTAACTTAACAGCATTTTTCGAAATTCTGTAATATTCGGAATATTCCGAATGGAAAAATTTTACACATCGAACGGGATTCAATTAACGTGTTGTAGAATATTAAATACTGATGAATAATTAATGTTTCAACGATTCTGATTAGTACTCGTATACGTATATTACAGAAAAGATACCCAAAAGAGGGATACTAGGGGCAATGATGTTCCTAGCATGTATGTTCTCGTACATGATACGCACAAATTTATCAATTACTATTGTTGCCATGGTAAATACAACTCGTAAGGATGGAGGAATTGGCCCAGCTTGTGGCTCGTTAGGTAATGATACTAACAAAACTTCAGAACTCAAAGATGTGAGTAATTGCTTTTTAAAAATTCAACGAACGGACGTATAATATTTGAGGAAATATTTTACCATGATTAATAATTCTGATAATAATTTTAGTATGGCGAAAGATTCGATTGGAATCAACATATACAAGGTCTATTGCTATCTGGATATTTTTATGGAGTACTCCCAGCGAGTGTTCCTGCTGGCCTTCTAGCTGAAAAATACGGCGGTTCCAAAGTAGTTGCGTGAGTGTAATATTGTTTCATTATTGTTTTTAATGAAGTAATTATTGGGGTCATTTTTGGGGCAAAATGGTAAACATTGAAATGAAACAGATTTTATACATAGTCCTGATAATTATAACATCCACAGCTGTGGTCATAAAAATAGTAATGCATATAGATTACTATTAATCTATATATTATACAAAATTAGTCGCAAAGTATGCTAAAGTAATGTAGTTTAAAAAATTTGTATTGTCAAGTAGCGATGTAACTTGAATGGCCACTGCTGTATAATTTCCATTACTTCTATACACGTCACGTTTATCAATTATTGAACTGTATGCTAATATAGATTTGCGACACTAATACCTGCCGTATTAAACCTATTGATGCCTTGGGCTTCTGGTCTTCATTATGGTTTTGTGTTTGTACTCCGTTTTATGATGGGCTTCTTTGGAGTAAGTTTTCTACCACACAGTATTTTTTTATCAATTATTTTCTAAACCGTAATATAATATTGATCACTTTTGGCTCATTTTAAAGAATAAAATTTCCACTTTCACATCTCTTAATTGTTTTTTCTTGTAGGATAGATTGAGTGAAAGTACTTCTCACAAAAATTGTACTGATTGAAATCATTGCGACATTCTGAAAAATTTTTTATTTGGATGAAATCACTGTTTTACAACTACATAAAGCTTGTACGATTCATTGTTGCCGGTTTATTGCGTTCCGAATATATGTATGTTGATAGTATTAGAGTAACTCAAGGTGAACCACAGAATTCATGGTCGAACTTCAAAGTACAGTAAAACAATAGCAAGCAATCGTACATTGCATTTTTTTAGCCTGTTATGAAGAGGAGATTTCAATCTTCAAAACTATTATGGTTTGGTTATCAAGAGACATGTTTTTAGCTTCGTAGAAATTTTTAAAATGAGTCAACAGAGTCATACATTTCATTTATACATAATACTGTTCACGTATAGTAAGGGATTAATAAAAAATGGATAAAAATTATGCATGTCACTTCGAGTACATTAACAAATTGTTGAAGTACCTATCTACTTGTTCATTAACATTGAATATATTTTTAGGGAGCTGTTTATCCTGCTCTTCATGCGATGATCGCAAGGTGGGTTCCTCCAAGTGAAAAGGGCATGTTTGTGTGGACAATGCAAGGTAAACACTTGTGAAATTTTACATTAAAAAAACAACTATTGAAAATTAAACATGTTTTTCAGGTGGTCCATTCGGAACAGTAGTTACGTTTGCTTTATGCGGACAAATAATTAGTGCTCTTGGTTGGAAAGCAGCTTACTACTTCACAAGCGGTCTTATACTTATTTTCTATGCTTTATGGATGTTACTAATATACGACACACCGGATAATCATCCAGGGATCACAGAGAAAGAGAGAACTTATATTAAAGAACAGATAGGAACATCTGTCTCTAAACAGAAAGTAAATATTGCCATACAGTATAATACTTTATTGAACTGGTGGTATAAATTAGTCTCGTAATATTTATTTTATTAATATTGTAAACTTGTAGTTACAATTGCCAATAAAGTCAGCTCTAACTTCCGGACCTTTCTTGGTCCTGTTGTGGGCTCACTTTGCAAACATGTGGGGAATCTACTTCATAGCCACTAATGGGCCTAAATACACGTTAGAAGTCCTCGGATTCAACATGAAATCGGTATAATTTCATTTATTACAAATAGAGTTAATTGTTTGATGCATACAATTTTTTATTTTACCCTGTGTTCTGTAGGGAGGAACACTTACAGGACTACCATACATAGCTAGACTCGGTGCTGGAGTATTGTTTGCTGCAGCAGGAGATTACGTGCGAAGGAAGAAGTTCTTAACTTTAGGATGGATTCGAAAAATATTTATGATCTTCTGTAAGTGAATTTTAATAACAGTTTTTCATAATAACGAAGATAAAATTAAAAGCCAGCGTTCTACAAATTATTATATTTTCCAACAGCGCATATGGGCCCAGCGATTGCTTTAATTGTAATGACGTATGCTGGCTGTGACGCGGTAACCGCAATTGTCATGCTGATCGTGGCATTATCGTTCAATGGGGCTGCGTGTCAGACTAGTTTGCAGAATCATCAAGATTTGGCGCCAAATTTCGCTGGTTCCTTGTACGGAATTATGAACACGTTTGGCAGCTTCCCTGGATTTATTATCCCGCCAATTATTGGAGTGCTAACAAATGAAAGGGTACCTAGTACAACTAATATATAATACTTACTATATTAACATAAAAAGTAATGAGCGATTTGAATTACAGTACCCTTTGTTCTAGACATAATACACAATTTCATTTGTTGTAGAACGGAGTAGAAGAATGGCGCGTGATGTTCTGGATATCGACTGGAGTATTTACATCTGCGACGATATTGTTCTGGCTATTTGGTTCAGCTGAAATACAACCATGGAATGATGTGAATGAGCATAAAGTGGTCGCACCCTCTGAGGAGGAGAAACAGATGACTGAGATACCTATAAAGGAAGTAGCTACGGAAGACGAAAGCGAAAATGAACGACTATAACTTTAACAATTATTTAAGAACAGAAGAAACGTAATAGGCGTTGGATAGAAATTAAAAATCTACTACTTAAGCGCAACAGTTTTTTTGAGGATCGTCGACCAATGTTTTTTATTTTGCCACTACATGCAAAACAAACGAGAATCAGTTTTATAAATCGCACATATAACCGGTAAGCTATTTTTGAGACAATTATATGATATTCATTTTTATACATTCGTTAATCTTGGGGATTAATGTCTACATTAATACATTCGTTAATCCTGAAGATGGTCTTGGACGTACAAAAATCAAATCTTTTATAGGGTAGATTCTACAAACGTTAAGCAAATGTATAGAAAACAAAAATAGTATATAAAATCTAACTAGGACAGGTGTGTGTAATGTATTTTGCTCTCAAGCATTTTGTATTGCCCCTGTGCACAATGCTACGAGGCAAATGACATTAGTAGAAAAAGAAGTCTTGTCAGTTTGGCGTTGACAGTGACAGAAGAGTGTCTATTTAGCTCTCTCTCTTTCTCCCTCTCTCTGTTTAAAATGCCTTGAATGGGAGTCGCTTTCAGAGTCAGGTCAGTAAACCAGGAGGCATTTTGTGCCCATGCCTGTACTAAGCTTTTGTCAGTGGTACTACCAATTTAATGTTGCTATGTGGTATTAAGAATAGAACATAAATTTATCCTTCGAAAATCTGTTTAGAGACGAGGCTTACAATTGTGTATAGTCCGTATTAGTTTTTTTTACAACACATGAAGTCAGTTAAAAAGCTACATGCGCTTATTAAATTCTCAAATTATTTTAAATTTATAGGAAGTGTATGTGGATTTTATGGCTGACTATACATTCAGGTTTCCATATGAAGTATTTCTCGCATTTCCACGTGGGATTTTTGAAACATGTACCGAGAATACAATATTTGTCTTTGAGATCGGTATTAAACAGTTTTGTACTTTTACATTTTCAATAACAAATGAAATGCAATAATAGGAAGTTAATCATTCTTTTTCGAACGTAACATTTGATATACTCATAAATCTGTATTATATCTTACATTGTAAATAAGCGTTCGTGAATCGACGATTATTATACTCTAAGAAAGAATTAATACAATGTCATTAATTTCGATGGTCACTTAAATTCTCTAGAGAGTGACCGTAGTTACGAATGTCGACAAATTATCTTCAATTAATCAACGAACTGTTGAAAAGATTTAAAAGGTATAAATGTCGTTGTGAGTAACATAAGAATAATTAAATTGACTTACTCAAGAAAATGTGTTTGTACAAGGTTGAAATTTTCTGTAATGTTTATTCAACAATTTAGAAGCGATAATATACTGAGAGACGAAAGAAAAATACTCTTCTCCGCCTTTCTTGATTTTGTGCCAAATTGTGCGACGTACGTTTACGTAGAATCAATGTAGGTCACGGTAGCATGACGTCAGAAACGTCGCAGCACTGCCAATAAATTATTTGTTATGCCTTCGAGTTCTAAGTGCGTGAATACTTACTGTGCTGTTCATATGCAGCTCGAACTCTGAATTCATTAATATAATGAGAAACGGAATAATTTATTGCAACATTCATTGTTCATTTAACGTTATTAAATAAATATTCTCGAACTTACAAAGAGTACGGTGACCGTGCTCGTACTTCGTCGAGACACTTAGAATTTATATCGTAAATCATTATTATACAATGTTGTTTTATTTATAAGCACTTTATAAATTGCAACTAAGACGCGAAGAATGAAAGTCATGTTTACATTGTGATATGTATCAACTGTTTTATAAATACACATATGATACATAACGTGAAAATGTATTTATCTCTTCTTGGCTTTTAGTACGTTCACTGTCGCACCAACATTGTTTGCACATCTACTTATGGCATCACTATGTTATGCTTTAGTAGGATTTCATATTATTATTATATTGTTTCCCGCTTCTGAAAATTGTTATAAGAAGAATATTTCATTTAACTGTGTTCTTGACAAATAACTCGCCAACTAAATATCTCTGATTTCCTGCGACTCTTAGAATTCTAATTAATCAATCAACGCGTTCAAAGTTTAAGAGAAAGTAAATAATTTGTTTGAATCATCTCTGACTGCTCGACGTTTGCGAGAGACATATGGGAATGATTTTGAAGTTGTCGTTTGATTTCATGTTTCGGCTATAGGTATTTGTTGTAGGTAAGTGCAATCTTGAAAGAGGCTTGCAGGTCTGCTCTAGATAGCAGGTGTCAGTACTGCTGCTACTTTTGTTAATACATGCTTTGCACGAAGAAACCACGCACGCGGCTTTCTTTCTTTTAAACAGATTACAGCTACTGATATCCTCTAGGGAGGAAGTTATACAGTTCTCTTGACTGCAGAATGTGTTCTTCAGTATTTCCAGAGCGTTCACTGTTTCTGAAGGTACAAATTTTGGACGGGCAGAAGGGTATTGGTAACAACATGCAGAATTTGCACTGTTTAATGAACTTGTTTTTCGACCTGCACTGCTGTGGGTGCCTAGAAAAATATTATAGGATATAATTATTATTACAAGGGAAAATACGTTTCTAATTATTGTATTCCATTCAAAACTATACTATTTTAATAACAACTTTTGAAAATTTCAGGAAAGAATTTTGAAGAGTGGCGAAGAAGCAGTTTCTAGGGTATAGGGTAAGTTTCTAAATTCGGTCTTTGTATTAAAATTTAATTTAAACCACAAACAAAGAAGACTTAACTACGTAAATACTTTTACTTGTGAACATTATCCATATCTTAGAAGTATAAAATGTGTATAAAGAATTGGATTTTTACCTCCAATTGACACCGGCTTCATCATGGTTGCATCGATGACGTAGGACCACTCGTTAACAGATTCTGAAACAAATTGTATACTCATTATTTTCAGATTATCCTACCATTGAATGCCTACCTTGTGGCATGATGTCTGGTTCTGGAAACACGTCCATAGTTTCTCCCGAGTCTCTAGAAGACTGCATTGAAGTGCTTAAAACAGACTTCATTGGTGGGAAGATCTTCTTCACCGGTGGAGGAGGAGGAGGAGCTGCTTGACTCTTCTCTTTCTCTGAAAGAGTAGTAACAACATAGCAGGGTTTATAAGCAAGTAGTATATCCTGCGTGCGAAGCATTTTCGGTTGGTCCATGGGAACGTCTTCTTCTATTGCACAGTATTGGCAGACCGACGGTCGTCTGCAAATGGAGCACACGACCTCTTTGTCCTTGATCTTCTGGACCTCGTCGACTCCGCCTATGACTGTCTGAGTGGAAATCGTTTCTGTTTCCGCTTTCGACATCGAATCTAGGATCTTCTTTCTTCTTGCTGCCAGCACGCCGTCCAAAGGTTTCGCTAATAAAAAAAGAACCCAATGCAAAAGCTAATATAAAATCGAGGAAGAAAGAAATCTTCTACGGAAATAAGTACTAACGTTGCAATTCAGTGTGAAGTTCCTCGAGCTTCTCGATTATATTCATCGTCCTTCGGAGGACAGTGGGCATAATGCATTTAACTGCCTTTGGCGCGTTTGCAGAAACAATTTGACAAACCGATTCTAATAAATCGTCTATCAATGGCGGCACAATTATCGTCGCCTCCATAGGATCGACAACAATACCGTGTCTCAATTTTCGCAAAATATCCTGCTCTTTTTCTCCGCTTAATTTATACGTCACTATAGTTTGCATAGTCTCGTCTTTCATAGGGTATTTAATCATCTCTGTACACTTATCAATGATTTCATTCATTATTCCATCTACGACTGCTATTGCGTCGATTCCTTTGGACAGCCAGTCCTCCAAATAATCGGAAATCATGTTCTTCGTCTCGAAATAGTTCGTCAAAAGCTTACTATTCGAATTTTTTGGCTCGCAAGTCAAATCTGTTTGCGTTTCAGAGTCGATGATCATCATGTCTGTGCGATTGTTGTATTTAATCTTAGTTTGTACTTCTTTATCGGAAGTTTCAACTTCATGGAGCCTCGGATCAAGGATCCAAAGTGCTCGTGCTAAAGCAAATTGCAAAATGTCAGGGACCACCATGTTCGCGTTTTCGTTATCGGAAAAGTCGGACGTGAATTCTTCGAGCTCCTCTTCATTTATCTTCTTCGCAGATAGCTCTTCTGCTACATCGTTCAGTGATGCGTCGGGAGGGAAGCTAATTATAGTCTCGATCGCCATAGTTGTCTTCATCGTCGGCATCGGCACTTCTTGCATCGTCACTGAAGATATTAATTTTTGAAGCGTACATAATACTTATTTGTCAATGATACTACATGTTAAGAGTTGTATTTCGAATCAATTTCATTTGCTCATACAATGAGCGACGATTATGTGATAATATATTCACAATTAGCAGTGATTTAATATCTTTTTTGTTAATGAGGTGATTGACAATTTTGTGAACTTCAATCAGAGTTTTAGGATTCAAATATCGTAAAATAGTTGTTTAATTGGCAAAAAGCACGTAGAATTTTAAAAAAGTACTACTTTCTGGAAAAAAGTTATTCTTCCCACTCGAAACTTTAATATAGTTAAACGTTAACTATAATTATATCTCTTCAGACTACAAACAACTTGGTATCAATTTCAAAATTATAATGAAGCAGGTGCATTGTCGTCATTTTATGAAGCAAGAAAGTATTATTATACTGTCTAAGGTCAAAATAAATCCCCCAAAAAAGAGCATACTCATAATGTCCCTGTAATATTCTAATGGTGGAAAAGGCGAGGCCATGTACAAGGTTTGAGTAGCTTCGTCCTTGTATTCTTGGGAAATGCGAACCTCCGAAACACCTTGCAAGTACGTTTGATTTCCTTCATCCTGTCTAGGCATGAACAACTCAAGACTCATAGGTGGCTTCAAGTCAATCATCTTATATTCCGATTCTGCATCGAAAAAATGGATCTGACTGAAGTCTCTTCTGTATATGATCTTATCTTCGACGTCTAATGGCACGTCCGGTGACGACGACAAGATCGCTGACTGAGAGATCTCTCGGATCATTGCATCCTCCTCCGGAGTCACGGTGATTTGGGTTTGCACCCAAACTTCGTCTTCTGATGACATCTTAAATGCAGAGTGTATTGATATTTAATGAAAAGTCTGATAAGATTTTTATCTTCTTTCGAGTATAGTAAAAAACCACAATTTCTGTAAACTACTTTGCAAACATTATATACAAAAATTCAAACTTTTCTCGCATAAAATGATTTTACAAAGTCTGTTGAACATAATGATATATTTCTTTTATAACATTATGGATTTTCAAATATGTTTAAATAATATTTCAAGCGAACAAGGCATCGCCAGTTTCCCCCAATTTTTATGTAATAATACATGTATTTTTCAGTTGGTGTGGTTACAGTAGCAAATTTACATACTTTGGGAAGGGATTAATTGCACACTGTTACGTATAGATTCTTCGGTACGATTTCGTGTTGATGAGATAACACATTCCCTATCTCGAGATGTCATCTCAAAATTTCTGTAATACTGTGACGAATAAATGAGACGATGTTCGGGAATTTTGGAAAGGAAATATTACATTTTGAAAGGTTATTGATTTGCTGGATTGTCAATTAGATTGACATTCGATTATATACAGGTTGTATCAAAATTATTGTAACCCCGAGGCATGAGGGATTACTTCAGATGACCTCAGGAATCCCTCATTTTCCGGAGTTACAATAATTACAAAAGATCTTCTGTCTAGTTTATTTTGTTCTATAATTTTTACAATTTTTAAATGGCACTGAATACAGTTATCAGTAACAAACTTGTTCGTTCTTACTATATATACATATATATATATACGGAATATTTACAACATAGTCTTCACACAAAATTTCAGTATAAAACTAAATTTTGTTAACAAGCTGTGTTATCATAAATTGGATAATTATTTCGTTGCTTATCTAAATTAACTCTCCTTCGAGACTTTCCGCAATTTTGACCGAATTTTATGTTGCAGAAATTGAGAATAATTTGATGTATCTCTGCGACAAAATGATGTGTTTGAATAACGTATGTATATTCAATAATTATTGATCAGGAGACATGAATGAAATAATGAATGTTCGTATTTCCATCGGATTGAGACGAACAGGAATATTATCTTCGATAATAGTTGATGAGTTTTCGAGCTGCTCAAAAATTTCATTTGAGTAAGCTTTCCATTGCATACGGTTCACCTGCGATAACCAATTATTGGCTCCAAGTGTCGCCTCCCTAACTGTCAAAATGATGTAATTTGCGAGCAGGCCCTATAAATAACGGTAACAGTCACTTCAAACAGCCAATAAAATATCATTTTAATTGGTTTGTGTTGTGTCTACCTTTCTACTGGCAATTATCTACATAATAATTATATCAATATCATCTTTGACGTACCTGAAGATTGATGTCGACAGGTTTCGATAAAGTCTTAGTTTCATCTTTCTCGAAAATGTGTTCTAATCTCAATATAATAGTATCGTATTTCCAAGGCTCCAAGGTCAACATATGAACGTTCACTGGTAGAGAACTATTCAGACCAGATACCTAAAAACACAAAAATACTGAAAGTTAATGCTAGAATACTTTGCCAAATTATTTTCAAATGATAAATATTTATATTCTAAAGGGGCAAGTCAGTAAAAATGAAGTATTACCGGTGTTTGATAGAGGAACTCCTTGATTTCAGAGTCATCTACGAATGGCGTCACAAAGGTCCATGGTCGCAGCACTGTTTTGAGTGTCGAAGTCTTCTCAGTCAGCATGAACTGGTCCAAATCTTTGGTGCTGCCTCCGAAAAGATGATGAGATCCTCTAGCTACCAAACCGTAGCCGAATGCAATCTCGTCCAAAGCTTCTCCCACACCGAACGCGTCGTCATGTAGTAATCTCCTATGAATCTGTGACAGGAAGTCAACGATTTCCACTTTACAGCGTTAGCTAACACGTTTTCAAGGTTTCCCTATACTACATCAGGCAGAAATGAACAATCTGCTTAGGTTCAGAAGTTAAAATAAAGCAATTTCTGTATTCAATATCCTTTACAAAATTTGATGGATCTAAGTTGTCCAGTTTGATCGCAAAATAAGTCTTTTTCTTTTTGTAGGAACAGGTGTGGAATTTTACCATCAGCTCGATCTCTCCATCTTTCATGCTGGTTCCACCTTGGGCTCTGTCAGTGATCACGCTGAGCCTTTGAGACCTGTCCTTGTCTTCCACAGCTATCTTAGAAGTGACCGGATAATAATTGCCAGACACTGGCTCCTCCAATCTCACGTTCCACGTTGGACGGTTGTTCCTCTGTCGTTTCAACATTTCACGCCCGTTGCTGTCGGTGTAAAATTCTCCCTTTGAGTTCAAGTTGCTGGAATACTTGGTGACGATTTCTTTACCAATTTTGTCTCTAAAATGAACAAAACAATTATCATAAATATTTTGTGTGTTCAATTATGCAAATTGGTGCATAATTTAATTGAAACTCACGTAACAACAGGTATTGGGCCCACAAGCCAATCGAATTCGACATTTTCATTTCCTTCCTGATTGTAAATTCTAATCACTTGACTGATCCAACTGTCAACCGTTTGATGGATCTCTTGCACCACGTCGCCTAGAATCCAAGTAAATGCAAGTAGAATCTAACATCGTTCATTTTAATTAGTTTTGTAAAGGTGTTTATAAAATGTTACCTTTGTATACTTTGTACTGCACAGGTTTCACGAAGTCTCTGGTAGACATTCCAACAGGTCTGAAGATATATGCACCTGACGACCTATTCCTAGGTATTTCGTTGTTTCCTATCTGTCCTTCGTAATAGTGGAACGATTGGACAACGCTCAGGTTCTTCTCCTGTTTATAATTTATAACAACTTTTCCATTGTTGTCCACGTATATCTCGTAAAGCTGTAAGTATAATACAGTTATGTAAATAATAGTTTGCCTTCAAAGACTCTCCTGAAGGACTCTTGAATAATTCGTTGAGTTCTTACTGAGTGACTGATAGTGTTAATACCTTGTTTTGGATGGGATCCGACGAAGTTACTATGCTTTCATATGTAGTATTCGTTTTTTTCACTTTGTAAGACTGGTATCCCAATGCTGGCAGCTTTGCCATAAATACAAGCTCGTGCGTTGCTTTGCTCACTCGTCCAGGGATTTGTTGTACAGAATTTGGAATGGGGACCAATTGCGAGACAACTTTCGTCAAGCCTTGAAATGATAATAATTTGACGTATTAAAACAGAAATCTATGCGGAGGAGAATTTTTCTCAGAAATACAATTAATTTTCTATGGCGTATGTACCTGGTAGAGCCTCAACTTTGTAAGTTGCCTGTTTGACGGGGACACGAATTGGCGTGTCAATTGGGAAAGATAAAGGATTGTAAATTGTGAGTATCGAGTTTTGTTCCTCGGTGTACGGGCAGGAACTGATATTCAACTCCATGCAAGAGAACATTTTCATAGTCGGCTTCGTAGAATTTGCACTTTGAGACATCCATTTTCTGTGTAATAATAACAATAACATTAACAACTCGGTAGAACATTAAATCCGAAACTCGGCTTGTTTCGTCAGGGGTTGCTTTTCTAATGAATTCCTACCTTAATGCCTCAGCCACTACCTCCGTGCCTTTCTCCATATTCTTGTACAATATGCGAGCATAATCATTGGCAACGAATTGCTTTTCGGTTCCACTGACTGCATCATGGTGTTGCATTATACCCATCGCTTCTCGGAAACGGTTCAAATGTTCTTCTTCTTTGTGACCAGTCAACACGGACAGCTGCTTATTAATCTAGAAATAAAATAATAATCCTATCATTTCATCGCTATTCTTCGTTGCTATAGTCCGATCAGATATTTGATTTCAAGTTGTGAAGAAGCAAATGGTTTTGAGGACTCGTATATTCAAATCCGAGATTCATTTTTATTTAAAAACTGTCAGCAGATTAGATATCTAATTCATCTGGTTAGGTCGTCTGTTCATTAGCCATCGTTTCTACTCATCATAAACGCCTCTGGCAGCTTTAAAATCACGATCCTTTTACACTTTTTAATTTACAGAATTTCAGCACTACGTCTGAACCATTGCGGCTTCACATGATGGATTACAAATGATGTAGAATAAGAAATAGCAAGAGAAATCTCAGATTTGATTCTCAATTGAGCAATGTTACCTGCAGAAGATTGTTTCCCATTCGTTCGAAGTATTTGATAGTTGGTCTCGATGAGAAATATCCGGTCCAATAAGAGTGAGGATCGCTGGCATATGGGAAGAAGTCATCCTTCTTTGTTGGCCATTCTAGATTAGCGTCGTTTAGTGCTTTCAAATAGCACGACGGCGTCGAGTAGATTATGTTCACGTCGGTACCATTCAGTTCCCTTACGTATCTATCGAATATATAACAGACGGTGTCGGTATCACAATTTTCAGAAATTTATTCTCTTATTTTGCTTATAGAATATTCTGATAAAATGTTTTTGAAAAACAGGGGCACGCTGCTCTTCCTTTTCTTATTAAAGTATGATACACGATAAAATCGAATAGCTAAAGCACACAGTATTTGAAAATATTTCTGACACTAAAGTCACACGATATTTATAAACATCTCTTGTCCGCAATTAGGTGCGAAAAAGCCGCAAAGCCTGGCAGTTGATGCACATGTGCAGAGTAGGCATCCACGTCCACGGAACGTTTAAACAATTGCGCGTTACCTGATCAGCCTGTCCAAGTTAGTATACCACATCTCAGCTTGCTGGTAATTAAAATCTTCGCCCATTGTGAGTATAATGTTATTGGTTCTGTAGTGCGACGCCTGCGTTTTCGCATACGCCAAAAACTTTTCGACCTGTCGGATAACATATCAAGCAACACTATACTTACCGAAAGATTCACGCGATTTATTATAATTTCACGACGTTTTCCTTCCTTTGGCGATATTTCGGCGCAGAGAACGCGTAGCATCGAATCGATTTTACAAATACAATCAAGCTGCTATGTATTTACTACCTTATTAATCTGTCCAGATTAATGAAGTACATTTCCGCCTGCTGATACGTGAAATCTCCGCCCATTGTTAATATGACGTTATTTGTGCGGTACACGTCTGCTTGTTTAGCCACGTACTGCATAAACTGATACATCTGTTCCACAACAGGATTAGTTACTATTTGTGATCAAAGCATCGGTGAATTGCAATTTACTGAGCACTATCCTCGAGGGAACTTTGTTAGTATAGCCTATAGCTTAGTATAGTATTACCTTTTTCAATAATCCTGCACCAAAATGATCGATTTAAAGGAAGGAAACGCGTGATCAATGAACAGTTTTTGTAACGTTTGAATCACTTTCTGAGCATGCAGTTTCTGCTGATTAATAATGTAACATATAGTACACAGCATATAGCAGTGCATTAGTTTCAAAGTTTTTAATCTTGCATTTAATAAAATGTAAAGACGCTCGAAATTCAGTAAAATGCAATGACAATTGCAATTGAGTGAGCTACAATAAATCAGTTCGTAGTGAATGGTTATTTCCCACAGTTTTGAACAGAAAGATATGGTAGCATCATCATTGTTAATTTCTTCCATCTGCTTAAAATGTGATTCAAACGTGTCTTGAATTAGGGCTCGGAATTAACCAGCACGCAACATAGGGTCGCAAGGGCTACGCCTCCTAACCGTCCCGGTGATCGTCATGTTGCGTGCTGGTTAATTCCGAGCCCTATCTTAAATTCTACAAGACTTATACGTGAAAGCTACGTTCACGATAAATTTGTTGGAACGAGATCGTATCGAATATGTCAAGGTTCAAGAATCTTTTGGACTTCGGCAGTAACAATAGTGAACTCGTGGCGCGATATAGATACTTATCGAAAGATTAGACAAAGCTGACAATATCGAGCACTTTCTATTTGTTCTACAAATCAGTTATGATTAAGGCGATAAATCCAAGTGAAATGGAATATTTTTAGATAGTCGATACATTTTCGTACAGCAAAACACTTTCGAAAGCGTTCGATCAAAACTGAATGCTAATTAATCAGTGCTCTAATTTCGAATGTGTAGCATGAAATGAGTATTAATCGTTCTAAAGAATTAGTAATGGTTTCAGAAATATGCGAACGTGATGAAGATGATGAAACCATCACCATTGCCGAATGCGTGCAGTAATTGCGAGATATTCGAAGCTCACCCTTTGGGGAACATTGTAGTCTGGACTTTCAACGTCATCATTGATGGGTTCATCCCTGCATAGAACATCGAAACAGAATCCAGGCGGCGGGGAATAAGTGTTGTACAGCGCAACCGTGAACAAGTCTGCATTAGATCCTGTAACAAAGTTCAGAAAAGTTCAGGAACTGTACAATGTTTAACATTCAGAGGTCTACGTTCAACAATTACCTAAACTCGGACTGCCTTTCCAGATGAACTCCATAGATTTGTCTTGGAGCCTCTGTTGTTTGTCTTGGTAGTCGATGCGACCCAGGAACAGACCATCGAATCCTAGTTGCGCGAACATCGACGCTTGTTCTCTGGAGTGACCGAAAGGATCTATTTGCCAGCCTATGTGTGGTTTCGCGCAAGTTCCAAAAGTGTCCTGAAGTCGTCTACAAACAAAACGGCAGTCAAAGTATTAATATTTTTAGAAAAACCGTCTCTATTGCTTTCGCTATCTTTTGGAATCGTGAAAGTCAAATTTAATTTCTAATAGTTATTTATTTTTATTGCAGGTGGAGAAGCTTCTAAATGGTTTCCTTGCTCACCTGAATCCCCAGGTGTACTGATCGACGAGAGAATGATAGTGCGTGGTCGCCTCATCGTTCATGCTCCATCCGCCGCCTATGATTTCCAACCGGCCTTGGTTTATCAAATTCTTCACAATGTTTTGGGTCGCCTTGTTCTGCCGGACCCACCATTTCCATAAGAAAGCAGTCTCCACGTATATAAACCTAAATTAATATCGAACATTGCTATAGAACATTTCTCACAAATATTAAATTCGGTTTAATACAATGTTTAAGGACTGTTTCTTAATTACTTTCTCTCTGGATTTGCCACCAGTGCTTGCACGACGCTATCCAGAATATATTGCACGCCTGCCAGCTGTGTTCTTGACTGACCTTGAAAAGAAGGTAACGATAGATTAAACCCTTCTCGAATTATTGTCAAAGTTTATGCGAGAATGTCGACGAACATACTTCCGAAGAAATACTGATCTACCGTCTTCAACCAGCCGACATCGTCGTGCGTGTGAGGTACGAGATGAATGTTCAATTTCTTCGGGTCTACTGCGGCACATGACTGTAACAATATTATTATTATTATTATTATTATTATTTATTATTTATATTATTCTATAATTGAAATTCATTTTAATTGGATGTAGTTCATTTTTAAATACTTTCGATTCGTTTAAAATATTTGCGATATTCGAAATTTATTTAAAATATAAATATAGTAAATTTTTCAAATTGCACTGTGCTTCCCGGCACCGTTCTGTCATACCTGACTGATATTACCGAATTACTGTTTTAGATCAGTTGTGAATAAATAAATTATTCGCTTACGCTGTAGCCACATGTGGGAGTGCTCAAAGACGGTCGTATGCTAGCTGCTCCTCCATATGAGAAGAGAAACAGGAACGGCAGGACAAATTCGCACCACAACATTGCTGATCGCTGTCGGCTGCGGCCGGCTACTGACTAATGACAGAATTACTCTACTACCTCCACTTATATTAACTTCGTGCTCCGCCATTGCCGCGACTGCGTCAAAAAGACGAGTTACGGAAGTACACTACCATCCAAAAGTATTCCAGTAAAACATTATTTATTCTCCGTTCTTCATTTCAACGAAAACTTTCTAACGAAACTATGTCCATAGTGTTCTTATTATAGGAACACATGCAATTAGTATTATTTAACATTATCTTGCACGTCGAAAAAATTCTAATGCTTAATGAAAAAAATGAATAATGAAACCGAATGCTTTAGATGCGAGAAAATAGAGAATTATTTTAATAATTTTTACAATTTATTTAACTATTATTTTACTGACACAGAGAAGAACTAGAAATTCATGATATTTTCCCTTGAAATCTAATGTTCCCCTCTGATATTTGTTTCTAATGTCTAGAATTAGTGAAATATTAATGGATGAGATGGAATGAAGCGTGAAATTGGAATAAATGGAGTGCGGTGGAGCTGGATTATATAGAATGAAAAATTGCGGCAGGGATTATGAAAACAACATTTATTCATCGAATAATATAGTATTAATACTTTATAAAGTAAAATGCAGTAACACTGTCAGCGGCATAAATAAAAATCAACATTTCCATAATGAGAGGTAGGTACATCAAACAAAACGAAGCCTCAACATATGCGGATATATTTGTGTGCGCGTGATTCTTCATGGTCATTCGGCGATTAAATTAGAGAATTGAAAACCGAAATATATCGAGATTTAAGTGTTATACCGGTATCTTCATATACCGACAAGATGTCACACCGGTATAAGGGTAACGAAGGTGCAATTAAAAGATACCAGCACCAGTATCTAGATTAAATCACCGCAAAAACGAATTAACGAAAGATAAAGGAGAAACGAAAACAATCTGCGACATGATTGAAAACGTGATCCGAAATTGCGAAATTGCTGATCGCCGATCGTTTGAAGAAACTCTTCCTTTTTTACCCTGCTGCATGTATCTTCTGCGTTACCACCATTACACGTGTAATTTATGTTTACGTAATATTACAGTATTTTATATTTAATAATGAATTAATGAATTACAATAATAGTGTATTCATGTGTATAAATTGAAGGCATGATTAATTAGATAATATTAAATATATTCCTTGAAATTATAAAATGATTTATGATTTTGCGATATGAATGTGTTTATGACGAAAGATCAACCACGTTGTTATTCGATTTTTATTAAGATGTAACTTTTAATTAGTCTAAGAAACTTTTCTCTTATTTTCACAAGAAATAGGAAAATGGCAATTCGATGAATAACGTAAGAACGTAATTCAGAAGATACGTGCGAACGCATGAGTCAACAACATACATTTAAATTACACGATTATTGAAAGAGAAACAAATTATTTACACTGTCAGAAACATACCAAGCGCGTTGATTTAATTAAGTACGCTACACCTAAAAGTCAGAATATACAACTTCCTGTGGTTTCTCGAATTTTATCGGCCGGTAGTACGTCAATGACTGATCCCATCCGCGGGGTGCCGTATTATAGTTCGCCAGGGTGCAGACACTGCCGAGTTTCGGTCCTGAATAAGTGTTGCTCTCGTAAAGCTTTTTACCTGTCCACAGAAACATTATAATTATTAGCTAGTTACAGCCAACCAATGAACATTCGATGAGAAAGAAAAAAGTAATACGATAATACTGAAAAACAGAGGCATACAAATTATAAGATAATGACCATATGTCGTCTAGATTCAAATATATAATACCAATTGTGGTTGGCAGTGTTCAACGTCCTGGATGCCTCAATTATTCCCAAGGCAGTCTAACAATATCATTAAACAATGCATATTGATTTTATAACTATCACAAAATAAGGACACTATTCTTCGGTCATGAGCAACTAAAAATTCTACGTACAAAAAGTGGAGTGATATAATTATATAAATATCTAAAACAAAATTGTATAAATATGTATAAATAATATTATATAATATAATATATAATATTATATTATACAGCATAATATGTGTATAAGTAATATACTTATAAATTTGAAAGTTTGCAGATTAACAGACGAATCTAGGATAGAAACAAAGCAAAAAGAAGCTGGAAAAAGGCATAAAGGCAAAATTGAAGCGCATGCAAAGCAACTTGCCGTCGTCCTCGTCCTCGCAAATATCGTTCAACTTGAAGTCCGGCGTAACGCTGTGCAACAGATTGTCCAAGACCGGCGTGTTCCGCAGGTGTTTGATTGTCTTTAGAATGTCTTCCTGCGAGGCTATCATCGACAGCAAGTATGATTTCGTCGCGACAGGCACGTCGGACTCGGTGTTCACGTATTTGCCGTCACCATTGGTGCAAAAGTTCTCGACTTCCTGGGACGTGACCGATCGGCGCCGATTCGAGGAATACTCTTCGTGGTACATCGACGAGTATTCCTGCTCGCCGTTCATGGCGCTAGACGACTCGGATTTCTCGCGGTAAATGATCTCCTCGCTGCCGTAATCGTTTTGCGAATCGGTATCGTTGTCGCTGGTGTACTCCGTATCGTCTGTCGACACATAGCCGTTGTTACGGGGGTCCTGGATCTTCATGGTGTCCTCGTATGCTTGCTGACCACTCATTCTGAATTAGAACCACTTAGGAGAATCATACTGATCACCCCTGGCCTTTATTGTTATTCACAGGGGAATAGAGTTTGATGAACTTTTAAAGGATCATGCCATTTTGTGTGATTTCTGGGAATTTTTCGGAAAATTCTAATGGATTTTCTTTTTTAATGAGTATCCTATTTGAAAGTACATATTTTGGTTGATTAGTAGGATATTTTTTATTAGAAAGTCTCCAGGAATTAGTAACACGTCTTATTCAGCATGTCTGAGAATGTAAATTCATTTTTAGGAATGTAAATTAAGGTATAGCTGTGCAAGAGAATCCTGTTAGATAATTTTAGGGTGACTACGAAAAACTAGGGCAAGAATCTTCATGCAAAAATGGATTCTCGTGATTGATGAATATTTGGAGGAAATGCTTGTGAAAGTGTGCTTCTTATTAATATTTAGGTGAGCCCAAATAAGCCCTTCGATTCAAAGAGTGCTATCACTAATATTTCCTAAGCAGTTTGTAAATGAGATTCTTCGAGGTCCGAAAATATTTTACTAATAATTTACTAATAATGTTTCAGATCCATTGCAACTCTCTTCCAATGAAACAAGTTCTTCTGGTATGTAATTCCAAAATTTGCAGTAATCGAACTCTGATAGCCTGATGATCGAAGCAGTACGAAGAAAGAACACTACTTATACTCATTGAAAGGTGTAGTATAATATTTTCCATGCTTTGCATGTTGACCTTGGTGACTTTCTTAACGCACATACAACGATACCACAATCTAATCTTCAATGAATTCTCTTGAACGTTTGCATCTTCAGATTGTAGAAAACAATATACTTTTAAAATACGATGGACAATATTGGCGATGAGCGATAGCATTCGCAGAAAAATAAGAGGTATGCACTCGAATTTCGATAGACAGGCGTGAGCTTGGAAGCTATAATACCTGATACGTCTGATCATTACTGCCCGCTATTAAATGCCTTCCTAATTTACCATGATAATGATATTGTTATATCATTATTATATTTCCAATTCCGAGTTCGATTTTCGTGAATAATTATTGCCTGTTTTGCATTGATTATCCGTGGGATTTCGAACCGAGATAAGAGTAATCCGATACAGTTTCTCTAGTGGTAGATAACATCAGAGATAACAGAGTGAAAAGAATATAACAGTAATAGAGATAAGTCAAACAAATCAGTCAAATAAATTCTATTACATAATAAATTCTTCAGCTATTACTGAGATCAATAAAGCTTTGACACAGATCTAAGTGCAAAGAATAGTGAATGGGGCACAGAAAATTTCGTGGAACAGGCAACACCTAGGGTCGCAGTTTATCATTCCGTCTCACCTCCTATGATCCTCGGCAGTATTGTACTTAACAGAGCTGCGAGTCTCGAAGAATCGCGTTAGATCGTTATCGATGGGACAATGTTGAACGATAGGGATGACCTTGGGACTGATCTGCTTGTATTGGAGAACCGGTCTGCAAGTTTTCTCGAACTCCTGTATCAATTGTCTGACAGGGACCGGCGTGTACTCGTTCCCTTCATTATCAATCCTGGTCTCCGATTCTCGCTGACTATTCACGATCTTCTCTTTCCCGTTGATCATGCACTCGGCGAGGCGTTGCTCCTTCATGTAGCTTTTGCTCTCTTTGTTAGTGGCGAAGCTCTGTCTGTTAGGGTAGCTCGATCTGCCGATCTGGCCAGCCGATTTGTGATTGCGTTTGTTAGTGGTTAATTGGGCCGCGATCGTCTCGTAATTGTTTCCGTTCCTCGCGTGGTGATTGGCGTATCGATCCGCGTCCGGATCCAAAGTAGATCGTCGGGACTTTTCGACAACGGACGATCGATATTTGTTCTCCGGGAAATCGTTATCGGTGCCGACCGCCACCTCGCGCAAATAGATCTTTTTCACCTCGGTCAGGTGGCTGCAGTCTTTGCCGTTGCACCGGTAATGATTCCTGTCTGAAACGTGCAAGCGATCGATTGTCATGATTTGTCAACTATTGCGGTTCTGAGAAGACAATTCGGTCTGTCCGAGTTTAATGTTTAACGAGAGAAGCTGATTTGCAATCAATGAACTGCACAGGAATGCGCAGAGCAGTCCACCGATAAGAGACCCTTGGGAATGCAGTTTATGCGACGGTTCTGTACAGAACGTGTTGCAATTTATTAAAGCAGTGGAATTATAATAGAATGACACAAAAATAAAATACACCATTCTACTAAATTTTTCATTTTAGAATTGTTCTTGTCAAATGTATAAAAATTTGCATTCCAATCTTGACACTACTATTGTAATCTTAAATATTATATTTTTTATTATACAGGGTGTCCCGGAATTTCCCCACCACACTGCGAGAGCTTAATCTAGATGTCAAAAGAAGAAAGGAGTATTATATGAAGTTTGCGGGACATAGTAAAGTATCTATTTTTAGTATCTATAGTAAAGTATCTCTATAACAAAACGTTGATTCGCAAACTTGTTATAACATTTTTTTCTTTTTTTAGCCACAAGATTATACTATTGCAGTTTGGCGGGAAAATCCCAGGCATCCTGTATAACATTGGAGATAGTAACTAACATGTACCATAGCCGAATGGAATAATTCACCTGCTCCTCTCGCTAAAAGATAAAAATAAAATCCGAGAACATTACGTTCGACAAAGCTGACTTAAGCTGGTGTCAGCTTCAAACTATAAATGTAATCAGTATCAAGATTTCGATTGGCAACGAGGTTCGGGTCGCTGTTTATTTTCGATATAGAAGATAAAAGAACGAGGCAATGGTCTCGCGGCGCGTTGATTGAATAAGATTGATCACGTTTGCCAAACGAAACCTTGCTGGGTCGATGCACCCCCTGCGGATCATCGACAGAAACAAATCTAGGTTCGACGGTCATGATAATAGTTCGCTTTCGACTGATTTATCTCTATCGTCCTATCGTTGCGAAACGATTCGACGCCCCTCGAGAAGCAATAATCTAGAAAACTGCAAAAACAATGGTAAGCTTCAACGAAAACAACTGCTAGGGTGTCCGTGACTCGGGTTTCAAATCCTTGGAGTTCTCGACGAACAGAGTTTACAAGCGTTAGGAATAAGCATAAATATTCTGTGTGGAAACGAAGCACTGCCAGGTGAGCGTGCCAACGAAATTTTATCGGACAAACGACGCGAGTACCTGTCGTAGGTGGATTCGTATCGCTCAGAGACAGGTCCACGGTGAAGGGGTTGTAAAACGGCTTCTCGTCGAGCGGCTCGGCCGAGAGAGGCGAAAATGGCGATGCAGATGAGTACTTCGAGCTGCCATTCATTTCCTAAACGTGAAAAAAGTCAATTGTTTTAATTCTCTTTCATGCAGCTCGTTGGAATCTCTCGCAGACTTTTGTACTAGACTGTAGACGCAACATTTAAATTTTCTACATCAATTGCATGGAGTTGAATGGAAACTTTCTTTCTTGTTTTAATAATTCCAATAAATTGTTATATTCTCTCTTATACAATGAAATATGAACACTCAAGAAACCGTAATTTTGTATGCAATCTTTGCAAGGTGCATAAGAAGAATCTATGCATTTAATTAAATGAGTAATTAGTTTTAAGAAACTCGGTAAGAACGATGAAATAGAATCCATGACATTGTTGTAAGTAGTTTCCTTTCAAACGCATGTGCATTTAATTATTTGAGTATGCATTTGGTGTAGAACTTTGTGAAATATATTGATAGAAATCGAGCAAACGGTTAGGAGAACTTGCTTTTAGTGGACCACTAATTTTAGTAAATTACTAATACTCGAAGATCGTGGTCCATTGTGCAAGAGGTGCCCTGCTGGTAATGCTTTGACATAGAAATATTACCTGCTTCCTTGGATAAGCTGGTGTTTTTGGCATTCCCTGCACGCTAGGCGTTTGAGGCTGGTCTGTGTCTACAACCCATTTCTCAGACCTTTTCCTACGTTTCGCGAATATCTCGGCACCTATAAATTATTCGCATGTTTTAGGATATTCGTGGATCTATCTCGTCGATATTTCTAGCAACGCGCTAGCGGAGATCGTTATTATTTTGTCGCTAATAATTTGCTACATTATTATCTTCGAAATTCTGGCACGTGTATATCACGTTAGTTCAAAGAAAAGATATCACCGGATAATGATTATTCGAACGATAAAACATAGATTAAAGTATTTATGAAAGTATTATGTACTCGTCCCCCCTCCGTGGACACTCGTGTTTTTTTAGTTTTTATTGGCAGAACGGTGACATATATTTTAATGATCGTCGATTTTATATCTTCGATAGGTAACCGAGCAGTGTTTTCGACGATTCCCATTGTTCTTCGATAAAGATCGATGCTCAAATATTTAATCGTTCAATGTTCAATAAATCCAAGCGCGAGCAGATAGAATTCCAAGTCGGTGCTAACTTTGCGGGACTTTGCAGGACGACATCATTATATTTGTTTTTATTATATTTCATATGCAGAAAATGCGCTATTTTATATAAAATGGAAATGCTGTCGATCAAAAAAACTATTTTGGATTTCCAATTAAAATGATTTCGAGTGCGCAGTATTAACATCCAAAAAAAAAACTTCAAATCGGTCGAAATATCAGCAAAATTTTCGAAAATTGCGGACGCGTAAAAATCGCAGCGCAGTGGGAATGTTCAATGGTTCTCACCGCGGCCTTTTTGAGTGTTCAGGTCACGAACAATGTTGAAGAGCTTCTCGGGGTTCTTCGGCATCGGCTCGATGTTCACTTCCTCGCCCAAAGCCTGAATTCCGTGTATGTCCAACACTTTACCGTGCGGGTTCATCATGCATTTCAATGGTATCTTGTCCTGTGCAAACATTTCAGATCGAAACAGAGTCACCGGGATATTAAATATTAAAATTAGGTTATCGCATCGAAAACGATTAATCCGCTGGCAGCGAGGTCGAGTGGAAAATACATAAATATAATTTGATCCGTAGCATAGAGCGATCGTCTCGATCAGAGATCGGTGTACTAGGCGCGCGCATGTGCAACCCTTGAGTGCTTGACATTTCTGAATGAGTGTTGGCTGTCGTATAAAAAAAGAATCACATTCTACGTAGCTATAAATATTCGTTAAAAAATACAGCAGAACTACTTTACTCCTTCAATGGATGTTCCGTGAACGTTTCTGCATTTTATCGGCAACACGGTACCGATAAAACTTTAATTACCACTTCGTTGATAACGATTTTCAACGTAAGCCATTTATCTATGTAGATTATCGCATTGGATTTATTAAGTAACATTTTATTTCATTCCCGACCTTGCGAATTATTTAGTTATTCGTTACAATTTCTATTCAATTCTAATTTCGCTACTAATACCGATTTATTTATTCGCTTTGCATTTTGCAAATGGTCTGTGACAATAGTCAATTTATTTCGTGCAATAAATATTTAGTACAGTGGAATCTCGATTAACCGAACTGGATTTTCCTGGATGTTTGAAATTTTTTAATTCATTTCAAATTTAAATCTTATTTTAATTTTTACTCGATTAAACCTCGATCTATCATTTTATTCTATTGTATTAATAATTTATCGAAGATAAAATGAAATTAACTGTCAATTTTCAATTCGGATAATCGAAGATCCTCTGTGGCAGAAAATCGACGCTAACAGAATAAAAATAATCCATGTTTAATCAAAGTATTAATTCGAAATGAACGAATGATAGTTTAAAATTGAGCTTACCCTGTGGGCGGGGGTGGAGGGCTCCTCCATGTCCTCTACGCCTACAATTAATTAGTTCACGCTATCAATATAGAGATTTTGAATTATTACTTATTTATCGATTGCTTTAAGTTATTTGCTTGTTTAACAATTACTTGAAATTCTTTCAGATCTGAACGGAAGCGTTTCAAAAGCGAGATCAACCGATTACAGGATTGAAAAATCGTGCAGGCACTTCTTTAGCACGTACCGTTGCCGTCGTGGATCCATTTCACGGAACGTTTCTTTCTGTTCACGTACATTGATTGACCCTTGCTCTTCATGTTCTTCACGTCGCTCAGCGAATGCGAAATTCGTCGTGCAAGCTCCACCTGGTCTTCGACAGTCGGATGCGTCGGTGCATAAAAGTACGAGGACGCGAACATTTTCCCTGCAATTGTTCAAATTCCTTCTTTACGGTATCACTGCAACCGTAATTGCAACAATCGACAATCTTAAATCTTGCGTCTTTCGAATTCAGAATCTTTATATATATTAATTTTTATAACTTTAACTTTTATATTCATTATATATATTATCACAATATCCGCGAGTCACTCATCGAGCTTTACTCACATCTAACGAGAGAAAGCCAACGAATTTTGAAGAAAAAATCTACTTTGTAAAATACATTCAATATAATAAGTGTATATAACATTGATTATTAGGATATTTAGGATTAGGAATTCTTTAAAATGTATAACGAAATTAAAAAAGAATAATATAGGGTGTAAATATCTTAAACTCAGATCTTTTGACAGAGCTATAATAATTTGAAGAAATTAATTAAATAATCTTGTAATTAGTGCAGATAATTTTTAACAAAAGAGCTCATAGTTAACATTGGTAGATTCTGTTCGTCTATTGCAATTGCAGTTAGATATCTCCCGTAGACTAACGGTGTTTTATCAAAATAATTGTCCACGTTTGTCAAGATAACTTGTTGCTTATACAAAAATTGATTGTCATCGAGTTCCAACTTACTGTTCTTCGATTGCATGATTCCCTCCGTGTCAGATGCAGGGGTGAGCAGTTTCTGCAAGTTCACCGGAGTGCTGCTGTTGCTCTCCTACAAATCGTAACGAAAATCGATATTTCACTTGCTCGCTGTCGATCCAGCTCTTTCAACAATTCCACAAACTCGAGGTACCTCGTCTAACCAGTAAAATCAAAGTTCTCCCCTTTCCTAATTCGTACGACACTGTCTCAGCGAATTGGAAAAGTTTCTGCCATGTTCCACGTGCAAATTTGAAAAATTTATCTATCATATAAGAAACACGCTAAACGTGTCTACCATAAAAGGATGACGCTAATCAAATTTGGACAGTGCGAAATTGAAATACGTTCAACACAAAATCAGGAAATGTGCTCTCGACATGCATCACAATGGAAATGACTTTTTAGGTCTGCGAAAAAAGTTCCATCGTCCAAACGCGACTTTCCTGACGGTCAAAGCGTCAGAAAAAGTTCTGAATCGTTCAACTTGAGGAATCCCTTGACGGAATGCAATCAAGACGAATTCTTTCACCGGTGTCTCACCCACGCAGACTCTCGGAAAACTAATCTTTCACCTCATGCATCACTCTGAAGGTCAACGTTTTCAACGGGGAACATGTAATCGCGTAATCCGTACGTGTCTAACGCAGTTTGCGGCAATGGAAGAACTGCATTTGGTTATTTTAAAATGTAGAGTAAACAGGTTTTTCCTGTTCGGAGAGTGCGTATCTTCTCGTGCGAGACTCACCATGTCGAAGTGCAGTATTTTCGAAGTCAGATGCTCAAGGAAATTCCTCTTCACGGGGTCGTGTCTGTCGGAGGGTTTGAAACCGCGGGAACGTATTACAACATTATCCGCGGAAATACTTCGTTGCAGATAACTCTTCTCCTGCGCGTTGCTGTAATTCACGCTGCTGTACCGATACTCAGCATCCTTCGAATTTCTCGACGCGATACCGTACGAATTGTATGCCGTGCTCAAAACGCTCCTTTGCGCGTTAGGTCTGTTGGAACGAAAACAACTGCCGACGTTAGTCCACGCGCTTTCGCAATACCAAGTTCGATCTCTTAAATGTTTGCAAAAGCCAGCGCAGCTTGTTCGACGAATCAAATGAGAAATAAATGAACCGCGGAGTTTGTGCAAACGTGGCTCCTCGGGCTCGAATCTAAAGAGATTTATTTAGCAATTTGTAAAATTGCAGAACATTGTGTTTAGAAAGTAATCATTACATTTATATAAATTGTATACTTTTTTAGAAATTGTTATAAATTCCAGTCAATCTTAATCGACTTGAATGAAAAATGTTATTCAGCTTTAGGTAAAATAAGTTTGTTTTCTTAGTGTAATAGTAGTTTCCAGTCCGCTACGAGTGCACAAAGTCTACAGTCGCAAACGCATAGTAATAAATAAATAAAGAATGACGACTAAGAATAATTACTCTTGTTAGTGGAGTTGGCGTTATGCAGCGTGTCATACTCTCTCGGAATGAAATGTTATTCAATCGAAAATAATGCATTCGCACTGTGATTCCATCTGCGGCTTGTAAAGGGAGAAGAAGAGTGATCGTGCGGAGTCAAAAGAACGAGATGATCGAATTAAAGATGATTCGGCGTTTAATTAGGCAGCGAGATGCGAATCCCAAATTATTCCGTTAATGAGTTCGACACAACAGCAGCGATTAATATTAAGTAAACCGTACATCTCTTATTCGTACGATTATTCTCTGGGAGCTATTGCGGTTGTTAGATCTTGTTAAATCGCTAAGATCGCCTGAGAAACTGGAGAAAAAATAATGTTTGATCGATACTAGACGCGCCGGGCGAATCGGTGTGGATCGAAGGGAATTGGTTCCCTTCCAAACTACCAATTAATTCCGCGTTGCGGTATTGGCAGCGTTACAATGAGGTTCTATGCAAAAGAAATGCTAAATTTATCTGATGTAACGTAATACGCAGTAACACTTCGAACATTTTCGTTCGGGGTGGATTACCAGCGCTCTATTTACCGGGGATGAAGTTATGAGAACCGTCCGCGATCCTTGACACTAAATAATAACCTGGCTTTTCAACTCGGCTAAAAAAGAACTCCGCTCCACGGGTTAACTGTTTGATAAGGACTCACGCGCGAGACGTTTCTCGATTTACCGATTGATTGCTTGGCTGCGAATTTTCACTATCGAATCACTCTTCAGGTTTTTTCCAAGACGATTAATTTCTTTCTACGACAGGACGATTTTTTACAGCTAAAATAAGAACAGAAAATTCTCCAACAATCAGAATATCGTTTCTTTCGACGATCACGAGCCTTTTCTTGCTAAATACCAAATGGAAACACTATGGATCTTTGCTAATTTGTACGAATTTTTCATAAATCTTTTTCTATTTTTCAGGAACAAAAATGCTGTCGTTTCTCAAATTGTGCTAGATAAAAATCCACTTTCACGAAGAGAAACGAATGATGGATTTTGCGTGCAGAAATAAAACTCGCAGTCCGATAGCGAACAGTTGTCATCATCTTCTGCGTGAATATATGCCGAACTATTTTTAATGACAACGAAAGCAAACTCTCCAGAAAATTGAACGCGCAAGCTGTTGAAATCCATCGAAAGCAAGCGGTAAAAAATTCGGATTGTCGGATCGTCAGCCTGACACGCTTTAATAATTAACACCACCGATCCGTGGATGCATTCGAACGAAACAATTGATTATCCGAGCTGATTAAATCCGGAAGATGCACGAACGTCGACGCTCGAATCGAACGGCAACATGTCCACTTTATTAGGGTGTACGCGAGGCTATCGGCAAACTTTGCTATTTTAAAATCATCCTATGCTACTCCGGGTCTGCAAACAAATCGCATCACTGTCCGTTTTAGTCGTTACAGCTCAAGCAGGGTTTAATTCGAGTTACCGCAGCGAGAAGAACCAGCGCAGCAAACGAAAAGTTGCCTAATCTCGGCTAATCCCCGCGGAAGAACAAACAAGAAAGAAAAAGGAAACGAATCTGATTATGCCCTGTCTGAATGTCTGAGAAATATTCTGGAAAAACGTGAAGGTTTACTTATCGAACGCTGCCTTCCTCATTTCGACGTTCTACGCACTGCTCTTCTCCTCTCTCTCTCTCCCTCTTTCTCTCTCTTTGTTTCTATATTTTTAATTAATCCCCGATTCGTTTTTGATTTACTGATGATCGAAGATTCGTCGACGCGTTCTTTTTTTACGAATTTACGTAACCCGCGGCCGTAACTATACTCAGAACGAAGTGCTCCGTACGGGAGGAGTGCGAATCCTCACGACGAAGGCTCCCTCGCCATGAGACAAAATTCGCGTCTTACAATATGTTTCCCTGGCACGCGCGAACATAGTCGATTAGGTATGTACAGAGGTGGTCGGCCAGGCACACACTTGGCTACGCTAACTCCGTCGGGAGCACCGCACAAAGTGGCTACCAGTCGGCTACCAGCCTGGCAGTGGTTCATTCATAACCGGGGTCAAAGATTCCCTCGGCAACAGGCAACCGAGACGGACAAAGGAGACCTCGGAAAAGCTTGCCCTCTCCCCCGAGGATCCACTCGACAAACACGCAAGCACCTGGGCTAGATCGTCTCAAACGTCGATGATGATTTTTCGTGGTTCTTTTCACCTACATACGTAATTGAAAATCCTCCTTCGATTTCGGCGGAGAGCTTCGATTCGAACCAGAGGATCCTAAGCCAGCCGCGTGCTCCAAGCTGCCCCTGTTGCCTCCGATTTATCGGCGTGCCGGTCACCGGTTGTTTGGAAACAGAGGAAAAATCGGCTGGATCGTCGAAAACGTTCACACGGGCGAGATGAATTACCGCACAGCCAGCACAGAGTGCTTTATAATAGCGGCCAACCGTCGCTATACCAACTTCCCGACTGCCTTCAGTCGTCTTTGGTAAAAATAGACTACCAGAAAGCGACACCTTAGCAATCGGTCCCCGGCTCACTCGACAGAAGTCATCACGCGCGTTCAATGTCTTTGCCTCTTGCAATTGTTGAAGGGAATCTTGAAAATAGACGAGGTTCCGTCAGAAAATTTCATGCACAATTGCTGTGCAATTTGCTGATGAGCATTGAGTCATCCGCAAACTACATCTCTTCTGCTACCATGTTAGTGCACTATGCAGTCCTCTAAATTATTTTAGTTATGATTTTTTATAGTCTTTGAAGGTTGTTGCTCTTACTGTTCGTTGTTTCATCAAAGTTTCGTGCTTTTAATGTTTCGGTTAGCTCGGGGAGTAGAAGGTAGCCGTTGGGGAGGGTTAGAGCAATAGAGGAGGTGTTGCAACCTAAGGCACCGACATTTTACACGAAAATTTTCTATAATTAATGTCTTATCTTTATTCTGCTAACCGCAATCGTAGTACAAACAGTGAGTTCGCAATATTGATATTAACATCCTGTTTTAATGATTACATTTAATCCCAATCGGCGCTACTTATGTCTTGAACAATGTCCATCGTTTCCGTTGATAAATCAACGTCGTCCGCAGGTGTGCTACGTGCGCTGATCTTCATTTTCTTCTTTTTCTTCGACTTAGTAGCTTTTTTAGTATTCTCTGATTTGTCCTCAGATTTTCCGTCATTAGACTTTATACGCAACTCAAAGTCACTCTCATCGTCGCTCTCATCTAAGAATCCTTCATTCGTGTTTGGTCGCTTTAGCTTTTTCAATGTAGGTAAAGTATATTCGGCTATTTCCTCGTTCTTCGTGAGCATTTTCAACTTTTGAGATTGGTAGATCTCATTCCACGACTTGTAGAACTTTGATAACGATGTCTCTTGTGTTTTAATGGCGTTCTCCCAATTTTTCACTTCTTGCATGTTTCTTAAGTCGATTACTGTTTTGGTGCGCTCTTTTTCGATGAATTTTCTATTTTCATCGATTTTGTCTAGTAATTGTTTCATTTTCCTACAGTAATTTGCAATGTGGCATTTCTTTAAGAACGCTTTTAACTGAAAATAGGAACGGTATAACATATTCAATTGAATTAGTGAAAATAGAAAGGAAATTAGGCTATAGTTTTATTTACCTGAATTATGCATGGTATGTACAAATCTGGAAAGTATATTGTATGACTGTCATTCGCTGCATTTTCCAAAATAAGTTTATATATACTGTCGATAACATTATCTTTGAAACCATTCTCTTGCAACTGCGACTTTGACAATCTTAATATGCAAATGAATGGTACAGGCTTCATGGAAACGGTCTTGTGTTTCTTATTGAAATCGTAGGAGTTTAATACCTATTAAAGAAAAAAATATATTTCGTAAAAAATATAATTTGGTAAAAATATGAAAATAAATTACATTTAATTTTTAAATGCAATACCTCCAGTAAAAAGGGTAATATAGGTATAAACAATCTAGTTTCCTTGGAAATGTCTGTTAACATTTGCAAACAATGAAATCTGAGAGGGTAATACTGTTGGGTTGGTATTACTTTGATTGTACCCGTAATAATCTGCAAACGAAATATCAAATTTTACTTCCAATCGAATATACGATCGTCTTAGGTTAATAAAATTATTAAAACGTACTTGTACAAGCGGATATAGAAGGGAACGTAACATGGAATCGCTTCTTGACGCTTTCATTAAATCTGACCAAAACCGTAATGAATTTATAAACTGCCAATTATACACAGCTTGGAAATTTTCCTTGAAGCAGATCAAAATAATAATTAATTAGTACATAAATTATGATTTATTAGATAACGTGTAATTAACATTTACCTTCTTCTTTAACGTCATAGCGTTTCGCAAATGAATGGCCATTTGCCTAATATATAAAAAGGCATGCGTATAAGCTAGATTATTGTCAAGCAAATATATTTCAGTTAAACAATGCCTCATAAAATTGATTCCAGATAATGTTGTAAGCGATACAAATTTTGAATTCTCGACGTATTTCACATACATTGCCTGAAACAATGAAGAATTCGTATTAATTATTATACAGTATCAACGCTTAATAAAATCGAACAATTTCTGTACTACCTTGAACAACGTTTCCAACACCGATTCTTTATTAGTAGTTGCTATTCGCAATATATTCAAGAAAGCGACAACACGAACTGTTTCTTCACTGGTTGACCAAATATTAAGTAAAATCTTTAATAACGGTTTAGTCAATGAGGAAAACGACTGTGTATAAGGTAACATTTGATGTAAATGTTTTAGAAGCACTGTAAGTATGTTTGACGACGTCACATTTTCCAAAATCTGTAAAAGAATAAATTTTAAACTAACATAAAAATTACTTCAGCTCGAAATATTATAAATATTAATTTAAGTGCACACCTTGATTAAATCGGTTAAATAGGATTTTAAAATACCCTTTATCTTTATAAATCTTTTAGCCTTGTGAGCTTGAAATTGAGTTTCTGGTCCCAAATTCAAAAACCGCTTAAATGCGTCCGGTAAATACATTATGCACAGTTGAACCACTCCATTGAACACTATAAAAATATTAAATTGTATTAATCACAATTTGTAAAACTTTTTTATTACGAAATGAATTTTAAATAAATAAATAATTATAAATATTGAGTTCAGAAATTTAAATACAAAAGACTGCTAAATTTAATTCAGTAAAACTATATAATAAATTTAAAAATCTAACCAACTCCTCCCTCCACTTTATATCGTAAGGGATCCTTATCAGGAGAATCAGATACTGTCTCTAATGCAGCATGAAAAGCTTCAACCACACATTTAATAGTATTTGCAGACCTGTAAAATAAATTATTTTTAATATATGTAAGAATCTCTTATTGATTATTATAATGCAGTATTTATAGAACATTTATTAGTCAATTATATAAAATAGAGTAGTACTTGTCTTTTTGAATTTCTTCTTGCCATTTTTTTAACAACTTTAATGTAATTTTTCTTTCATCTACTGCTGCTTTGGCATCATTTGCTTCATAATCACTTTCATCACTGGCAACCTAAAATGTAGATCAAATATTATTCATATACTTTTACTTATCTTTTTTTCTTTTTATTCTTTATTATTGTACTTCTAGATCTGTATTAGGTGTATGTATTTTGTTTGTATCTTCATTCTTATCATCATCACCATAATCATCATCATCGTCTGATACATTGAATTCTAAGAGATTTTTATCATTTTCCTTTAAATATGTGTAAAATTCTGGGTCTGTTTGCTTTAATTTCATTAATGACTTCTTATGTTGGGCTGGATCTACATCATCATCGCTACTTCCTATAAAAATTGAAATATGTATTGTAATTAAAACTGATAAAAAGCAGTTTCATCAAATTTTAATATCGCTTCTGTATAATGAATTTTACACGTTTACCTTCATCATTAACATCCTTGTTATTCTCATTGTTGCTGTCAGTGTTTATGTCATCTTCGAAATCTTGATTAAAAAACTCATCTGTAGTTACTTTACTCAAATGTTTCTTTTTCTTCGTCCCTGGTTTCTTTAATTTCTTCATAGTGCCTTTTTTACTTTTGATTTTCATTGTTTAGTTCGTAATTAAACAATTAAATAACCTACAAGAATGTAAGTCATTATTTTCTTATATTATGACTAATTTGTTGACGAATATAATACGTATGATTATTAGAAAAATGGAAGACAATTTTTCACTTACGTCTCCGTAATATACAAATTAAAATCTTCAATTTTTACAAACGTTAATTATTTTACAAATCACACGTGTGATTCTCACACATGTGGTGCCATCTACGGTGGCGGATTTTTGAACTAATTTCCCCATTGCTCTAATGAGTAAGACAAAGACAGAGCTAGTGTGCGACAAAGACAGAATCGTGCCACCTACTTTTTGGCGGCACTTCGAATTCCTTGATACGTATTAGTGAAACATGATGGGCATGGAGGTATCCGACAAGGACAAACTTATGCGTTTTTTGCAGAGAGAAAGAGACACACATAGAGCTCGTCGGGAGACCTATGAATTCAATAGAGTATTTGTTAATAGCTCAATTGCCATTAACAATTAATGCATATTAGCAATTGAGGAACATAGAACGGATCTTTAGCTACTTTCACATGTAGGTTTTAATCAGATTTTGTGTCGAATTAAATAGTAGTTAACGATTATTTAGACCCGTATGATAGAATAACCTCGAATAATTTTACAGGACCGGAGCAATTATCTAATAGTTAATAGTTGAGGTATAATTTATACACTTTTATGATTGAAGAATTTAGAGTGAAGTCTTAGCTACAATTCTAGTAAAGTTTTGCGCATATTTTTTTACTAATTAGTTATTAACGATTTTCAGAGGAGCATACGGATTAGGAGCCGTAACAAATCAAGTTGGTGGCACATGTTGCTCGAAAGTATTAATTACTTATTTGCGGATTATATTAGATTTGTCCTTACATATGTCCTTTTGTTAATACTTTTTACATTGCATAATACTCAATGAAGTACAATAAATAATATATAATGTAATAATTAGGTCATTTGTTTGTTAATTTTGATTTAACATTATTCGCCTGCAAATTTATTGATATGAATGGCGTACTTTTCATTCCTATATATTGTAAATATTTTCTCTAAAATTGGTAATACGTCAACATCCAACATCCATATCGACGTTGTAGTTTCTATTATAGATAAAAACGCTGAAATCATGACAATTATTATGTAGCTTCAGTGTATTATATTATTTCTACATACCAAGAATAATCAATCATACCTAATAACATTTTGGGATTTTTAAGACTAAGCTGAATGTGTGGGTTATTTATAATTGCCTCATAGACTGGACTATCAGGATTACAGCCTTCATATAAATCGCGTAAACTATATGAATGATCTCCAAGTAGCCACTCACACTGAAGAATGAAATATAAAAAATAAAATTGATTAATCGTGTATTACTTTATTATTACATTATTGGTGTATTACTTACAGCATTAAACACATTGTTCCCAGTCATCTTCAGAGCATTAGTAACATCCTTTTTATCAAATCCCATTTCCGTTAAAGCTAGTAATGCTTTGGCATCAGCCTCAATAGTGATCTTCTTAAAAAGATAAAAGCTTTTCAACAGGAATTCGACGATGTTTATTATATTCCCATCCTCTTCTAAATTTCCAATTCTTAGCAGATCTAAATAATCATCATCACCATCAAAATGTGGTTCTATGTCCATTAACCAATCCATTGCTTCTACCTCAGTAGTTGCTCTATAACAAATGTATAAAGTGTAAGTTATAAAAAGTATTTGTAATAAATAGTGGCAAAATTCGTAATATAATGTAGTTCAAAGAAATGTTCATACCTTGATAAACGAAATGCCTTTACACTTGTGTCATAGGAATAGCCAAATTTCATGAGAGACTTTACAATACCGTCATCTACAGGTGTATTGCAGGTTTCTTTCAATTTCTCCTTCAAAATGTTGTAAGTTTTTTGTGCTTCTGAACTGTACATTAATATTTTTGCAGATGTCCGTGCTAGTGATACTATAATTTGTTTTATTTCATTCTGAAATGATAAAAACATACATATAAAACAAATATTTGTTTTGTAAAGAAACATTGTAGTTATACAGGATGTTCTGTAACAGGTGGGAAAAAATTTAGGGGGGATTCCCACCTGCTGCCAAACATCCTGCACATTTACATTCATAACACAGTTAATAGGTTGAATGTAACGAGGTAAATTGGGTGTAGGTAAGTCATTGGTTGCTTGTAATATTGCTTCTTCATTTGGTCCTTCCATACCTCTGCCAGTTACAGGTAGTTTTGGACATGCTGGTCGTATTTTTGTTAATAACAACGTATCTATATTACAGAATTGCTTTACGTTATTATTTTTACAAAGTAGTCACTCTCATTCATTTTTAAACAATTATGTGTGCGTACTAAATGGAGGCAGAATATTGTTACACTGATATTTTACCATTTTCATTAACTTGCTCATCATTTATATTACTCCCATCTACAAGTTTTTGAAACTTGGATGAATGTATTAAACGAAATTGGGATGGTACTTTTGTCTTATCACTGCCATACAACTGCTTCATTGCTATCGTTTTAACTTTCTCAATAGTAAAATTTGGTTTTACAGTAACATTTGCAACATTTCCTTCAGGACTGAAAGGTAATAAAATAATTGTTTATCAGTAACATATTGTTTATGTTTATTATCGTTGAAATATTATACCTTACAACATTTATTAAATAATTTTTTGGTGATGACGTAAGTGCCATAAATATTTCCATGTTAATTTAAATTATTAAAATCAATAAGACTAAATATTCAAAATTCTTTATTAGTGTTTGGAAAACTTTGTTATACTATTTTCCTTAAAAATCGCAGTACATAAATAATTTATAATTGTTGGTTATTACTACATGTAATTTCACATAAGAAGCAGGTAAACAATAAACATCACAAAACAGCTGATTCGCATTTGTATACGTATAGGTAGTCATGATGGTTCCTATAATTACCACGAGAGGGATGATTAGTTTTTTACAAAATTTCAATCTATTAAAAATGAATTAAAAAGTATTCGATAGCACAGCGGTTAGTGCAAGGTCTGCTATGTAACTTGTATGCTAATCTGATTACAAACCTGTAATCTATAATGTATCTTCCTTTCCTTAAAAAGTCACTTTAAATCAACCGCCATATAGTTACAATACCAGAGTCCTCTATCAGTCAGCTGTGATACGTAATGTAAATAAATACTGCCTTATCTAAGGTTGATTGTACAACCTAAAATCAGCACTGTCATTGATTTCCTTTTTTAAATAACATTTTTAAAACATGTAACTAGAAGAAGAAAATAAAGTTGTGAGTATAAACATAAAATCATTATATCTTTATTGAGAGTAATCAAAATGTCTTATTATTACAACTATGGATGCATATTTCAGAATCTATATTGTCTTAAGGACACATTCCTTTTTCATAAACTACACCAAACACATTGAGAAATGACTGAAAAATCTGGATGTGGTGAATTGCAACAATTAGTCCAAGAAGAGGAATGCGAAGAGCCATTAGGTCCCGGTGGTGAAGCAACACCGCCATCAACACCAGCCAGGTCAAAAAATCCAAATAAAAATGATACACATAGTTCTCATGTATCGGTACGATTTTCCATTTTATTGCTGTTTTACTGCAATTATCAAAATTCCATGTTTTATCATGAAGGTTTATTATTTTAGCAACAAGTATTATGGGAGAGTAATACACAGACTTCCCCTATTGTTAGTAAAGGAAGTTCTGGCCAAGCAACGAGTCAAGGGTCTATGGTTTCTGGCAGAGCTGTAAATCTTTCAAATTATGGCAATCAGTCTCGTCTAAGCTATGTGAATGAGAAGGAAAAACAGAGGTCTGCTAGACCAGAATCATCAAAATTAAATCGCCAACATAAGGGTAATTTTATTTGATATCAAATATAATTAATATCAATAATTCTCTATATGCATTCAGAATTAACTCTAATAATTCTGATATATAAATCAAACTTGTTAACTTAATAACTTGTTAAATAGAAATTTATCCACAGCTTAGCTAAATATGATCCAAGTTGAATATCTTATAAACAGTTAATGACTTTAAATGGCTTCATAGTCTGGAAATAATAATATAAGTAAATATAAAATTCGAATTTTCACCAACAAGGTATTTTAGGGTGATACTGTTCAATTGTTGTATTCTAGGACATTTTTTATTTTATTTTAACACCTATGTCACCATTTAAAACATTTCACTTTACTCTTCAAACATACTGCACAATAGTTTCCACTATTTTATTTCGTGGACATTTGTAGCATAGTCTTTTTCTCAAAAGCAGAGACCTAGGATACATGAAGTAATTATTGGATTTGCTCTCAGATCCTTAATTTTGGGATTAAATGAAATAATTTCTGTATACAACAGTCTTATTATACTCTGTGATATGTAACTGGTCTCCTCTTTTGAAAAACAGACTATAATATCTTTATCACGCTTATTTTATAATTTAAGTAATTTTAAGTTGACAAATATTTTTATTTCTTACATTGATATGTTATTATTCATCTGGTTTTTAGTTGATTTTTTGTTCTTTTGGCATTATAAAATAAAGGTGTGGCGCCGTGCAAACATCATTGCTTTTTATCAGAGGTTCCTGATGTGCGACGTATGGAGCAGGCGTTGTTGCAACTTCTGGAAGATTTTCATAGCGGTAATTTGTGTGCATTTGGTACGTCAAGTCTCTATATAATTATTTGGTGAAACAATTCACTTATATTACATTGATGGAACGATCATTCTAAATAAATATTCATTTAGGAAAGGACTGCAGTATGGAGCAAATGACAGAAATACGAGAGCAGCAGGAACGACTAGCTAAACTTCATTTCGAATTAGGCCAAAGACAGGATATGAGCGGAGATCAATCGGGAGGTCGACATTCTGGTGCTAACATGCGTCATTTATTGCATCGCCTTCAGCAGCTTAGTATATGTATCGAAAAATTGCACAGTAAATAGTTACATAACAATTATTCATAAGTATCTAAGATACAATTAATTATACGTTCATATTGTATGTATATAAATTGTTATTGTAATATAAGTAATTACATTTTATTTTAAAATAAATGGAACCGGTCGCTTTGAAATATAATATTTAATATAAGAAGACTTAACATAAAATAAAATCTATTTTTACATACGAAAAATGCTTTGAGGTCTTGAAAGAAAAATATGTTACGTTAAATGCAATCAGTTCCACTTACTATGTCGTCAGTTCGTTTTTTCGTTACTTCTCTATTTGTAGTTTGCAACTTGATGTGCGCGATAAACACAAGTTGAAAGACAGTCCTTGTAAGCATCATAATTTTAATTATTTTCCTGCCATAGTTGCTCAGTCGCGATAAGTCACTCAAAAGTTCTCCTTGTTCATTATTTATGGGTAGACAAGTACCCATAAATAATGAATAAAGAGATATAGCTAGATTGCAGATGTTTATGGAAACTAATATGATAAAAATGTAGACGAATGTTTTTATCCTTGTTTTTCTTATATTTATTTACTTATTTAATAATATCTGCTGAAATCCTAGGACTGCTGCATTTAACATCAGTTTAATTAATTAAAATTATCTTGAAAACAAAAGCATCTCTATTCTTCCCAAAAATCCATGATCATCGTCAGACTTTTGTTCTTTTAATATCTTGATTTTTGTTATTTACAGAATCATAATGATTTCCATCTTTACTTTGAAGTCTATCAAACACCCCTTGGCAAGAATGCGTCGATTACAGGTGCTTATCTGGATTAATTAACTTTATCTGGCTGATAAATGAGGTACCCCGTAAAGTGATTTTAACGATCGAATAGATGACGTGTTGCAGTTTGATTCGAAACGAAATATTGTGGCCAAGTGATCCGCACCGGCGGCCGATTGCATCACGCAGTCTTGTCAAATGCGAATCAGATGAATAAGATTTCAAGTGGAGGATTACAACTCATTCTCGCCAGTAGCAAATCAAATTTGACCACGATGTTGTTGTGGATAATTGTCAATTGTCGTGGATTAAATTCGAGAAGGACGCTTTTAGAACGACGCGGTAGAACAATCGAGAGATAAGACGTGCGAACGACCTAGCGAATTGATAAAGAGACGCGGAAAAATGCCAATTTACGCATTTCGTTTATCTCTTCAAGGTATTCCAGCGACGTTTCTTGCTTTGTTTTGTAGAAAAGTGCGTCGCGAGAAAACGATCTTTAATGTACTAGATTAAAATTGACTTAAACTCTGTCATTTAAAAGTCAAATATTTTTAATCCTCCGACGGCGAACCATTTTCACAATTATACCGATGTTTATAACAATTCTGTGCTTTAATCAACAATTTTTCCAAACATAATTTTGAAGATATTTCACGTAGACTTATTAGTCTTTCTACTGTTCCCAGCCATTTATTTCGTTTTTGCTGAAAATTGACTAATAAGGTGACCATTTAAATAAACCGGGTCACAAAAGACCTGATAACCGCAAGTCGAGGGTTAATTATGACCACTGCAGCCTGTAAATTTAATTTAAAAATAATTTTCACTATCCAAGGTACATTCTCCTGTGTGCAATCTCAAATTTCGAACATCAAGCAGCTTTCTATATTCTTTGTTGTATGTATCTTTAGATTGTCGAAGAAGGCTGGATCAGAAATGGATGTAAGATCATAAACTGTAGAGGAGCAGACGATTGTCCAGCCGAAATTCGAAAATAGAACGGATCGGCCCAAGAAAATCAACCTTGAGACTCCCACGCTCGATCCCGTCACAAGTTCACCAGGAATAGCGTTTTCCAGCGGCCGGCGCCTAACCACTTCCGCGATAATCGTGGATATTCTCAGACATCTGACCAGTCTTCTATCCGTATTTGTTTACCGTGTCACCTGGTACAGGGAAATGTTCTAAAGTGAGTCCTGCAGGACGAATTTCAGAGAACTTCGGAACTTTTGATCTTCCGACACGTATTTACCCGAGTCTTTTGATTATTTTATCAACAAAAACCTTGGAATTTGTCACCGAAACGAGCATATATTACAAAAGTACGCATATCGAGTTGCAAGAATATTTTCTTTGTGAAATAACTCTAAATGTGGCGCGCGGTGTAGGCGTTTTAAAAAGAAAGTTGATCCAGATTTTGCAAAACTTTCACCACTTGTTTAGGTAACCCACTTAGAACTGAATTAGACGAATTTCTTCGCAGACGCATTTTTGAAACATGTTTTAAAGATAGAAAATAATATTGTTTTGGATAATCTAGTACCTCGTGTGAGGCATTATCATCAAAAATAAAATTCCTAAGCTTATCTCGAGTACTCTGCAGCCATTGAAAACGTCTTATTATAAAAAACAAAAGCCGAGTACAAGTTGTGATTGTAGGTGCACGCAGTTCTCGAAACAACTCCGACTCCGCAAGTCTGATACGGGGCTGTAGGCAATTGTAGTTTTATATATAAATTGACAGATAAACATAACAAAAAGATATATATCATCAATTTACATATAAAACTTCTCTGTTTCTATACGTTTTTAATATGGAGGTACGACTACTCTAATCGATAATAGAAAACGACGTAACACCGAGCGGAGGTTTCCGTTGCTACCGACTAACAGACGTCATCGGGATGATCTCGTTCCGAGACTCTCTGGAAATTACCTGCAGACTCAAACGGTTGTTTGTCACGGCGTTTCATTGAGTGCTCGCCAACGTCGAAGAGTCGCGAGTCCACAGATTAGATAGGTGCCGACCTAATTATCTCGGTTTGTATTAAACAGCCGAGGATGGGAGCCGAAGCGGTCGCCGACAATGGGAACAACAAAAGAAGAAACGGGACGAGACGGAGAAACTAATCGAGGAAGATCCGATGAATGGGAAGGGACGGGCCTCCGCTATTTCCGGAACAGTGTTCCACCGCGTTTCGATTCGAGACCGGCCGAGACAACATTGTTCGCGATCTGGCACTCGAACTTCGGACTTGAAACGGAGAATTGCTACTGTCCAGTCGGATTCATAAGTATCAGACACTTGGACACTTTGCATGGCAAAAGAATAACGCGTTCGCATCGAAATAACACGAAATAGAACTTCGGTCGATCGAACCTTCCATATCGAAGTTCTATCATCCGTTTCAATCTAACATAAGCAAGATCGATAAGAATTTAGTGCACCTTGCTCTGTTGTACGGAATAAGCTCGTTCATTTGATTAGTCTGGATAACCGAGGTCTTGTTTCAATTAGGAGCTCCCTTAAGGTACACAGAAGCCAAATCATTGTCAGGAATTTATTGCGGGAGAACCGCAATCTATTCGAGCATGATGTAGTACCGAAGACGAACTTCTGTTGCATGCTGCATTTAACTGTGTTTATTATTAGGTCGAGTTATAAATAACTTACGTTTTCTTATCAGACATCTATTTTGCTTTCCTTTTTATTTATTTATCTTTGGTTTCTTTATTTTACTTATATCGAACCCTTATCTGTTTAGCAAAACGAACAATAGATTCTACCTAGGTGCATAGAAAATTATTTACGATGTCTCAGCCTAATATAAACAGCGATTTACATTTCATATTGTCCGCATTCGGCTACCACAGCTACTGTAACCGTCGCATAGAAAAACTAACTCCGTCTTCTCGATCCACTCGCGCGCATCACGAACACTAATTTCTCTTTTGTAAACGCCTGTTTCACCGACGTTCAACAATTAACGCAATTATTTCTCTCCACGACTCCGAACTCTGTCGTTTCTTACAAAATTTGTGTTGATTCGTTTAGAAACGAGCGAGTTTTCTCGATGTTCCGTAATACCTTTGTTTCTAAGCTCGGCGGCTCCTCGGCGAAGTTGTGCCCGAAACTTTGAGGGCAGCTGCTCGTCAGCGATCCTAGGGAGAAGATCAATTACACTCGATCGAACGTCTAAGAATCGGCGATCGACTTAGGCGATATCTGCGCCGGTATCTTCGCGAGCCGCGGGAGCATTGCGACAGGGAGCACGCGTGTTTATCGAGATATCAACGGAGACACGTATAAGATATAAGGGAGGCCGACGAACGGCAGTCAGTGTCGTGCTGGATCGTGGCTGTGATCATACTGATCCGGAGACGTGTTTATCGACAGTTAGTGAACCGAGGAAACAAGAGAAGCCGAAATGCGGTGAGCAGGAGGTTTAGCCGCTGAACGGCAACGTTTCCTGTTATCCGATTTATCGTTTAATCGTCCGAATTTCCTCAGAATCTGGCTGCTGTTCACCTTCTTCCTGATCGTCGCGGTGCTGGCCAGCGAGACGTTTGCGAAGAAGCGATCCAACGATGTAGAATCGGGAGGCAGCGAGAGGAAGAAGAGGGACGTGGCTTACTCGAAGTGAGTAGACAAGTCGCGAAAACGATCTGTTCTCGTTCGTTTCGATAGGTTTTTGATAGACTGTTGCGCAACCGTTTCCGCGATCGTCTTATCGGGACGTCTCTGTTGACGGACTTTGCTTCCGAAGTCGACGGAAAATCGTTAAGGGGGGCGTGATTACTTCAGAGATCGCAGAAATAATGCTCCTTCTAGTTGCAGATGCATTCTGGCTGTGATAGAGTTTGTAATAAGTTCGCTCGCGGACTTGGGATACCTAGGAAAAGACAAAGAAAATTACATGAATTCAAAGCGATAGTTCAGATGAATTTTGAGATATGTTCTCGCGGGGCTATTTCTATGAGACTTGGCTTAAATGAAAGCTGGAAGTGTCTAGTTTAAGACAGAGTAGATTAGACTGAAATTGTATAATATGTCTAACAAGTTTCGAACAAGTTGCGAGCCTAATACATTCGGATAAATTGATGAGAAAAGGAGAAGATGGTTGTTTCAATTATTGAGTAGAGAAGTATCTTTTAAAGAGATGGATTTCGTGAGTAGGAAGAATTAGCGCGTGAATCACACAAGATAATAATACTTTGGGAAGTAACCGACCAGGACTATTCTTGTCTAGAACTGGGGAAATGTCAACTTCTTTCGCACTCTCTTTAAGAAAAGGCTTTTAAAAATATATTCGTAAAGAAACCTTCGAATTTCCGAACTTACAGCGATCGAGAATTGTCATAGTCGAATCTGCTGGGTATTGAACTGCAATCTTGTTTGTCAGCAAACTGTGCTTGTCAAATCGGTTGTCTTGATATCTCAAGTTTGCTCGGTTGATTTCAAACTCCTTCGACACACTAGTCAACATAGTCGGTATGCTAGACACGGCTCCAAAATGTTTTTCCACGATCAGTACTTCGACAACGACGATATCACACTAACATCTCAACACATTTTTGTTGATATACACTCAATGTTCCTATTTACACTATCTTGGTTGTCGTCGATGTTCCAGTCACGCGAAAGTTACAGAATAGTTAGTTTCTATTCGAAATTGTTTCGACAAATTATATGGTGGCATAATTGAAAGAACGAATTTTAATTTTAAATTAACATTAGTTTCGTTAGTACACATTTGCACAAATATCCGCAGCTTGCTGACCGTTCCCTTAATCTTTTTCTTTTCATAACGTACCGACTATAATTGCACTTATCATTCAACGGCATAACGACTTATTGACAAGTCACGAAAGGTCAAAGGAGCTGCGAAAGCGTAACGTTCGTTGTCCGATAATAAAACCGCATCCTAAAACTCGACGATACTTAAGATTATTTACTGCTATTTTCAGAGATTGCATTGTAATTGTTTCACACTGTTGCCATAACAATTAGCAGGAAAATGCTCGACCGATTTCTGTCTTCCAGGGAAGCAAAGTCTGAAGATGGCGAGAGCAAGAAGATGGAGTCGAAGAAGAGGAAGAGCAGCTCTTCCGAGGGCAAAGAAGCCGAGGTCCAGTCCGGTGGTAGCGCGGAAGAAGCAAAATCTGGGAAAGAGGTGAAATCGAAGAACAAAAAGTTGAAGGAGAAGGAGAATGCTGACCCCAAGGGCAAGAGCGATGAAGTCGTGAAGGACAAGAAAAAGAAGTCGAATAAATATACCAAGGAGTCGCAGGAGGCGCATCAGAAGAACTCCAAGAAGACCTTGAAGGAGAAGAAGTTGAAGGACAAGGTAAAAGACAAGGTGAAATCGAAGATCGAAGAGGAGACCACCGTAGAAGACAATAAACCAAAGAAAGTAAATATCAAGAAGGGTGGAAAGGTGAAAGAAGACAAGAAGAAGCTCCAGGAGAAGAAGAAGAGGGAAACGGCGCCGGAAGTGGAGGAAGAGCCCGTGGAAGCTGAGGTAGAGGAACCTAAAGCGAAGTCTAAGACGAAGAAGGATAAGAAGAGGGCTGCTAAGAATCAAGAAGGTAAGGACAGGAAGAAGAGAGCAGTGAAACCGGAAGTAGTGGAGGCGGAGGAAGTTGCAGAGGACCAAGAACCGGAAACTCTGGATGAGGAAGCCGTCGACGTAGAGTCGCAAAGCTGCCACAAAGTGAATGAAGGCAATGAGGATGGCAATGGCGCGCAGGAGTGCGACCAGGCGTGATACCTGATCATGTGAACACTTCAACGTCGTGTTCTAATATCGTAATCGTCCGTTTTAATGATGCGGAGTTAGTATGTTTTATGGGGTCGTAACTCTTGTGATTTCAACGATGCAATGACACGAACAGAGAATATGTTTGTTCCACGCGTGAGTTACTCAATTAGCGTTTTTCATGATTTTCTGGACGTTCCTTAATCACAACGCATTATATCAAGTCTCATTCATTTAATTGCTACCCACAAGACGAGTCGTAATCACTGACTCCGACATCGTTGCACTTCTTATGTACAAATAACGAATTTACTCGATGATGTTGACGAAGTTCATAGTGTTAGAAGCGTTTGGTGGAACGGGCAAATAAACGCAGTTCATATACTTCGAAGAATAAATATTTTTGTAAATCATCATCGGTTCATGGCATATCAATCTGCGCTAACTGTTTCTCCCTCTTTTACACCCTTGAAGTTGATCATCCAACCGGTCCCAACGTTGTTCATCGTCGAAGTGTACACCACGAAGATTTGTTCTTTAGTGGTGTAAAACGGCGCTGGGGTGTCCTGAATCCGGAAGAATTTGCATTAAACTGTGTCAGGAAAGATCGAGGGGTTGAAGAATCGTGATATAAAATTCTAATTAGCAAAGATTACCCCTCCGCAATAAGTGTTGGCCAGGACACGTTCACCGTCCGGCATAGGATCGTAAAGTTTCAGGGTGTTCGCCTTGGACTCGCAGCCGGTGTCAGTGCCGATGTCAAATACAACGAATTTCAACGCAATCTTCAGGCCGCGTGGCACACTCACGTCCCAGGTGCAAACAGTGTTGTTGCGGTATTCGTTTGGATACAGGGGCGACGTGAACGACCCTGCATAATTGTAAATCCGGCCTCCGCAACCGCGACCTGCAAGCCATCACATTGTTTTCATTATCACAGGACAATCTGCAATAACCGTCCTTCGTCCCTAACGATTAACTTAAGGAGTTATTAAAGGCTGATAATTCTTATTCTCAGTCACGGCATAAAAGATGCCGGCAAGAGTGCTATGTGCACATAATCTTAGATTCCTCATTAAGGGTAGAAGAAGGACAAGCCTGCGATATAGATCAAATTATCTTCTTGCGTACCTGCATCCGTTGTCGTAAAAGTGATGTCATAGTACTCGTACATGGACTGATATTCACTCCAGGAGTGTATGCTTAGCTTGTTACCGACGCTGAAGATAGGAGAAGGCGTATCGGTGCCGCACAACGATGCCAAACGTTTGCCATTGAAGTTGCCTTCGAAAACCTGGCCAGAGGAAGCAAACGATGAGTTTCAGTTCGTCTTACAGAATTTCAATTTAGATGCTTGCCTCGACGGCCGTCCTCGTGCACCCTTCAATGTTGTAAAATATGAATCTGTTAAAATACAACGCGATTGTGTGATTAACTGGCGCCGTGATCGTGTTCCAACACTCGGTGGTCCCTTCATGGACGATTCGACCCTGCTCCGAGGTGTAATTTCGACTGCAGGCTGCGTTGTTGAATTCAAGCTTGAAGCCTCTATGGTTGACGGAGTCGCCTTTGAAGGTCACCATAATCTCGCTGCTGTAGCTGTAGCAATAAACGAAGAAGTATATAACATGAGTCTTGGATAAAGTAGCTCAAGACAAAATGCGGGTAGAGTACTTTAGCAGTCGACTTTTATAAGAATTAAGTTTAGATACCTATAGTACTGATGGGGCAGGTTTTTGCCGCAGTATCTGACCGAGGTCGTTGGCAAGTGGAACTCCTGCAAGAGTGAATTTTTCATTGTTTGTCATGTGTGCTATACTTTCTTTCAAACGTAGAATTTACTTACCGAGAACTGATCAACCGAGTGTCCGCTCCAAATGAAATTCTGTCCGAAGCCTTCTTCGATGTATTTCCGGTTCTGTGGTAAAGAAGATCATTCTTAGCGGCAGGTAACATTAATAATAAAACTCTTAGAACGATGATCTACCTGTCTGTCCGTAATTTCGACGTAATCGGTGTCGCACCGGGCAGACTCGCCCAAATCGATGTCCAAGAATTCAATCCTCATTTTCTCTGTATCAGACGAGTTTGCTTGCAACAACCACCGGCACCTTGCACCCGTTCCATAGTTCTCTGGGTACTTCGGAGAAGTTAGGACCTGCATCGTCTTGTTCACTGTCCAAATAGGAATGCCGCAGAACGCTGAAACGATTTATTTTTCCTTGAGTACGCGTCGAAAATTTTTGCTGTTATAGTCTTGTACTTATTAAAACACCGATCATTTTCTCAATGATAACGAAAATTCCTACGGCAGGTTAGACCTTCTTAGATGATTTAAAAATGGAATCAACTCGATCGGATAAGCAGTTCTCGATTGAAAAATTCGTAAGTGCAACCTGTTTCTGTAAATGTCGAATATGATAAAATTCGAGGAACTATATTTCTAGGTAAAGTCTCGTGTACCATTTATAGCGTTCAACGTTCCACTGACTCCGGCTCCGTTGATTGTACCGTCACTGTAAAATCGTATCCACATAGTATTGGAGGTAGTGACTATCACTGATGGCACCTTATCGCCACAGAACCTGCCCAGAAGTTCGGCGAAAGGATTGCTACCATCGCGAATCTACACAAAAACAACTTTCAACAAATATTCCTCCGAAATCTTCCTAATTATTACCAACAATTAGAAATGATTAGCACATCTTCCAGAGAGATTGAAGATCGTTACCTCCAGAAAGTCGCCATTGCATGTTGTGTTGTTGCTGGCATTAGTAGCATTCTTGAGATCCATACTGTTGATGGTGAATTTGATGTTCATTCCCAAAGGTGCTTTAACGATCCAAAAGCAGTCTTGCAAGCTCTCATAAGTGGAACCCAACTGCGTTTTAAATGGTTTCGACGCGTCCTTCGAAGACAGGTCAATGTTGCCGCCGCAGCCTGCCTCGGGGCCCTTCACGAACAGGACCTGTTGTCGATAGGAAATTTATTGAAACTAGATGATTGATTATTGATTCATTTTGTTTACTGAATTGCAGTTAACGAGACACATATGAAAGCTACTGTAGCGCTAACCTCGGCCATGAATCCTTCGTATTCCCGGTTCGAGTCCGCGTGGAAATTTACGAACATAGTGTTGTTCGTTGATGCGATTATAGGCAAGTTATCGGTTAGATTGCCGCACAACCTGGCCAGTTTCTTATCATCGTCCTGCTTTGTGCCTTCGTAGATTTCCAAGTGGTCGTAGAAGCACCTGCGAACGATTTGAGTTGTTTTTGAATGTTCAAATCCCATCGAGCTGTAATCTACCCTTGTCCAGGCAACCTGGACTGCCTAAGCGAAGGTGCGCCAAATTTTACTCACGTGGAGCTATACTCCAGGATAAACTTCTCGAAACGTAGAATGACACGCTTGTCAGAGGGTGCACGGATTGTCCAAGAGCAGTCAGCTCCGTTAAAGTATTTATCACCTCGCATAAGCGGTTCGATCCTTCCCGGCGTTGTTACTTCTCCGCCACAAGCTGCGGAAAAGCAGAATATTAATTGAATATTAATTGATTCGCAAACATCCATTTCTGAATCATTGCCTCGCAAGTGAATACACGAAGCTACAATACAATTAGAAAGTGATCAAACTTTTACGTTTAATCAGGCACATGGGTGAACTTTTAATAAAATTGTTTCAGAGCGTTCAAAATCAAATATTTGCTTCTCGTACATTTGAGGAAGTACTGGAAGATGAAGCCGAATCGTTGAATGTAAGGGTCCGTTTTGAACAAGATCTCCACGTTGCCTAATGACAATATCGGCAACGGTTTATTGTCGCCGCAATAAGTATCGACGTTGCTATAGGAGTAATAAGTATCATAGTGCGTTATCGTCACGTTGTCGAATCGACAGTCCCTGCGACCTGGAACCAAGACAATCTATTGTTACAATTATCCCTAGTTATTAAGGAAACGTTGAATACAATTTTGGACGAGGAACAATGATAACTAGATCGTGGATCTTAATGAAAAATAAAAATTGTCTGCATCAGTTGCAAGATGCGGGAACCTAACAGACATTTATTCCTTCTTTCAATAAACTTAATGAATCGAACGTAATGTAGTAGTTGGAATGAAATCCATAGTCTACTGATAACGGTGTTAGATAGCAATGTTGCAGACGGAGACTTACTGCGTTCGAGTTGAAACTCTGTGAACTTGACGATAATCTCTTGACCATGTGCGACCAGAGTGTAATTGCAGAACAAGTTCGGTTTGTACATGTTCGGATAAGAAGGAGACGTGATGATTTTTGTCTTATTGGTGACTTCGAAAACGCCGCCGCAATTCTCGTACCAAAGGGCCATGAAACCATCCCCTTGGATCTTGTCGTTGGAGTGGAAGGTGACCTTCATACGATTGCTGGTCGAATTGAATTGCGGGGGCGTGTTTCTGCCGCATACTTTTCCTAGACTCTTCCAAGTCCTACTGCCATCCGTATTTTCTATCCAGTCGAACATCTATTTGGAAATCATTGTCACTTGGTAATACTAATTCAGACATTTATGGTTCAAAGAAAGTAGATCAGTTCAAAACGTGAAGAACCTTTTTACATTTCTCATTTCGAATAACAAGATTAACTAGTTTTGTTGAAAATTGTTTAACTGCGATTAATTTTACAGAATTATCAACAATAGAGAACTTCTTAGGCTGAACTTTCCAAGTACCTCTACATAATCATTGGTGCAGTTCGGGCTGCTCTCCAAGTTGAAACGATTGGTGAAAACCAGTCCGACGTGGTAGCCATTATCCGCGATAATTTCCCAGGTGCAATCCGCCTTGTTCGGATACTGGTTCGGGAACCTGTGCAATCAAACAAATTCCTGTTGCATGGACAGCTAAATCACTATGAAACATTTAATCATCTCGTGGCTTCAATTACTTTGGAGAAGCGATTTGTTTGTTCTTGCCGCGCACAGATCCTCCACAGCCATTGTTCGCCGGCTCCAAAGTTAGCTTGAACTCGTTCGGCTCGCTTTTCGCGAAGAACTCGATCCACAATCGGTTTCCAGAGCTTGTTATGTTCTCTGGTTTTATGTTCCCGCAGTAGATGCCGACTAATGGTGCGGCTGGTCCACCATTTCTGAGGAAACGAAAGCAACAAGTATAAAATCGGAAGCATCGATTCCAATTAAAACACCGAAGACAAATGATCGTAGGAGATAGTGCACAATTAATAATCTGCAATAAAAATTGCTGTAAAGAGTTCAGCACGAAATTGACTTAGATTGGAGCTTAAGCTACCGGTAGAAATATGAGACAAGCACTGAGTACCTAATGCTGATGTAGGTTTTTTCGCAAGAGCTCAGGTTCATTTTCGAGAAGCTCAGTTTTATTAGTTCTCCAGTGTCGGGATAGTTAATGTTCCAGGCGCAGCTAATAGGGAAGGATATATTCTTTGGCGTATCTATCTCGTGCGTTGGACCTTCCAAGTTACCGCCGCAAGGTTGCCATTCATACTGTGCGTTGAATTTCATTGGTCTTCCGTAAGTACCGTTCGCAATCTAGGAAATTATTAAAAATTGTGAATGAGGAGTTTGTATGTCTGTTTTAATAAGGCATGGTGATTTAATAATTCTTGACAACTTACCACCACTTCGTTGTTAAGGCTTGGACTCCTAAGGTACTTTGGTTCTGTGAGGTTTCCGCAGATCTGACCATAATCTGCGAAATTAAATACATTAGTATATGGGAAAAGGGTTTTAATACTAAACCTACCGAGTCGGTCGAGACGACTGGTTTCATATCTGTTGTTTCAAAGTTGCTGAAATTATAAACTTCTTCACAGACAATGATTGAATAAAATTCTTAATCCACGCATAAATGGTGCAAGGTTTAAGTAAATGCAGCCTTTTCGTCGTTAGTTAATTTTACGGCTTGGTAGGTTTAGTGTCAATAAATTCAAACTATCGTGGTTTGTAATTAGGCTACGGAGTTCAAAGATTAATCTAGTAGCTAAAACGTTCGTGAACCCACCGAGAAGAGCGATAAATTGATAGTTGTTGCAATATTTCCAGCTGGTTACGCCGCGCATTTCGCCTATAATACCAGTTACCCAAATAGACAGTGTCACTCCAGTGCTGCTTGCGCCTTCTGTTAGGCGTTTAGGTGCTGTTATGCTCCACGCGCAGTAGTACGATGATTCGTTGAACGGCAAAGTTTTCGGTGCTGTCAGATTACCTTTCATGTCAAACATATGGTCGCCACAGGCTGAAACAATCATGCGGTTTAGTTTGTTAGTTAGTCCTATCTTATATAGCCTATCGTAATAGAAAGATTGGTAGCAGCTTACGAGCTGGATATTGGGCAGAGTAGTGTGCTTTGAATCCTCGATACCCAGGGGACGCGGTGTACCCAATGGTCATGGTGTTACTGGAGCTCCTAACTTGCCGAGTATAGTTCTGGCTCATTGTTCTGATCCTGGATCTGAATTTGAAGTCATTGTAGAACTGAAATTTTAGAGGAAGCTTAGAATTCTCGCGATTCATGGAGTTTCCTACGAATAATTTGATCGACAATTACTGTCAAGAAACCAATCATCGGAGATGTCAACATGCCAGGTGCGTCGAAGTCTTCAATGTCCACGACTATTTGCAAGCCGGGTGGCACCTTAATTTTCCAGTCGCAGTATCTGCGACAGTGATATTTTCATTATGAAAAACTATCCTCGAGAAAAAGGCGAAACTAAATCACTGTAGATTTGACTTATAGATTACAGCACTCACCTGTGACGAGTGGCAGTGTTCGGATATCCTTTCGACTTTAGTGTACCGGACGCTGCGGTCAGCCAACCCCCGCAAACTATGACAAATATGTCGTATATTTTTCTATGAACAACGATCGTAAGAACGATGAAAAAATTACTGCTCATCGATTAACATACTTTCTGCACTGGACGTAAATTTCAGCTTGAATCCTCTGTAATTATGGTACTCAAAGTTGTCGGTCTTGAATTGAACCATAGCCTCGTTCGTTGACGTTTCTAAGATACGAGCCTCGGTGCCACAGACCGTCGCGATTTTGTTGATGCCTTGGCGAGAAAGAACGTCATTTTTAACATATAAACTTCCTTAAATATATTTTAATTTGTTACCGTATGATCATTGTCGCATTTATTGAATACAAGAATTTGCATACTCGTTTGGTTCTCCGGATTCCTTTCGGTGATGGTCACATGATCGGTGTACTCGCACTCAAAGGCGGATAATGGCAGATCTAAATCGCCGAACTGGAACTTAAGAGTGTGATCGACCGGCGCGATTATCACCCAGGTGCACGTCAGGTTTTGTTTGTAGTAGAATGGATAATTGGGTGACGATAGTACACCAGTGCTACCACGAATAATGCCTCCGCATCCCTCTGCGAACGAGAGTAGATCGCTTGATCAACTATACTTATTTTTCCTTCAGAGTTTTAGATATTTCGAAGACATTTTTTATTAAATCGATCAGAAGAGTCGAATGGAAACACACCTCCGACAGAGAGCATTGCTTTGAAACCATTCCTTGGCTCTTGTAGCTCCGAGTAGAAGTGTATCGACACCATATTTCCAGTGGTTAACATAGTGCTAGGCGCAACGTCCTTGCAAAATCGTCCTAGTAGCTTTGAACTTTGAGTTCCACCGTCTCTTACTTCCACGTATTCCCTCTCGCAACTGAAAGCAATTTTTATTATGACAGTTTTCTCACTTTCAATTGAAATTTTCATTTTTCTTATTGCTAGCTTAATTCCTCATTGGAAATAAAATTATTTTAAAACGGTGTTCGATGGGGGAACTGAGCAGATAATACTTTGACAGGGAGCTGTGAATCAAAGAACTTGGACTGACTTGGGAGTGTTACTCAAGTCGAATCTATCGACAAAGTGGATGGATATTCGTTCTCTGCTCGGCGCCATAACGGTCCACGTACACTCTGAGTACGGGGGTGGAATGTTAGGGTAGTTCGGCGTCGAGATATTCAATGCTCTTCCTTTAAGTATGTACTCGCCTCCACAATCCATGCTGACTTCCCTGGAATTTAGTGAATAAGTTGATAAACTGCGTGCGACAAATTACGTCAGACGAATTGAGAATTCATGGTTTCTCACCTGTACAATATCTTTAGGCGTGCTTTCAGCCGAATGCTGGCATATTTCACGTAAACGCGATTTCCGGAGGTCTCCATGCTTGGAGGCATTACGTTCCCGCAATAATTACCGTCGCCCAGCAAATCGGATGATGTCTTGTCGCCATTTTTCAACTACAAAGGACGTTTAATGAATTATTTGTTTTATTACGTGACCCCTCGATCACTGGAGCCATCGAAATTCTACAAAATTATTGAAGATCTTACAGAAGATTGGAAGATCTATTATTCGTGTCCTAATATTTTAGGTACTTCGTTCACTCTCGAGAAATTCTTGTCCACAAAGAGACAGTTATCTATTAACGACATCCTGTCTTACCAGTATGTAATTCTCCGCGCAATTCAAGTCCTTATCCGTCGACACCTGAACGAACTCTAGCATTATAGTTCGCCCAGACTTCACTTGAATGTCCCACTCGCACGACAACGGCCAGCTAAGTCCCCTGCCCATCGAAGTGGACTCTACAGTGATCTCTCCATTTGGACCGGTCAATTTGCCTCCACATTCTGCAATTGACAACAGAAATGATTGATTTGTCCTACTTAGATCTGACAGAGAGATCAGAGGAGATATCGGAGCGCGAAGTGTCAGGGATTTCGAGAATAAATTTACCACGACGGACGATGCCAAAGAACCCTGTCTTGTTGATAAAGCTGTCCGTCACGAATTTCAGAGTCATCACGTTGTCGCTCACTTGGAATTGAGTGTGCGAGGAATTCGCTAGACACATCTTCTCCAACAGATCGGCCCTCTCCGGCGTATTCAGCGCATCGCCGTCGTAAACCGACAACGAGTCCGCGAAGCAGGTGTCGGATTCCTCTACGTCCAAGTTTATCAGTCTCAGGACTACGTGCGAGCCTGGTGGACAGGTTATCAGCCAGGTGCATTGTAGGTTATCCGCGTATCCAATTGGCCAGCCGGGGGAATGAATATCAATGCCTTCGTAGCTATCCAAGGAGATCAGATTGGTGCAGTTGTTCACTGCAGTTCCACGTGTTAAATGCGATACGTTCCAACGTCGTTATTCAAGAATCATTTGCAACTTACGTTTCGTTTCGATGTCCCCGACGTTATCGGTTGTTGGCACTTGGATCCAGAAGATGTCGAACTTGCTACCTGATCGCATGAACTCTACCATCGATTCTATGTAGACGACGTTGGAGGACGATGTCACGGGGCCAGAGTTGTCCATGTTGCAGCTTTCTAGTAAAAGCGCTGCCTCGTTGTTGTAGCCATCGTAGATCTAGCCGCGTTAACAGAGACACTTTGATTAGAAATCACAGGACAGGTTTGCAGAAACATTTGTGATAGGCTATTTACTCGGAGATACGAGTAGCAACCGATGCTAAAGGTTTCGATGAATATGTCCTTGATCTCGAGCCTGATCAGTTGCTGATACTCGACGGTGATCCGCCATGTAAGTCGTTGGCCGAGTTTGATGGGCATTGGGTACAAAGGCGAGGTGACTCGACCGGTAGGTCCGCTGAGCTCGTTTCCACCCTCGATGGTATAATCAACCACGAACCCTTTGGCCACCCCCTCGCCGTCGCTTTTAAACTTCATCCAAATCGAAGCCGACGTTTCGATAGACTCGACGGTGTTACCGCAGAACACGCCCAGCAGCTTTCCGATCCCGCTGTCCTCGCGAATCTCAAGGTAGTCAAGGTCACAGTTCTCGCCTGGCTGCAGGTCGAACTCGCTGAAGGTCAGCTTCAGTCTGTTGCCGGGTGAATTTCGCAGGAACCAAACGCATTCCGAATTCAGGGGGTAACTGTTAGGGTACAACGGCGAGGCGATCTTTCCTGAGTAGGAGCTGTAGTTGCCTCCGCAAGCTAAAAAATTGGACTTACTCGAGTTATAGGGAACCGCGGAAATGACGTGAAGTTTCTTTACCTGTATTTAGCGTCGAATAAATTAATGAAAAGTGTTCGTGGAAGTAGAATCCTACATATTGGTGTATTGTGAGCGCATTTCCTGTACTCGTTACTGGCAGAGGCAGGACGTTGTTGCACCATTTGCCCAAAGAAGGTCCATCTATGCTTGGACCATCGTGAGCCTCGACGAACGCCTCTGAACAGCTCGTTTCAATAAGATCTGGGTCCGTCTCCATGCTCGTGATTAATTGTCCAAATGTCAGGGTAACGTGATCCTCTGAAATAGTAACAAATCAAGAAACAAACGGCTGACATTTAATATATTCACAGAACGAATGTAAAAGTGAAATGAATCCGATTACACTAACTTGTATGGGAACTTTGAGTTTCTGAATATTTCGCATTTGCATGGTAGACGTGTCTTGAACGTACCTGGATCTTCCGCGATCAATGTCCACGTACAGTTCAGAGAATTTGGACCGTCGGAATGAGTCCAGGACGGCGATATGTATCCTTGATCCTTCACTATCAGCCGAGCGCCGCAAGCTGTAGAGTACACCGCTTTGAATCCTTTCGCCGAGACGAAGCTGTCTGTTCTCATTACGACCAACATTTCATTTCCAGTTGCGATGAAGGGCTTTGGTAACTCGTTTTGACAGAGAGTCGCCATTAACGGCGAGTCCTTTGTTGGACCGTTGTATATCTGTCAACATCACGGTTTCGTATCACCGGACTGTGGAACTTTATGCAAATGCACGCTTTCAAACGGAGATTTCATTTGCGTTACCGGCGATTGACACCGCGGAGTCACGAACGAAATGAAACTAAACGTTACACCCTTTCATTTCTCTCGCGATAGCAAAAATTGAAAAGTCTGGATTCCCTGTCTTCAACCATTCAAATTTTCTAAAATTTATGATCAGTGTTCTTAACCCCTTAGACTTTCTACGATTCATAATTAATATTGCCATCTTTCTAGATCTTCTACAAGTAACAATAGATATCCCCAAGTAATTTTCTACATCGCATGTATAATTAATTTCGATTTCCTACGTTACGTAATTGGTATTTTCGTTTCCCTAAATCTTCGAGGGTTTAGAATCAGTATTTTTATCCCTCTAGACTATTTGAGGGATTCAAGATTGATATCTTGATATTCCTATACGTTCCCGTCGACGGCGACCGTTCTCTTACCTTGACGTAATCGTCGGAGCAGTTCTTCGTCTTCTCCAGATCGAAGTCTAAGAAGGTGAGATTGACTAGATAGTTCGGCTGCACCTGCAGTAACCATTCGCAGTTCTGATGTTCCGGATAATTCTTCGGGTAATTGGTGGAATGTATGATACCAGTGTCGGCGGTGAATTTACCACCGCACTGAATAGGCACGCTTCTGTAACTGGCGTTGAAACCGCGCGAGGAGTACGTCACGTCCGAGTGGAATTTCAGATACAGCTTATTTCCAAAGCTGGTGTACACCAGCGGGTTATCGGAGTAGCAGATCTCGATCAACATCGGTGCATTTGTGTCGCCGCCATTGAACACTTGCAGCTTGTCGAAGTAGCAACCCTTCTGCTTTTCTATGTTGATCTAGAAACAAAGATTTTCATCAGCATCGAGCTACAAACTCTTCCTAGCCTAATAGAAATTTACCCATTTGATATCTTGTTTCCTCTAGATTTCTTATAAATTAATGACTTAAATTCTCCACATTACAAGTAACAATAATTGTTTCACTATGACAACGAACCTAGAGATCATCAGCCAATGTTTAGGCCATCTATAAAATTGATACCATGTACCGAATGAGCTGATAGATTGAACACTCACATCATGGATAGTGAGCTCTATGCTGTTCATGTAATCGACCTCGATCAGCCAATCACATTCAATGCCTGTCGGATAGCTGAGCGGGTAATTCGGCGACGTGAACGAATCGAACGGCCTCGTCAGATGTCCTCCACATCCGTCTATCAGCCACTCCAATCGGAAGCTGACGGAGGTGGGCACTGCTGCGATATAATGGACGAGCACTTGATTCTGCGTCGAAGAAATCGTGTGACGAGGAACGGACTCCGTGCTGCAGAGCTTCGCAAGCTTCCTGAGCGGCGTGACCACTGAGCTGTCCACGCGCTCACTGATGTCCAGATAGTTCTGACAAGTTGGCTCCTGTTCTGGCAGCCCTTCCAACTCGAAATGCGAGAAAGTCAGATTGACCTTATTGCCGAGTGGCGCGTTGATTACCCAGGTGCAATTTAGTATTTCCTGATACTTGTCCGGGAAGTTAGGCGACTCGATCACGCCGTAGAAACCTTGCAATGTATTTTGACAAACTACGAACAGACCAAAACATTTGTCGAATAAAATGTAGGATAGTCTAAAGTAGAGTAGAATGGGATATATGATAGATGTAGACAACTCACGTGTCTCATACTTGAGATGAAAACCGCGACCGAAATTGCTGTAATCGGTACGGAACCGTATGCTCAACACGTTCGACTTAGCCTGTATGACCTTCGGGTGGGAGCTACTGCAGTACCTCTGCCTGTTGTTTGGATCGATGTCCTCATAGAGCTCGATGAAATCGAATACGCACTTTTCGTGATGCTCTAGGTCGAGATCGATTATCAGGAGCCGCACCAGGCTGCCCGGAGCCACGGAGATCTTCCAGTAGCAGTCCGAGTGAGAGTATGGTTGCGGGTAATTCGGAGAGATTATGTCGCCGGTGGCAGCGTTCATGGTACCACCGCAACCTTGAATGTACAGAGAGAAGCATCGCCAATTTTACAATTTTTACTATTCGAATAATCATGTTCTTCTTCTCTGATTGCTTCTGTTTAGAAGAAGAATCTGTTCTTAGGGTTCGAAATAAATTAAGTAAAAATATAAATAAAAAAAAAACAAAATAAATGTCTGATAAAAAATGGAAGTTATTTATGACTCGATCTAATAGATTTGGAATTCAGCAGTAGCTCATTACCAGATGTAGTGCTATCCCATTCGATGGCGAACCCATCGTACTGTCTCGAAGAATCGGAGACGAACTTCAGGTACAAATGATTGCTCTGACTTATAATCTGACTTGGGATGTCCGTTCCACAGTATTTGCCAATCAGGGGTGAATTTTCGTAGCCGCCGTTCCTACAATCGTAGATTGACATTAGTAGAAATTAATTAGTAACTCGATCAAGAAACGTGGGCGTTTCGATTAATTGTTTCACCTAATCTCTAGATAATCGTAGATACAGGAACGGTGGAACTCAAGCGAGAACGACTGTACGTTCAAGATCACTTTGTGCTTGTTCGCCGCTTCCACTAGCCACACGCATTCCCTTCTGCTTGGATAGCGGTGGGGGTGATTCGGTGATTTGATCATGCCGTTCGACCTCATGTAATGACCACCGCAGACCTTCGAGGCGTCCATGAAGAGGTACGACGCAACGAATGCGTCGTCCTCATGCGTTAGGAACGTGTCTTCTGTGCTCATGAGGATGGTCATTACGTTACCTTCAGTCACCAGTACCGGCGGTTTCTTCGTTCCGCAGAAGCTGAAGAAGCAAACTGCTGTTAGTTATTTCTATTGAATGAAAGGATCGACACAGACATACTTGCCATGCAACCATTTTTCAAGAATTTACCACGGAACAATCATTTTAAGGATTTAGAGGGTCCATACGTACATGCCCAGCATGTTCATGTCGGAGGTCAAGTAGTTATCGAAAATCTTGACGTAAGCATCTCTGCAGTGGAAAGTTTTCGCGATTTGGAACGACAAGAAGCTAAGCTGCACCACGTGGCCTGGCGGAGCTTGTATCGTCCACGTGCACTTCTGCGCATTACCATCTCGCGTTGGAGAGTTTATTATTCCCGTCGAATCCTTGAGAAGTCCTCCGCATACTATTACATAAACATTAATTTATTAATTGACTGGTCAACAAAAGCACGGTCCTGACCCTTTATACTCGATTCTGTTTTTCCAAAACCAAATCCAAATTCTGTTTTTCTGGCCTGCAATCTTTGCATTTTATATGGCTTAGTGTATTTTATGCAAATGAAATTGAATCTTGTGGCTCATACATCAGTTACGCTTTTAACAGTCCTTTAAGTATAAACAAATTTCTAACGTAGAAATCATTTTGGAACGTGATATAACAATTTCTAATGTTGTCTCAAAGTCGTCATTCGAATGCAAAGGGTTAATTGAACGATCAGGGTGCAACAGTGCGTACCGTTGTCGATGGCCGTGTAGTTCGCGAAGAAGCCACGCTCCTGTATGCTACCGTCGCTGACGAAATTCAACAACATGTAGTTGTGGGTGGAGTAATAGGGATCAGAGGGTTTGTTTGTTTCATCGCCGCAGAGGGTGGCGAGCTTGGTGCTGTTCTCGTTGTCTCCGTCGAAGATCTCTAGATAATCGAAGTAACAGTCCTCCGGGTTCAGGCCCTCGATGTCCATGTCCTGAATAGTGAGCTCGATCCTCTTGCCAGGTGGCAGCGCGATCTCGTAGGTGCAGACTCTGGAGCTGTGATACATTTCCGGGTACATTGGCGAATGCAGAGAGCCAGATTCCTCGGTGAACACACCGCCGCAGACGATCGAGTACGAGAGGGTGAAACCCTCGCTCTGCACCGAGAAGTCGGATTTGAAGACCAGCAGCAGTTCGTTCGAGGTCGACCTCAGGGACGGGGGTAGCGTCGTGCCGCAGTACCTACCGATCAGTGGCGACTCGTTGCTTGGACCGTCGTAGATCTGCGAAAATTTTGAAATCAGGAAAAGATCTGCTAACTTCGAGGGGTCAAATTGAAGCTGAACTTGGTTCTTAACACTAAAGCTACCATGCCAGTCAAAACGACGAGTTTCTCAGTTTGGAATAATTGAAATTGGGAAAATTCGATGATAAAGAATTCATATATCAGAAACATCCGAGATAGCAGAACTAAAATCACGGTTCTACTGCACTTGGAATCAAGTACATCTTAAGAAAGGTGGACGTGGTCGATTAGTAAAGTATAAATTGTCAAGATAAGAATATATAGAGAACCTCGACAAAATCAAATCTGCAATTTATCGAATCCTCCAAGTCAAACTTCGACCAGGTGATTTGCACACGTTCGCCAGCTGGCATCTGTATCCTCCAATCGCACTCCATGTTCTCATGGTAAGAGGACAGGTACGAAGGAAGGGTGATGGTGCCAACGTGATTGGTGTACACTCCGTTGCAGCCAGGTATTCCTGAAAGAATAATTTTTCATTTGATTTCCAGATAAAGGATGTCGGGCGCGCGATTTTCATTCATAGTGCTCGTCGAATCGACAGAAGATTGTTACCCTCGATGGTGGAATAGTGAATCTGGAATCCAGAATCCTGGCCGGCGCTGTCAGAATGGAAATGGAGCACGGCTTCTGATCCTGGCACGATGAGAGGGGGTGGGCGCGTGTGGTTGCAGTAGAGACCCACCCTATCGCGACTTTCGCTCCTTATCTATGCAAAGTTGAAAAAATAGGACACTGTTTCTCCTTAGACTGTTGTTTGATCCCTTGTCTTCTGAATTATGTCACATTGATCAAGCTCATTACCAGTACTTCTAATCAGACTGTGGATTTTATGCATTTAGAACAAAGCTGAGTAGGCGAAATTTCAAAATTACAATTGATGTTGAAATTCATATCATGATTAGAACACGCCTTCATTAATTTAATGAATGTCTGTATCTCGCATAAAGATCCACAAGTCTAGTGACAACAGGTTGATACTCTAATTTAGATACTGCCTTCAGGAGGCAGGGGGTTGAAGCTTGGATGAGGTCTACGAACCTCGAGATAGTCGTTCTCGCAGGTGGGATGTTCCTCAATCATCAGTTGGCCGAAATGAAGCTGTATCCTTTTCGAAGGTTGAACAGCGATATGCCAAAAGCAGTCTCTGTTAGGCGGGTATCTACCGGGCGAACCCGGCGAAGTGATCGTTCCGTAATCATCTGTTAGAGACCCGCCGCATATGGGCGAGATGCTTTCCCAACGCAACGCGAACCCGTCATGGGAAATACTGTTGTCCGAATAGAACCATAAGTACAAGGAATTGTGGGACGATATAATGTTCCCGGTCCCATTAGGCAATGTGTTGCCGCAGAATCGGCCGATCATTTGGCTGCCAGCGTTCCTACCGTCGTGGATCTGAAACGTTGCCAATTATTCAATATCTTCGAATCTGTTCTGCAAAATATTCTGGGTCTATCAACTGGAAATTTCTTTGCAAGGATGTTTATATTCTACCTGTTGACTAATATAGATCGCAGGAACTTAGCACGATTTTTAAGCGGGTCTAAACTTTTCTGTTTTATACGTTTTGAACGAGTTAGTTCGGTTTTCCGGAATTTTTGTAGTACCGTACTTGTTAAAGCTGCAAAGAGAAGGTAGAAAATGACTATTAAACTGTTTTATCTTTTTCTACCTGACGTATATTGTGGACACAAGTTTTAAAAGTCCAACGGCTGGCGTATTAACATCGACTGCCCCGACGAACATGTATGTGTGTGTTAAAAGTGTATTAACGGCACTGCGTACTTTACGAGTTAGAACATGGTAATAACGTGGTTGTAGCTACTAAAAATTCGTGTGGTATTTTCGAGAGGGATGTTTTTTATGAGAGATCGTAAACGCTGGTCGAAAAATTCCGATACAGAGAAATAGACCAGCTTGAAAGAGAGATAATGCGTGACGACGAAGAATTAGCAATTTTATGCGAAAAGGCATTCAAATTCTACTTTATGCTAAATGTGTCCTAAATTCCTAGCTATTAATCTAAACAGTGAACTGTTCTGTCGCGAGCAATAGGAAAACTATATTCTTCTGAACATCTTGCGCCTTGTACTCGTGAAAAGGTCCGTTATCTAAGTGGTTAAATATTCGAGGACTCTGTCCTTCGCCCCCGTACCTGCAGGAAATCGTATTTGCAGTCAGTTGAATTCTCGATATTGAACTTGGTGAAGGTGACGTTCAGGACGAGCAAGCTATTAGTGGTGAGAAGCCATGCACAGCTCAGCCCATGCTGATAAACGTTTCCATCTCTGGGGAACACGAGCTGTCCGATAGGATCTCGGGCCACACCGCCGCAAGTCTGTCGCGGGATCTCGCATCTGGTGCCGGTGAACGTCGAGGAACAGTTGCAGATCGCGACTCCTTCCACGAGCCTACAGATACCGCTATTTTTGCAGGGATTAGGTTTGCAGGGATCCTTTATGTTGCAGTTTTTCCCTGGAACATTAACGGAAGAACATGAACATCAACTCGTTGGCTTGAAATAAAAAACAGTGACGGCATGGGCAGGAGGAAGATTCAGTACCGGTGCTTTATAATTTAGAACGAATAATCGTCTTTATATGCCACGGTCACAGTTTGTTTCAGAAGGACAGATAGGCTTTTAAAGCTCTTTAGGGGTCTCACCCATGTATCCGGCGTCACACAAGCAGTCATAGTTGTTCCCATCTTTGGGATGGCAACTGCCATGGACGCACGGATTACTGGAGCAGGCGCCATGGCCGGGGTTGATGTGTGTTGCTATCTCATGGCAACCATTTGGGCCAACCCCATCGCCCGTCAAACCAGTTGGACATCGACATAGCACGTAAGCGCTGGTAAGTGCTGTGTTCTCGATGCACGCCGCCAAGGGGTGGCAACCTCCGTGGTTCAGCTTACAGCCGCCCACATATACACAGGTGACACCGTCGCCGCTGTAACCGCTAGGGCATGGTCCACACGTCCTTGAACCCTGATATAAGATTACACAAACTAGTAAATCCGAAGGAAATTGTTCTAGGTGATAACCCATTGACAACTTGATCAAGATGGTTCGACTGTGTCTCATTAAAGTTGAGGATATGTGTTTTCATTTGATGTTTTTCTGGGTCAATTACCATCGTGTTCATGCACTCTACTCTGGGCGCTGTGCTGCAGCCCCCGTTGTCTACCAGACACTCGTCAATGTCGATGCAGTAGTATCCATTTCCGGTGTAACCACGAGGACATGCATCGCAGAAGAATGTACCAGGAGCGTTTTGACAATTTACCCAAGGGTTTACGGAACATGGTCGATGTTTACCCGCGCATTCGTCAACGTCCATGGTGCAGGCCGGACTGTTGGCCTCGGCCTGCCAACCCTGAATAAGAAGACATTTCCAATTAACAAAGGTTTAGAATTAAATTTCCGACATTCAAAATTGGATCGCTCGATCGGCGATTGTTGAAACTCTTATAAGACATGTAAGAATCATTGAACCTTGTATAACATTTTTAAAAGAATATATTGAGTGCCAACGATACCTACTTGATCGCAAATGCAAGTGTAGCCGTCCCTAGAGCCTGGCTTGCTGACGCAAACACCATGCCCACACAGTGCCTCAGAGTTCTGCGTGTTGCAGACGGAAGTCTTCGTCGTGCAATGAACGCCGTGCCATCCCGAAGCACATTCGCATCTAACGAAACGAAGCAAAGTTATCGAAAGAACACATAACGGATACGTAATTACGAAGTATGTTGTACCTGTATGATCCCGGATAATTAAAGCATGTAGCGCCATTCTGACAGCCTAGATCAGTTCCCTGCAGCCGCACGCACTCGTTCACATCAGTCAGACAATTTCGTCCCTGTAATAAGTTTTATAATCAATGCTTACCCTTTTACAGTTTGATATAAAGTCACTTACCTCCCAATTAGGTGGACAATTACACTGATATCCGTTATAGAGGTCCTGGCAACTGCCTCCGTTTTGACAAGGCGCGCTACTACACTCGTTTATTATTAGTTTCGATTCTATCGACCTCACATGGTTCTCCAGACGTCGCACCTAATATAATATTCACAAATAAATAATTTAGTTGCGAAACTGTATTGATCATCGGATCAAGGTTTTCCAGGACTTCGTAATCTATCTTAATTGTTTTAGCAAATATTTGTCTCAGATAGAGTTAATATCCTTTTGTAGTCGAAAATAAAAATAATTCTGTAAAGTTATTGACGCAGGTCAGAATCAACTCCACCCCGTTCGAGGGTGGAAGTTGGGCTTGCAATACCCACCCGGTTGGTGAGAAGACGAACTTTCATGTTGACGCCGGCGACGGACTGAAAATGACAAATTATTTTGCTAATTACTGGGAACTTCCATCTTCATTAAATATTCATTTGATTATCGTTTGCATGGTGCACCTGATTACGTAATAGACTCGGAGGGAGTGTGCCGTTCGGCTTCACGAAGCCATTTAACATGGCCATCCTTCGTTCGAGGCCGTCAGGTCCTTCGACAATTTGCGTTAGTCGCTGCAGATCGACTTCCAGTTCCGCCAGGTAACCCGTCCGTAATCTTTCGATGAGATGCGTCGCATTTTGCGCCTGGAATAAATTCGTTTATGATGATTCGAGCCTCGAAGGTGCGATGTTCAAGAGATCCGTTACCGCGGAAGCGATGTGCAGCAAATTAATTTCGTTGACGTTGACGTAGCCGGCTCCCAGGATCTTCAGGCTGATGTTCCTGTCCCTCGCGGCGGAAATGAACAGGTTTCCGTCCCGCGACTCCAACACCGGCCTGGATAGAAAGATATTAAAGTTAGGGGACATTAAAAGGCAGAAGTTCTGAGGGAGAAGCGTCGACGACATTGACGGAAATTGTGGTCCTCATACCTCTCGTCCATCCACGCCGCACTGAAGCCCAGGTAAGTTAGCAGCAACCATCGCGACCACGTAGCCATCGTAGCCAGCAAACCACCGAGTTTCGATCGAGTTTTATTGTGGCATCTCCTGCCGGATGCCGACGACGACCGTTCACCGTCTACCGTTCGCCGTGTACTGCATCGAATGATCCGAAACATAGCGTATCGCTGTTCAAAAGTGGGCGTATTTAGGGGACTTATCGAAGTCCACCCAATATCGGTTACACCCGGTACGTTCCACGTAGTAGTTCCAATAATTAACGATTCCTTGAAAATCATTCTTCTATTTTCATGTTCCAGGAATTTTTTCTTTGCCGCGAATTACACATTTTCATTTGTTAATAATAAAATTGTGGACGTGTGTGTATTTTATGTGTGATGCATATTTCAGCAGATTTAAGAGTCCGATAATATTTGTGTTACGTCTCCAAACATATCTGCTCTTGTATCTATAGATTTTTCTAATTCTCTTGGTGCTCAAAGCGACCTTGAGAACATTTTCTTGCTCACTACAATGTATTTGTCTCGAAACCTAATCATGTTTCCCTGTTAAATTTTGTTCTGTTGTTAATAACAAGTTGGTTATTCATAGTTAAGTAGAATATCCTGTTAAACCTTCAGTAAACCTTCTCCTTAAGCTCTTCATTAGTCATTGATCTATAACTAAAAATACAACTTGAATTTTTATTATAGTAATATTGAATTAATGTCGAATTACTATTATAGCAATATTATAAATCAATCTTTATAATCGTAGGCGATTAATCTTAAGTATATGTATCTTAACGTTAAACTAGCTTACCAATAGCTTCAGGGACTTAGAATAAGTTCTCTGCCACCTACACTGTTTGTTCAGGAGACCATGCTTCTTTTCAAGAGGTATACTTCAGCTAACCTGTTTCCCTATTTCAAGTATGCGGTCTAGTCACTTATTATTAGCTTAGTAAACAGTTTAAACAGCATTTCTACTCTGTTTGACAGAGCAATTAGCAGCAATTCTTACATTAATTTTACGTTGGAATAGCTGATCAATTAAAATCCTTGATTCATAGATGGCGCGAAAAATATTTTCTATAATTGTCGAATTCTGCGCATCTTACTGCGCAAAGAAGTTTCCTGCGAAGAAACGCCGTCTTGAACGACGCTTGCACCTGTGGAAAATCGGCAGCAATTAACTTTGTTTATTGGCAGTTTTTATTATATTTAATATTTACTTCGTCCTTCTAATATTTCACTTGCGTCGAGTGCCGACATTAGAGAGAAAGGACGTATATTTAATAGGTAAGATGCTCGCGTTTATTATATATTGCGCTTGTAAACATAGAATTCGATTTGCAATTAATCAATTCTCGATTCATTAATTTTTCGATTCATTCAAGTACACCCGCGAGCTAACTGATGTTAACATATTTCAATAATGACTACTATCATATATTTTAAATAAATTGTATGATATTTACCAAAATCATATCCATTTTGGTTAACATTTCTAACTTTTCTAACGTTCCTCACCGATGCTGTGCAAGCGCCCTCTCTTCTTGCTGAGAGGAACTACCAAATGCAGATTGACCAATTACAATCACCGATTTCCTCCATGTTTGAAATCACGTCATTGTCCCGCTTCATGAAGAATACTTCGCATCAATGGTAATTATCAATATCTCAAGATCAATCTAAAGACACTCAATCTATAAGAAACAGTGAATCATCAATTTCCGCAGAATGTCACCAGATTTCTTCGTAATGGGTCATTATAACCTTGTCTTTCTCAGGTTGATGGGGATTCGTGTTCTTGTAACGAAACTGCCCACGATAACCTATCTCCGGCTTGCTATTTAACAAATTGAATTTCCATTCGACTCAGGGTCATTGATGGCGTGTCACGCATAAGAAACAGTTATCGGTAAGATGGTAAGAATCGTTTGTCGTGTTATAGTTATTAATGTAGTTCTGTCTAATTGAAGGATGTTTTGTCTAGCTAAAGATCGAAGGTAATTGGTTGGCAGAGGATAGCGATTCGAAATTCGGCGGGAACGAGGTCGGTGGGCGTCAGATTGGAGATGGAAGCGCCACCAGGCGAAGGGATTCGAAAGCAGCGACGCGACGCGTTCGGAGCGGAGCGTTGGTCGTCGTCGCCGCCGCGCCGTTCCCCTCGGAACCTAACCGGACAGTATGGCTTCGGCTGCCGGTCGGTTCGCGTTGGTGGTGCAGATCCACAGTGCGACAGTGCGTCGTCGGCTGCGGGTGTGCGTGCTACAGTTGTCCGGATCGTGAACGCACAATCCTCGAGGGTCCTGGGAACGTGACAGAGGACGCGAGTGCGTCGATACGTTGCACCGAGCGCAGAGGGTGGCCACCAACACGGCAGAGATGCGGCGAAATGTGAAAATTGTGTTGCTCCTGTCATGCGCGTGGATGTTCGCCTTTGTTTACTACTATCACACGTCGCGGGACACTAAGGTGAGTCAAAGTCTTTTGATACAGGTTTGACAATCACCCTTGGTTTATCATAAAAAACAATGAACCGAAACGTGCATGCATCTAATTATATTGAATGTTAGGTGGCCCTATCGGCTGCTGTTTTTAGGGTTCTATTTGTAAGGCTGGAGATTGCCACATGTTTGGCCATGACTTTGTTTATGAAACAGAGCACCAGAGACGTGCACTATCTACTACCTGGTTTCATTGAATGAAACTGAAACTGTTTACATTTTCTATAATCTTAAGGTATATACTATCCATTCAGTCAAAGACTGAATGAACACTTTGTCAACAAACACCAAGATTTTCCACGTAAAACTAAACTGCGTAACTTTTCCACGTAATACACCGTAGGCTCGTTCTTAGAATTGTTTACTATTTCAGAGTCGGCCGTTGTTAGGATTGACAGGACACCGGTCAGGATAGATTATTTGGCTAGTATTGAAGACAGTGCATCGATTTTCTTAGAGAAACGGATTTGGTTAATTCATGTTATTCGTGAAAATTCACCGGATAGCCGACTCTTTGAAACGATGCGCTCCACGCAGTCGAATCCGTGCGTCCTTGATGCACATGGGTCAACTCCCGACGCGTGACATCGCCCAAGGCTGTTCGCAATATTATACGCGGGACATCTGCTATATTTTTTTACACTACGATGTCTCCCGCGAGCTTGCCATTTCTATTTGAGGATTTCGCCTTGGGGTAGGAAGGGGAGAATTTTTCCAAAAAACCTAGATATTTTTCGTTTTAATATTTTGGTTCGCATGTGCACACTTTAGTCAAAAAAATCTTGAGGTAAAATAAAACATTCTTTATTCAAGCATATTTATGGATACATTTGTTATCTCTTAAAGATGCACACTTTTAGGGTTTTGGTAAGCTATGTCTTTAAATTTTATGAATATATTTTTGTTTGAAAAGTGTTAGACGACTAAATTCTTGGTTTAATATTACAGATTCCCACAGATCCTAGGAAGCTTATCTCTGCCAAATAGGTAGAATCAGAAGAATAGTAATAGAACAGCAATCAGGAGTTAAGTATGCATAGGAATTTATCAAAAATTCTTCAGAAAATAGGGCGAAGTGCATAGTTCGTTTCGCTGGTCGAAGCAGATGTCCCGATAATTTTGAGAGGGTACACATTCCGGCATGTACTAAATCTGTCTTCCTTAGTATTTATTGTATCGTTAATATGGTACGAAATAGCTAGACGGATCTTTATGCAAATCGAGACTTTTATAGACACATTCCAGACGACAGGAATTACGCATAAATTTATTTTTACTGCCCGGCATCGTGATCAGCAAAAAACAACATTGATACACGGAACATTACCGCGATGATTCTTTTATTGCGTTCCGCTGATTGCAATGTGGTGTAAACGCATCAAATCCTAAATCTAATAATGGTTATTATCTGTCTCTATCTCTCTTGTCCTCTTCATGAAAAGCTTTCCGCTTTTTGAATTGAAACGTGTATCACAAAACAAACGGTACTATTATGAAGCTCGAGAGCGAATCACGAATTCCGAGTAGCCTCTTTGCCTCGACGAGCTCAATTATTCAAATTCGAAATTTTTCGACTGACATTGCCGGCGTTTTTAAGCACGTTGACCATTGGTCGATTGCTCGCATTGCCCACCACGCTGGAATCACTGTTGTTGAAACAATATGCGTATCCAGATTCGGGCAAAACGTTAGTTTAAATAATACAAGAGCCTACTTGATTTCAAACCTACTCGAAAATCGTATTCGAAAGTTTCTGAAAATCATGGACTACTCTGTAAAATTCTACAAATATTTGATTTGATATGGGGTTAGTCAAGGTATTTAGAAGTATTTTATCGATGTAAAACCGCTATAGATCTTCATCAATTTTAGCGTGTTCTAAAAGTCTAAACGTTTAAAGAAATTGTGTTCGTGTTGAGGAAAATGTAACAAGGAAACGAGGTTTATGCTACCTCTCGAGAGGCGTTGAAACCGATCACCTGTTTTCCACGAAGAATGCAAAAATCGCAGCGCATCGGGGCTAGGAAATAGTCGAAGCGTTTCAATGGCATGTCCCCGACACGGCCCATTGAGGATTCACGAGGATAATTCACAGAACCACGCGAACGATCCACGCTAATAAGGGGGAATAGAACCAGAATCCGGCGCGCTCCGCCGTTATTCGCGTCGCGTTAACCATTTATTATACATACTACACTTCGCGTTACATTTACCGCGAACCCGTTCGGTTCCCTGGATCCGCGGCACACGTGATCTACTGTTCTACATTCGTAAAACGTTCACGTTTTCTAGCAACGAGCTGGACAAAATTTGCGAAGAGATCATTTCTTATTTCGAAATTATATCCGTACTCTATCGATTTCTGTTTGCGAGTAGATTGTGAATGCAATCAAATATCTGAATTGCTGGAGCTTGAGTCGATACCGCGACGATAAACAATTTATTTAATTATTATATTTACTAAAGAAATAATTAGGCAGAAATATGATGCCTATTTTAGCTCGTCGCTTTGTAATAAATCGTGATTCGTACATAATTACAAAAATGAGTATCGTTCATAGAAACTGATGAGCAAAATGGGATGACGATTTCTTGTCAGGAATTAAAATTACACGAAGAGAACGAATTGCTGTAATTACTTTAATTTAAATTACTTTAAATTACTCTTTTTTCTTTTGTGGACTAGCAATCAGACGTACTTCTCAATCAGACATAGCATCTTTTGGAAGACACAAGTTCTAAGTAATTCAAGTTAAATACGGTCACAATATCCCCTATGCATAATATCGATTGCGAGCACGTGCGCGACCGTCCGCAGACACTCCACTAATAAATACGCGCTCCAATAAGTATACACGAGCAGTGTGTGTGTGTGTGTGTGTGAGAAAGAGAGAGGGAGAGAGAGGGAGAGAGCATGAGAGAACGAGAGAAACTCTGTTCGAGCCATGAACCGGTACCTATTTGCCGCGTCTGACCGATAATTTGTCGAGCATTTTCTTTTCCTGAGCACCAAGACCAATGACTCGCGGAAATCAACGGATCGTGAAACGCGTTCCGCGTCTTGCCGCGATGCAAGCATCTGCAACCAACATTTGAATCACTCTCGCCTTCTTCGCCTTCCGAGATCCATTTCTTAATTAACGTGTTTACTGCAGGAATTAGCGGGAATCACGACTATATAACACTGCGGAAAATGCGACGTTTCGTAAGCGAAGATAGAGTTTTAAAGTAATTTGAAAACCATGTTACACGTTTAAATGTGGCAAGAGAGATAGTGGAACATCGTGATGCTAGTCTGATCGATTTAATTGATAATTCAATTGATCAGGCATAAATATATGCATTCATGATACTTTTCAGTTATCTTTATGGAATAAGAGCTTTTTAATTATTTTTCATAATTTTGTGGTCACGGAAATATTGTAACAAATGTAGTAACAGGAATTTCAACCACAGTTTTATTCTATTTCATTGCAATATGCGGATCATTATGCACGTGTGCTCGGTAAAAATCCTATAAATTGAAAAACAACGGGGCAATATGGTGCCAGGGAAAAATGCAATATATGCAAAAATAACCGCGCACGCAATTATTCTCTAACTTCGTTTTCTCGAAATGTTTCTATAAAAGTGAAAAGCGTGAACATCTAGAACACAGTTAACTACAGAATTTATGTATTCATGAGAAAAATCGGTGCGCGAAACATAGCGAAGTATACGTTGCCATTAATGCATAAAACTGCGCAGTCTATTAATTCGATACGATTAGATTAACAAGATGAATTCGTAGGTTTGATGGATCTGTCTACGAAGGCCGTGGCTATGGTTGCCGAGTTTGTAGGACAGCTAGAGGATCTTGAAGGATGTTAGATACCGATCGATCGAAAAAAACCGGTCGCTGCTAAGGAAACGAGTGTAATCGGCAGTCCGTTACACCTCGGACGAGGAAGTGAAAGCCATTCCACCGGTAAGAGTTCTGGAGGAGCTCCAAATTAGAGCGACCGTTATCGAGATCGTCTTCCGATTCATGGAGTCACGGGCGCCGTGAAACGCTGTTTGTTTCCGTAATAACGTGTGCCGTTGGCAACGGGTTCGTTCTGTCATTGTACTTTTTCGCTTTCGAATTTTCTCCGCCCGCGAGATTTTTCCATTTGCTCCGAACAATGCAGCAATCTGCGGTTAAAGAGTCATATTTCCAACAATTCGGAAAATGTTTTTTTCGCGTCGATTTTCTGCTGCTCTAGATACACGCATTACTTTATAAATCATTCGGCTATTAATTATTAGGTCGATCAAAATATGAAAATTCATATTTTCTAGTGTATCTCATCGAACATTTTTTAATGTAAGATTTTTACAAAAGTTACTTCTATCACCAATGACAATATGAAAGTGAAGTCAATTCGAATGACTTGTTCATCGACGTTTCAATGATAATACTTTCTAGCGTACATTCTCGAACAAAAGTTTTCCAATGAAAGTTTATTAGAAGAATACTTTCTATTGCCAACTGTATATAAATGATTGGCATTTAAATGTCTTTCGACATTTTAATTATGATATTTCTAGAGTACTTTCTCCAACAAAAGCTCAGCTGATGGAGGTTCATTATGAAAATTCCTATGAATGTGGGAGTATGTTATTTCCCTGGACGAGCAGAATTTTAAGAGCACGTAACAATTTAGAATAATTGATTCGGTGCCAAACTCGATCGCCGGGGCGTAATCCACGGGCTAATCCGCTCCGCGATTCCATTGTTTGTTGAAAATTAAAGCTGTTACTATTAACCTTGAATTAGGATCGTTTAGTTACCACGAACCGTTGCGACACACGTTTAATGATTACGGTCGAACTGTATCGATTTGTTCGAATCGAAACTCACCGTAGAATTGAATACGAAATCAAAGTGCAATCTGGAATCCGAACTCAAGGCCGTCCGAAGTTAATAGCGCCGGTGAATTAGCAATGATTCGTTTAGTGGGACCGAATTGATCATGAATATTTAGTTACTTTATTTTCGGTCTTCCTTTCACTGGAAATATTCTCGGAGCTCGAAGGTAGTCAGGATCTCCCTCTCTCTCTCTCTCTTGAGAATCATTTGTAACCTTTGATTTAATACTTTACCTACCGGAAGGCTATTAATAGACTTCTCTGCTGAAAAGAATCTCGATTAGGTACTTTCTTTCCAACGATGGCCCTGAATGGAATCATTGGATTATCTATTCGGGACAGTTAGTTATTTTAACATGAAATTTTCTCAATATTTTTGATTTCATAATTATTTTACAATTGTCTCATAATTTGATTTCGCGCATAAAATCTAAATTAATTCGGTGTCTTCGATCTGATTACAGAAATCATTCCAGTGGAGTTTTAATGCCCGATTTCTTCAGAAGGAAACATAACAATCTGTCGGTCCACAAAAATTAATTCAAAAGTCTTCCTGTATATAATACAGGAACTAATCAAATATTCGTTCACACATTAGCATTTTAAAACCACGTTTATGCCAGCTGAACATAAAACAGGTCTCGAGTTCAATGTTTCCAGTACCCCGCCGCGATAAATTCTTAGTTATTAATAACGTGCTAATTTACGAAGCGCGCCGCAATTAAAATCAAAAGCGATCGGAAATTAATACTTGGCTTACCGAGGCTAATAGGATTATCGGCAAATAAGCTTAGCAATCTTCTTTCAACGATAATCCCGGAAGAAATGACCGGGCTGTATTACTATATACGCGATCTGCCCGCACGTAATAAACAAGTCTATCGAATAGCAGTTTTATAATCTTAATAATTCAGAAATTAAAATTCAGAAACAATTCATTCTGATCTAACGTTAGAAAAGTCCCAATACGATCGATATTCTTCGCCATGCAGAAGAGAACTCTCCCCTTAAGCGTTTCTAAGATCATTAGATAGTTACCGGTGGGGTAAAGCGTTAATAACCTCCGATTTGGTCCCGCGAGACCGTAACGACGTTTCGTCGGGCTCTATTTTTCCCGGGGGCCGTAAAGATCGATCTTTGCGTATCCCAGGCCCGATCCCTTTTTTCCTTTATCCGCGGGCGGAAAACGCGAAGAACGACTCCTAGCATTGAACCGCGATTTTCCATCGTCGCTGGCGTGGAGTTAATCGCTGACGCTCTAATGGAGCGAACTAATCGCGCGATCCTGCAGGAAACGATTCGGCCATTAAATTCGAAAGCACCGATCGAACCATTCCAACCCCTCAACCGGTTCCTGCGATTGTGTCATTTACGATTGTGCGGCCCGGGAATCCTCGGCCGCGGATTTGCTGAAAAATCAGTCGCGGATCCGGCAAAGAACTTCACCTTCGATTATTTTTTGAATGGCCCGGGAAAACTGATATCTTAGACTCGCTATTTTTCAATGCTAATCAACCTCCGGATGGCGCATCTCGTCGCCTTTTAAATCCTTAGGTATCGGTTCTTGAACGAACCTCTTTCAGATCGATTTCTCGCACAGCGGTTCTTCCAGTCCAGGGGACACTGAAGATTCATCTTTATCTTCTAACTAGATTTTATGATAATTTCTCCTTGATTTCAATGAAACGAAAGTCATTCGGTTTCAGCAGGCTCGGAAGCTTCACCTGAGGATTAGTTATATAGAGCGTTTGCAATTCTGGTTTATTATCCAACATTCTTCAACGATTCTCTCGAGGATAATGATTGTCAATCGAAGTACATCGACGTTTCTAAGAAAAATTCCCAAAGAAATATTTATCTGAAGGAGTCTCAGTCGACGTACATAAGGTAGGCTCGGGACATTTTTAAGGGGTGTGATTTAAATGATACAGTTTTGTGAAAGTTTATAGACATGTTTGCACACGTTCGAAGTATACTTATAAATTTTTATATGTTACCGTTGCCGATGTCTACTTCTTTATAAATAGACATGTAGCACTTTATTGATACACATGTAGCAATTCATCGACAGGTATTCCAGCAATTTATCAAAACAGTGACTATTGGAGCTGATCTATTAACCAGTGAGACCAGGGAACGGATGTGTAAATTGTACAAACGATGCACAGCAGAGCAGAAAACGAAGGGATGGAAAATGGACAGTTGATATCGGAATCCTTTGGCACGGTGTTCTAAAAGGCAACGTTTCTTCGTCGAAACGGTGCGACGAAAAAGGATTTGCATATAACGAGATCGAGGAAACGGGAGGCTCGTTACGACCATCGCGGGAAACGTGTCCGAAATGTGGAATTTCGGACGGGAACGCGAATCCCCGCGAAACTAACCGATACCGTCTCGTTAGGTGTTGCGTGGAAATAAAAGGTGCACTCCAGTCGACCCAATTACCATACGCTGCGCCGTTTAATAATCAGCTACTTGGAAAACAAATTGCATTACCCGTGAGTGCACTATTGCTGACGTTCGAGCGATCCAATAAGGGTGAACCGTTTCCGGCGCTTATTTTTATCGGACTGCTGTAAACTCTGATAGTAAAATTTCGATCAAAGTCGAGGATAGTAATATACAAAGGAATACTTGTGTTTATAGTACAGATAGAAAATAGTATCGAATACCAAAGATTACGATACTTAAGAAAAATATTGGTCACGTGATTGACGCTCCTGTTATTTGAACAAGTATAGAAAAATACAGGGTTCTTCGTTATGCGAAAATTAAGCCAAAATGCTGTCCGAAAAAGCATTAGAAATGGCAGAGGTTGCCAAGAAAGTTTCCTCCACGTTTGGACATGATTGTCAGTCTTTTACGCTATAAATAGACCGCGGATTTTATGGATTTATAACAAAAGTCTGAACTCAACGAACTTAAGAACATCAGTGTATTATTTTAAACTCTCTAAAATTATTAAGAAAAGGGAGAACATTTTATTTGACTCATTGTTAGTCGTAGGAATGGAGATAACATTAATTTCGCACAAAGATCCCCGGTCTAGTTATAAAAATACAAACGTACTGATTCTTGTATGAACATTTTCTTCGTCAAAGTACATTCCTAAATGGAATAGTTGTAACAATATCTGCCATAAGTATTTCCATTGCGCGATTTTTATGAAACGCATATCCAGGAATTACGCGGAACGTTCTCAGAAAGTTCGGCGCATAATTTTTCGAAAAATATGTCCATAAAAGTTCGACGCACCACGCGAAAACGTTTTCACAAAAGTTCGCCGTACAATTTATGTGAAAATGTTTCCGCGAAAGTTCGACGCATAATTTTTCTAATCGAATTTTCCGCGGGTTTGATTCGAACCGCGCGGATCTCGACGTCGCCGATGTTAAAATTGTCACGTATTGTTTAAACGCGGGATCAATTGGTTCAATTGGATCAATTAGCCGTCGCCGAATGTTTCTTTTCGTTTCCGACAGATCTGTTTCAACCGTCTCCCGCAGCTTATCTCTTGTTTTCGCCGGCAATTCCTCTCGCGAGATCTTTATAAATTTCATAACTTGGACCCGGACGCATTTTTCTAAAGTTCCCTCTCGAATTTCGTGCTTCCTCCGAGTAGAGACGCGGTGTTACAACGACGGTTTCCCCCCCCCCCCCCCATTCTCAGGCGGTGTTAGAGCGAAACCATGTTGTAGGAGCAACGTATTATATGGTGTACAGTTGTCCGTACAATTTTTCCTTCCTTTATCGCGGTTTTGTTCCGTATAAATTCCAGAACAGTCGCCATTTCAATTTCGGAACCATCAAAACAAACATTGCGGTCGTAGCGTCTTCGAGCCAGCATTTTTATCTGCGGAAGCACCTAGAAGAAAAATATCACTGGTTTACGTCCAAGATTGAATTCCGAAAATTCAGTTTACCATTTTTATCTTTTACCGATCGACCAGCAGACACGATATGCTCGATTAAGATTTGAAAATGATTTAAAAATACTGTCACGACGATTTCGAACAATGCGAGAGAAATGACCAAATATGGTAAAGATAAGCAGCTTCGACAGAGTTGTCAGTCGAATTCGGCCGCAATAAATAATTTTCCGCGCGAATGGAACGTTCGATGGGTCGATGCGAACATCGATACCTGTTCCGAGGACGGTGTTCTAAAATTTCCGACGGGGTTTAGGCTAGGGGGAGGACATCTCCGATAAAAACGGGAACGCAGCGAGCGCGTTACCGCGTCACGCCGCGGAATACGCGTCGTTAACAAATGGCCCCGCGATATTTTCGCGTCGTCCAGCCCGTTTAACGACCCGCGCCGACGCCTCGCCGCTGTTTATTCGCTTTCGCGTAAATTGTACCGGGTTTCACGCAAATTTTCAAACTGGGTCGTGTTTTACAGAGGTTTCTTTGTGCCGCCGTGTAATCCGTTGAAACGCGGCACTCGGATCTTTTTAATGATCTTGAGCCGACCCGCGCTCTTTCTTCCGCCGATCCTTTTTGCTCGTTCCGCGAGAGATGTCCGACGCTGGATCATTCCGCCGCGTTGAATGCCCTGCCAGCGGCGGTCACAGTAATCTCGCAACATTTTTGTACAGTTCGCACATAATCGTGTGGCAAATTCAACATAGAACTCATTGTGAGGCACTTTTGTTTCTTGGCCTGTGTACATTCAACTGTTTCTTTGGATCGTCTATGTTCCGCAGAGTTCCACGAAAATACATCGTTCTCTTTCCTAATGCAGAATTCTCAGAATAGACCAGCTCGAGGAACGCGTCAGATCGAATAAGGAATTTTGTCACTCAGAGAACTGTCTGTATTTTGTCCTGGTTTAACGCGGCGATGTCTATCCCTGGGATTTATTTCCGAAAATGAATGATATTCGCTGAAGGAGCCATTTATACGGAAGCGACGCTGTCGGGCTCGCGCGAGTGACACGTTCAAGAGCGCGTTAATAGATACGCAGAGTGTAAATAGGTGTCCTTTCGGGCAATCAGGTCGAAGGTTCCGCGAGCGGGTTTAATAGAATGGGAATGGAAAGCTCGGCGAACGGCGACACAGATAAAAGCAACGCGAAAAAGTTGAATAATGGACGCGGTTGTTCCGATCGGGCCGCGCGTATCGTTTTTATCCGCTCGTCCTGCTGGCAGACTTTAATTTCCGTTTATCGATCCCATCTAACTCATGTTATCGGACGCTCTGCTCGGACTATTTCTTCCCAAAGAAAACTCTTTTATTGGACACAATGCCGGCAATTGACTTTCAATATTATCTATCGCAACGCGCGGCCGGAACTAACTTCCCTAGGAAGACAATCGTTTAATCGCTATCGTCGACAGGATTCGATGATGCGAATGAAAATCCCGGGCTACGCTGCCTAGAGTCATCCTTTGAAGCACCTTTGTTAAGCTGTGCGGATTTTTTTCCAAGTTTTGGGAAGGAAAGTGGACGAGCTGCGCGGATCTTAACGGACTCGTATTTGCGATCTTGTCAAATTTCGATCTTTGTTCGA
>CM052156.1:5955888-5967734 GCA_028455555.1 Augochlorella aurata | reverse complement strand
GGAACAATTCCAATCATCGAGCATTCAAATCCAATTGGATCGATCGTCGCGCCGAAAATCGACAGGTTAATTTCGCCGAATCGAATTCGATATCAAAGCCGCCGCGCTTGGAATATTCGGCTGCCGAAAAATCGCAATCAGAGGTCGAACGAAAAGGCTCCCCTAATTTCGGCGGAAGCGCACTGCTTCATCGCGGTCTGGGTCCCGAGGGGTGCGAAGACATTTCGTCGCCGTAGAGGGGTTGGTTATGAAGATTTAACGGCGACGCATGCCAGGCTTTCGGGATTCACCTCGTTAACGAAGGTTCCCTCGCGAGGCAAATATTTCGCGCGGGGGTGTGGGAACGCCGGGTGCCTGATGGCGATTGTACGGTGGCTGGTGCACTCGACGCGGGAAAACAGCCGAAGAGTTTCCCGCGATTCGACTGTTCAGTCTCGAAGCGCGGGCGACCGCGACCTACAGCGTTGTTTGAGCAGCCCCGGAGCTTTTTAGGAATTACTCCAAGAGATCCCGAATCCTGATTTGGCACAACTGCGTGACGCTGGGGAAAGAAGGGCGGGGGAGAGAAGAGGGGTCGGTCTCGAGAGAGCGGCGGACGGTTTCCTACGTGTGCAACTCGAGGATCCGCCGGATACCGCACTGCGCAGTATTTATCCGTTTTAATTTTATTTCGACTCCGCCGAGCTCGGCCGTTAATCACGATTAAACGGGATCCGCGTCCGCGGGGCTCCAAGGAAACCGAAAACCGCGAACATTCGCGAGCTTCTTAAGGGGATGAAGTGCCGGGATCTCCGAGCCTTTTAGCGTCCCGGGAAGTTCTCATTGAACTGCGTTTTTCTCCGCGAAAGACGATAAAAGATTAACTCGTGTTGTTTCTTTTTTTTTTTTAAATAAATTCATCTTAGGCTGTTTTACAGCGATGCAAAAAATATATATTGTAATTCAATTACATTTTATTTGAATTTCACTCGGGGTTAAAATAATCAGTAATTGAACTAACCGGAAGATTTGTATTCTGTAACCGAATTATAATGTCGTTGAAATACAATGTAATTGAATCACGTAATTGAATGAGCACAACTCCGCCGCCAGGGGAATGCAAATAAATGTGCAGGTGCTTCGTCGAGGTTAGCAGCGCGTGTCAGCGAAGTTTTTTCCAGAGGTCCGAAGACGGAAAAATAGGATAAGAAGATTTTCGTCGGACTTCGTCACGTACAGCGCGGGTTTTTGAGCGGGCGGACGTAGTCGCGTAGAATTTTGAATAGTCTTCGAGCGTCCCGCCGGTTCCCGGCCACCTTTTAAACCAATTTCTGCGGCCGGTACGTAGCCGGGATTTGTAAAATAAAAATTCCCTCGGTTCCCCGGGGGATTTTTATTCAACGCTCGCCATCGCGGGGGATGAGTCTCGCGGAGAAGAAAGGACAAGTGCCCTTTGTGCGTGCGCGCCGAATACGGGAACGGTTGTTTGCGATCTTATTAGCGGCGGGATTGTGCCGCAATTTCAATCGGCGGCCGCGGATTTTCGGACAATGGCTCGATAATATTTTGAGCCGGTGTAACAAGTCGACCGGCGACGCGCGCAGATCCGCGGAATATTAAAAAGCGTCGATTTATTTGCGCGGTCTCTCGATGCGCTTAACGGTGAACACAGAGTTTAATTCCCCGTTTTTGCAAAACGGTGGCAATCGAATGCGTGTTCCCGCGCTGTAAACAACATTCGCCGCAAATTTTTAGCGCGTCCTTCCCCTCGCGTCCGGGCGTTTCGACAATTTTTAATTAAATTACCGCGGCGTTACTCGAACGGAAGCCAATGTCTACAATCGTTTGTACGATTATCGACGACGTAGAGATCGCGTTGCAATTAGTTAGACACGCGTTCATTGTTGCGGCAACTCAATGAATTCGTTTTCATTGGGAACTGCGCTGGTAATATTTCTGCTGTTTCATTTCTGAATTGTTCATCACACGGACGCGCGCGTCCAACGCTGTCTACTGTGCGAATCGGCAATGATTTGATCAGGTAACCGTTCTATTATCCAAACACTCGCGTGTTCCATGTGGTCAGCTGTTTTATATCGATTTATAAAATTAGCAATAAGATATTTATTTCCGTCTTTTATGTTATATATTCGGAGCTATGTCAGTTTACAGAAGTAACAGGGAGACATTTATTCTGATCTTTAACGAGCGTTCCTGTAACATTTCTCGTAAATAACACAAATATATTAGATAAATAAATAGTCGTAAATAAAAAAATTAGTGACCGGTCATTCTGACAGGTTCTGTAAATCTAATGCTAAGGTTGGGGACTGTCGCATTCAGAGAATTGCTTCGTTTCGCAGCGAACGTTCGCGTAAACGCGATATTTATCTAGGGGATGCGCACCGAGCGTAAATCGTAGAAAAATTCCTCGATTTCCAGCTTGTTGGCCATAAATCGCTGGCATAAAATCGCAGCTGCGTCGAATAATACGCGACAAACGCAGTTTCGGCCCGGCGACGTTAAAAGAATACGCGGAAACGACTGCAAGATAACAATCGTTCAATTTGCGAGAGATCGAACGACCGGCGCTCGGCGCAGTCGTGCAACACGGCTGTCCCGGATAAAAGTGCTATCCATGGAAAATACAGCGACGTCTCTCTCTCTCTCTCTCTCTCTCTCTCTCTCTCTTTTTTTATATTTTTTCCCGCCGGCCTTTCGCGACCCAGCAACGCGTAAATCCGAGCGTGTGCACGCGTACGGCCCGCGAGATCGGCTTAACAAAAGGGCGCCGCGATAAATCTGGCCGGGTCCGAGGGGGTTAAAAATTAACCCGGTTGATGCCGTTCCAGCCTCCCGACCGCCCTCTCGCCGGCGAACCCACGTATCCACGGTTATTTATCATGATCTACGGGGTTTATTGTTCGAAGAGAATTTGCCGTGAAGAAAATCTCGGTGCCTAACGGCGAGAGAGAGAGAGAGAGAGAGAGAGAGAGAGAGAGAGAGAGCCGCGCGCGTGCCGTCCGAATTTGCCCGGTCGTCTCTCGGGTCGCGCGTCGCGGGAAATATCGCGTGTCGATGGAAAAAAAGCTTTATTTATCGCGGCCAATTCGAGAGCCGGCCTGGTATTTTTGAAAAGTACGGAGCCTCGGTGCGGAAGAGGATCGCGGCCGGGAAAAACGCGGCCGTGGAATCCGATGGACGATCGCCCGTGGCTAGATTAAATTCATTCGAAAATTCGCATTTTAATGGAACCGGTCCGCGAACCTAGAACCAACCCCCGGCCGATCCGACGTCGCTCCAAACCCCTTTGACTTTAAACGAGTTTTTTAATTTCGAACTATGCTCGCGCCGACGGCTTGTTTCACGCGGTGCTTCTTTTTTATCTCGCTCTTCGGCTCCGGATACCGGCCATTGCCGGCGAGCATCTCGCCGGTAGGCGATCTTCGGAGAAGCTTCCAGGGTGCGGTAACATCTCGAAGTGATCGATCGAAAGATGAGTGCTAAATGATAGTCCTTTCTGTAGTTCAGAATTTCTTAGAATGTTTTATGTGCTGCGGGCAGAACGCAGTTTTCGTTTCGATTTATTTTGAACTTCGTTTCATACATAAAATATTTCTTACTCGAATTATTTCTTACTTTAAAATATAACATATTTCAACGTGGAAATGTTTAAATAATATAGACAGACAGGGTGGACAAAGTCGAGTATAACCTCGCTGTTAACAGTGAATATTTTGTCTATGGTAAAAATTAGAAAATATTCGAAAATGTATTTATCTGTTTTCTATAAATACGTGCATTTGCGTAAACATCCGGAGAGCGACGACGCATCGCATCGAACAATTTCACGGATGCCTATTTTTGCAGAGAAAGTCGCTCCGAAACTCGTTCGTCGGTCTCGATCCCGCAGAAATAAAGGATCGAACGTAAGGAACAGGTTGTCCTCGGAATTCGCGCTAGTTTCTCGGTCAGTGTTCAATTAGATCACAGTTACATGGATTCGAACGCAGCCCGTAGACCGGCGGTGCAATTTTCGCCGGGAGTCGCGTCGCGTTGGTTAATTAAAACGCGACGCGGTGGCGCGTGTGGGTTTCCGCAGGTCTCAAGATTCCGCGCGATCCGCGTGCGTCTGCCCCCGCGGGACCGTCCATTACGCGGAAAAAGGAGGAGGACGCGGTTTCCGGAGTTCGGTGGAGGGAATGTTCAGAACGAGAACGGACGCCGAACGGAACTTCGTCACGAGTTCTGTTTAATTAAACCCGGAACAGACCGGACCGGCCGGTGACCGCACCTCGCTAATTTTTACCGCGGCCTGCCGAATTAAACGATTTTTACCAAGCGGCTGTTTTATTCCGCGAATTTTAGCCCGCGAATAGTAGGTCGAACGCAGTGCGTACTGGGAAATAAGTTACGCAAGGTGCGGGATAAATGACGTCGGGAGTCCCGCACAGCGACGTGGCAGGTCTACCGGGTGGACATTATAATTCTGAACATTCTGAACTACAAGAAAACTTGTAATTATTACAAATTGTTGTTAAAAATACCTTTCGGCACGCTCGTGATGCATTTTTAGCGATCATTTTTCTACACGTTGATTACAAAAATAAAATCGAAAATTCTGTACACGTGCGCGGCGCCGATAGCAAACGTGGAAGCAACTGGAACGAAGCGCGGCCTCTGTCCTTACGCCTCGAAGGAAGAATCGGTGTGCAACGAGCACGGAGAATGACACGGGGAAAAAGATGGCAGAGATTGTATGGTCGTGTGACAGCGAGCGTCGCGTCGGAACGAAACCGGCCGGAAATCCCGTGAATCCCGGGGAGCGAGGGGAGCGCCGGTCGAAAATTAATTGCAGCGCCGGTCCGCGGCCGTAATTAGTAATTTTGTGCTAATTAAGAAAGACCATTGGCCGGGAAAAACGGCCGGGAAAAACTGGCTTGCGTTTGCCGAACTGCGAAGCAACAACCGCCGCGGAAAAAATCACGGGGGTCGCAATTAATCCTTGGTAAACATTTTTTACCGCGGGCCGCGGAGTTCCTCGTTCGTTCTCGAACTGGAAATGTTGACGACTCCTTTGGGGCGAATCGCGGAAGAATTGCAGCGCCGGGGCCGATGTTAACGAATATTGAGCACGCCTAGGAGCGAGCGCTGATTCACGGCCCGGAATAATTGCTTCTAATTCAGAATCACCGGCTATACATCGCCGTACAAAACGTTCCCATCCGCGGACCCGATTCTACGGCTCTCAGTTTTCGGCGAAATCATTTTGAGAGCCGACTGGCCCGGTATTCGGGTCGGAAATTGAATATTTAGCTCGGTCGCGACACATCGAGCTTTTTAAATAATTCATGAGATCGACGTTCGCGCGATAAATATTCATAATAGTAATTTCGTGATCGATATTGCCGTGCTAATTTCGTCCGAGTGCCAAGACCAACGATTTCCGATCGCTTTTGACGACTCCCGTCTTTCGCGAATGCCCTTGGTCCATTCTCTAAGGGCTGCGTTTCAATAACTGCGAAATCTATTATTATACATATTTATTATGTATATTATGTTTATATATATGACACGTGTTATATTCTTATATATGATATATATGATATATATTATATTCATACATGATATATATTATATTCATACATGATATATATTATATTCATACACATGATATATATTATATTTATGCATGATATATTCTATTATATTTATGCATGATATATTCTATTATATTTACATTACATTTCTAATTTTTAGACAAATTATTGAACTTTCTGCATCGAAAAACAATTTGCTGATTTGAAACACGAAGCAAAGATCGACAAAGTATTATACCACTCAGAATTCAAAATCAAAATTAGCCGTACATCATTAAAATAAGTTTTACTTTTTCCATCAGACCAAAATAGCATTCTATTTCTATACATTACTGATATTCTCTATTTTAACAAGTGCCTTTTAAATGTCAAATCGATTCTTCCAGGAAATAATCATTCACGAACAAGTTTTAATGCGAATGAAATTGGAAGGCAAAGTGTTCGATGGTGGAGGCGGCGAACAAAATGGAAAAAATTGTCGAGAAGTAGGAAAGAGTGGAATTCGGAGCGGTCCCGGTGGTTAGCGAGTCATTTTCTAAATACGATACATTACGTGCGGCTGGCGGAATGGCGGTGGCTCCGCTGGGAAAAGGGTCGAACAATGGCCGCTTTACAAGTGTCATCCACGTCTCCTCTAAATCATAACACCGCGCGGGGTGTCTTTTTACGCTCGGTTTACAGGGGTTGGCTTTCCGCGAGGGTCGGAGCATTAAAGGACGCCGCGAACCTAATTTTAAGTTGAACGGATTTCAAACCGCGCTGTGTACATCGCACCCCCTACGTCCGATACTTGAACGGTGGTAATTAGAATGTTTCCGCGCGATTACGAATTAACGAGAGAAACGGAGCCGAAGAGAATGATCGTTCGAATTAGTATCGAATTAGTATAGAGTCCAACCTTTCGAAGTTTTTAACATTTTTTTCACACAGCAGCTTGTATACTGTGTACACTGAGAATTGGATTTTCTGAATGTCAAGTATGATTTAATTATCAAGATCCGAAGGTTCAATTTTTTAAACAAATTATAAATGATTGAGTTTTGTTAACGAAGTTTAAATACTGCAACTTTTAGAGTATACTGTGTACACTGAGAATTGGATTTTCTGAATGTCAAGTATGATTTAATTATCAAGATCCGAAGGTTCAATTTTTTAAACAAATTATAAATGATTGAGTTTTGTTAACGAAGTTTAAATACTGCAACTTTGTGAGCAGACTATAAATATCTCAACTTTTTTAACGAAGCAAGAACGACAAAATTTTCTGAACAAAGTACAAATATCTCTCAACTTTGTTTCGATTGTTTTAACAAAACACAAACGTCCTAATTGTTTGGCCAAAGCACGAATGTCTCGATTTTCTGAAGATTATGCAAAAGTCGGAAAACTTCGGGCACGGTTGAGTAATTTGTCGAGTAAAATGCTTAATGAAGAGCAACCCGGAACCGTCGGATCCACGGCATGTTAAATTCCACGACGACGGATTCGTCTAAACAATTACTTTGGTAAACACAGCGTTAACAATAGAACAATTACCAAGGCATTCGCAATTTCATTCGCGTATTTGCGTCAGGCGTTTAGCGTACGACTGAATAGCAATTATCTACTGGTTGCTGAATAGTTGCATAAAGTGCATGCGAAGCTCGGCACAAGATGCGCACGCTCCAAGATATCCTCCCGATTGTTCCTGCGCTTGCAGCCGAAAGGTTCGGAACGCTGGAAATTTCCCTCGACGAGAGAAACCTTCTCGAAATAACAATTAACCTTCCGTTAGCGAACGAAGGATCTCCGAAGCGGGGCCGAGGAAAAATAGATTTTTGAATTAACAAATGCAGTGTAAATATTTGCATCGTCTCGCGTAACACAGAATTTTGCGAATAAACTGTTTTAGGAATAATAGTTCGCTAGGAATAATACTTGATAGTTAATTAGTTATAAATAGTTGTATAATCAGTTAACAGCTAATAGTTCATTAAAAATAGCATTTAAAGTATATATAACTATGTAATATATACTAATATTTAATTTTTATTTGCCAAGTTCTGTTGTTACAATCTATTCTTCTCCAGCCCTGATTTCCACACGAATCTGCCGGGGCGCATCAAAAATTATTGTCTATGCGTTCCGTGCACTGTGCAGCAAAACGAGAAACATGATTTCTGTCTATTAGACTCTGCATTTGCATGATGAAGCTGGATAAAATACGTTTCCTCGCATAATGTTAACGAGATGAAAACCGATTGTGCTTCATCCCCTGATTTCTGCCAGAAAAGCTAACACTCTAAATCTGCCGAATGCACATGCATTCCTGTGCTCAACAACAATACTAAAGAACCGTTTCTCAAGCTACACATAACAATTTCAAGTCGATTGTTCAAATAGTTCCTTTTGGATCGTGCGAACTAGCTGCGAAAACCTCCATTTCCAGTAAAAGGTCTTTCACACACGGTTGGGTAGTTAATAACTCGGTGGATGTCCCAATTACGGTGCCGCCAGATTAAGAACCTATAGAAAAAGGAAAGTGTTATACATAAGTTGATGATCTATATTTTTTATCATTTTCACCTATCAACATGTTAAATTAAGAAGAGACAAAACGTTCCTTTTTCTACGCGTTTATAATCCGGGGGCACGATAATTGGTACATCTACCCTACTATGGCCTAGGGGCAGAAATAAATTCCGGTTTCGCAACAACAATTACATCGCTCCCTATTCGCGACAACCGAAGACACTTTCTCGCCGACTCGATATTACAAATCCAAAGTTGCCATTTCGCGGTGACGTTCCTAAGGGGTTGAGTTCTAAGAATTTCTTATGGGAAATCGATGTTCTCGGCGGAGAAAAGGGAGATTCCGGCGTTTAATCGGCCGATATTCAACAACAGGCCGTAAACGGCGGTGGCCGCTTAGCGCAAACAGCCCCGGAGATGAAAAACTCGAGCCGCGAGTGCTTTCAGGCTGCGTCGTCCGCGCGGAACGACAATGGCCGGGAGCAGTTTTATATCCGAGCGGCGTTGATGTCCTCCGCGGAGCGCGGGGGTCGTTATCGTCCGCTGTGTACTTAACGAAATGACGGATCGAGGCAATTTCCTGCGTGGGTGCCGCGCTCCAGACGAAACTCAGCCAAAAGTTCGGGCAACTGCAGCGCCGAACCGGCTCGACTTAAGATGGGACCCGGTCCAATACCTTCTCATGAATATCTATCGATCCCCTGTTTAAGGGCGTGCATATCGGCCCTGTAAATATGGCCGAACTTCGAACTGGTTCGTATTCAACGCTTATCGCAAATTATTTCAACCGGAACGATCTCCTGCCAGACATTTCGCATCAAACGAATTTGTATGCGAACTTTCGTTCACGGAGGTTCTTAGCGTGACAAATTGATTTTGTTGGCCGAGCAGTTTCCCAAGACGGACTGAATGATATTAAATTGAAAATTATTGTCCAGATCCGCTTGAAATTTTGCCGCGAGAAGGAACTGTATAAATTAATTTATAATAATAGTTTAACCGCCGATGCTGGTACTAAATGTACCGCTAGAAAAATTCCGTCGATTGAAATCAACAAGTAATCACCTTGTAATATGAAAGATTATATATAAAATAATATATACCGTTTAGTATGTAATTCTAGATGCAGGACTCGAACGGAACGAGGTATCACATTTGCTGTAATTCGCAGCGCGAAGTTAGTTTAGACCGGAATCCTCTTTTCCCGGCCGTTTTTCCCCGTTCTCTCTTCTTTTCCTTTTCGCTCCCTTTCCGCCGCTCGACGCCACTTTATTCACCGTGAAATTCATCGCGACGCGCCGGAACGGCCGCATAGTTTCGTGTTTCACGCGACGACGATTTACTTTCGTTTCGCCGTGAGAAAGACCATTGGAAGACGGAAGAGCTGCCTCGAACCGATCCGCGTCTTTTCCGGCGCGTCTCGGCGGTTTCTTTTTGTCTGGTCTCGCCTCTGGTGACGGCGGACTTCTTCCTGTTACGGCCCTCTTAATTCTCTCTCTCTCTCGCGAGCCGCGCTTGATAGAGACATTAAAGCAGAAAATCAATCTCTGCCTTTCCTCCTACGCATCTGCCCCGCTGATTCGCTTCGAGCGGTTCTGGACGTCTTAATCGACGGCCGGCAGATTTCGAGGATTTATGGGGACGACGATTGCCGCCTGGTTAATGTACACTCGCCGACAAAAGTTAAGGGACTTTCGTATGGTTGACTTGAGATTTCATATTTACATAAATATTTTATTCAATTAACGATACGCATTGTAGCGAACGTATTGTTTTATTTAATGTATAGGACGAGTATAATGTAGTAAGAAAAATAGAAGATAAATAGCACGAAATACGAGAAGAAAAATTAAGAAATGATAAAGGAATATAATTAATATTGACACAGTACAATTAATTTACAAACGCAGCATCGACTAGTTCAAATGATTAAAAACGTAACGTATCTCTTAATTAATGAAGACAGTGTTTGTTTCGCAGAAAAATTCGCCGTCTAACGATTACGATTCCCGAAAGAGTGTACCAATGAACAGTAAGAGAACGGCAGATGGAAACCTCGGTGTTCCGATTGTTCGAGGGTTCAGCCGCATGTTCACACGGCTCGCGCGACTTGGAAAGTGACGCGTGACCAAATTTCACAAGAAACAAAGTGTCATTAACAGTAGGAATAGAAATCGTGAGAGACGCCGGCCGCTTTAATTAACAGCGAGCTTACGTGACCGCGGGGCGATAGTTGTCCGCTGACACCGGCGACCGATGCGTCGCGACGCGACGATGTTCGAAAACGTTTCCACCTTTCTCCTATCGCGTTGCCAGCGAAAACGAAACGGTACCATGCGCCGGTGTATTTCGTCGACGAGCGTTTTCGTTGCGTCGCGCGCGCGCGGCCCTGCCAGCAACCGGGTTCAACGACGTTGCGTTAATTGCCACTCGTTAACTCTTAATTACGGGTTGCTTTACCTGTCCCGCGAGCCGGCACGTAATTGCGAGGGGGAAAAATGGCGTTTTAAACGCCGGCCACGCAACCGTTTCAGAGTTCATCGGCACTGTTAACCGACTGACGAATTTCCTCCGCAACCCGGAAACGTGCTCGAACTTCCGCCGAACTTGATCGAGTGGACAGCGTTTTTCAGCTCGCTGCCGGTTCGAGAGACCTGGAATCGGCAAAATCTTCATTGTCGGAGGAACGAAAGTTTCGAGACTCTTTAGGGGCGCTCTCGAACCCACGGTTTACCGCCTCCGATAACTCGGAATATTCGTTCGACGTTTTTGACCGGCGAATTGGCGGACGTTCGCGAATCGGATCAGTACCGGGAGTCATTGTTTTAACATATTATTAATTGATATGTAATAATAATTAAGTCGAGCAGTAATTAATAATTAATAATTAGTCGAGCAGATCCATTTCGATGAAAATCGTCCTTGTAAATTGTTTTAGTGCCTTCACTGTTTTAATCTGGTTTAGTCGTTTCTGTCATAAGTGCATCAAATCTATAGTCTAATCATAACAGAAAGGGAGAAGGAAATAAAATGTAGGTATTGCAATATCGTGTTTCACCTAAATAATTACCCAAGACAAATACTTCTTAACAATTTCACTACATTGTACAGAATAAGTATCCAACTTCTTCAAATTCTTCTCGCCGCTCTCGATCGACTCCATCCCAGACACATAAAATCCGCGGTGACAAAAAAAAAGGATTGCACTTTCCGAATTCACTTCTGCAGCAAGACTGCAACGTTCGCTGTCCAGAGGAGTAATGTTCGAGGGCAATGTGACTGAGGATTTTCGGATAGCGGGGTAAAGAATCGGGGCGATTTCCTTCTGCTGGGAAATTCACGCGTGGACGTTGACCCGCGGGCCGCACAATGGAAAACGAGGAAAGCGTTGAACGGGTTCGCCCGACACCCACTTTTCTTTCTTCAGCCTCGAAGGTGCCTGTCGGAATTCCCCCCTCTCGCCGGCTCCCTCGGCCCATGAATATTCTATTCGCGTGCCTTCGCGGGCACGATTGCGCAACGGAAACCGTCGACGGGCGCACGAAGCGGACTTAAGGTTGCAAACGTCGAATCACTTTCGCTCTTGGTTCCGGTTCAGGGTCGTCGCCGACCCGTTTTCAGGGTCACCGGGCCTGTGCCGACAGAGCCGACACCGCCGAGGCTGTGGATGCGCCGCCGGAGAAAGTCGATCAACGCCGCTTTATCGTAACAACTAGACCGCGAAACTTCTCTGGAACACTGTGCGCGACGAACTTG
>CM052156.1:5907054-5955788 GCA_028455555.1 Augochlorella aurata | reverse complement strand
TTAGTAGCAATTAGCGACCACTTGTTGAATTACAATAGAGTTCCATATCGATGTAACATGCATATGCAATACTTTTTACATTAAGCGATCGATATTAAACACTATAGCTCCCACAACATCGTCTTAATCTAGATTTCTCAAGTTACAATATAACTCCTCCAAACAATCTTGTTTCTCTCGAATACGACATAACTTTTCCCTGCAGAATATTGCTCACTAACTGATCCAAAAAATCCTACGAAAAACCCTGGAATTCGAACAATGGAACAACCATCTCGTCGACCAAACGTGCGAGATTGTCTCTGCCGAAGCACGCGTCGCATTACACGTGCTCGTAAGCTGTCTTCGAGCGGAACTCTTTTGTAAATCGATGGCTGACTTCCCGTCGGCAGGTATCGCGAGCCTGTAATCGAATTCAATCGGACTACACAAGCTCGTTTAATTGCTGGAGGTATCCGATTACCTTGCGCAGAATGTTGCGATGGAAATTTCGTCGAGAAATTTGATGTAACATTACATGCATACCGAAACTCTCTGACTTCGGACGGCAGTAAAGCCTCGTTACCGAAGTCCTGGGGTTCACTGTTAACGATTCCCGGGCTGCACCGGCGTTATGAACAGACATGCCCGCCTTCGTCCGATGCGAAGAGTAGCTTTCAAACCTGCTGATGAAGGAGTTGCCAACATTCATGGACGCCCGGATCTTTGTAGTTAATAAAGTTTAGAGCGTCTCTATGCATTCGGATCTTCGGCGGATCCGAGGAAACGACGGCGAGCTGCAGTTAAATTATTATCATCCCCGTATTCAGTGTTACCGACGGTCCCCCCTCCCCCTGTCACTCGGCAAAGTAAATTCTAATACCGGATCGTTTAAAGCTGAAACGATTCAATTAATTTCGGTCTTTGACATCGTTCAGCTCTTCGCTGTCCACGGCTTCCTTTGAGCGAATGTTGTCTCAGTAATTAATCCGCATTTGGTTGACCTCGGTCTGCTCTGAAACGCGAAAAGCCTCCACCTGTTTTTATTAGTTGCAATTAAACTGCGGATCTCGTCGCGTCGTACGAAAGTCGAGTCGATAACGCGTTTAGAAGAATTTTACGCTTTTCAACGATTTGAATAATACCGCGATAATTATGCAGATTTCCGTGTCACCGTTCTTTCAGCTATCGTTTCCCGCCGCCGTGGAAACGACCGCGCAATTTCCACGAAGAAGTTGCGACACCCTCGCGACGCAACGACAGCCCTAAAATCGAACGTTTCCCGAGCTTAAAGAACGTCTTAATCGCGAAAATTTGTTTACGCCCGGGAACGTGTCGGCGGCCGTTTTAATCGGGGCTGATTTAGCGGAAAATTATGTGTCACTTTACAGCACGCTCTCGTAGACCGCGCGCGACGTCTAACTTTACGCCCGGGCGTAAAGAAGACCGAAGGGAGCTTATTAAACCGCTATCCGGCACGGCGAAGTGAAACGTCACGGTGCTGATGAATCGTATCGCGGTAATTGCATGTAAATGTCACGGGCGTGGCTTGAAATGCAAATGACACGTGCTGGTTTCCTTGTTTCGTCAGTCTGCAATGTTCTTTCGCGACAGACAACGATCGTTCCCTCGATTCCGATACGCTACGATAGTCGAATTTACATTTTGACTGGCGTTGCTGTCGCGCGTGGCGATCAATCGGGATTAAAAAGGTTCGATAGCGCTGTATTTATGCGCGAGATTTAATTATCCCGGGTTTCAAGTTTCTTTGACGAATCTACAATATTTATGTTACCGTTTAGGCGTTCGATCGAACGAGGTGTGCGATAGTCGAAGGAAAGGAGTGTGGCGATTGTGCACTGTATTCATTTCACTTTTAACTAATGGAAATCCATCTGGAGATTTGTATCTGATGGATCAACCACCGGAAAATAGCCTGGCTAAATAGCCCGAGTTATTTTCCAGCATGAAAATCCCTGGACTAGTAACAATGTGCTAAGTATCCATAACAGAACGTTGACTGCGAAACGACTTCATGCCATCATGGAGATTCCGCCGCGCGAGGACGAGATAAAAGAGTGAAAAAAAGGCGAGTTCGCATGAAGGAGCGCAGTCGTTACAGAAGGGCAGGCAGAGAGAAAATGATCCGTCGACTGGCGCCTCGAAGGGGCGAAATTTCAAGCCGAGTTGCGGTGCACGTTTCACTTTCAAGATCATGCGAAATAAATGTCTCGGGTTCACCGGCGGCTCTTGAACTCTCGTTTGAGGGATACGACTGCGAGCGAAAAAATACGATCGCCGGAGAAGTATCTTTCCCTGTATCCTCGCGCGAGCCGGCGATGATCGTCCTTTTGGGGTCTCTCCCGGCGCGCTTTCTGGCTTTTACGCGCGCGTGATGCCACGCTAGGAAACACTTAGCTAGGGTTACGAATCCGCAACTGTTCCGTCCGATCAATTCCTCACGATCTCTCCTCGAACACGCGAGTTCGCTTCGAACTCTATCATTTGTTTATTGCCACCGCTGGCTAAGAAATTGGCTCTCGCGATCGGCTAGGAAATTGTTATTTTACACGAACATCCGCCGTTCACATGTTCCTGCGGCACTTTTATTTCGGTGGATGCTTTTCTTGCAAGCGTTAATATTTTGCGACGAAATTTCAAGGAAAATTGCTTCAAGATATGTACCATAAAATGGCTAGAATGATATTTTATAAAAAGGTTTGGTAAAGTTTTTAAAAAATATCCTAGACGCGATAGGATATTACAAGGTTCCTTAGTTTAAAAGTACTTCATTTCGTTAGATGCTGTTCTTGTAAATGTTGATAGTCTTCGACGAGATTTTAAGGAAAATTACTTCAAGATATGTACTATAAAATGGCTAGAATGATATTTTATAAAAGGTTCGATAACGTTTTTAAAAAAATATCCTAACTGCGATAGAATGTTCCCCCATGGTTGCAAAGTGCACAGATCTTTACACGTTTCCGGAGGATCTCGTTTCACCGGCTAACATGATCAATATTTTTCAAAAGAACATTAGGGAAATTCACTTGAACGTACACTTCGTAAAATAATTTCGTGCATACTTTCTCTATCAGGTGTCCCGCGACTACCTTGTACCGATTGTTAATTATTCCCTGCGCGTTTGCAAATCGCGCGACGAGGCGTCCGTCGTGTAAAATGCCGATCAGGGTTTTCGAATCGGGGTAGTCGGCGGCCCTAATTCCGTCCTCGATTTTAACAAGACCCCGGGAAAGTCCGGATAATTCGGGGACGCGTCGCGAGGGCTTTAATCGGGCCGCCACGAGCCATTAATTACGCGATCGCGACACTCGATGTATAATCGATCTTTCCGCTGTCGGTGTCGATCGATGCCGCCGTCGACGGTTAATTGATTTTGTCGGACGGTGTCGCGCGAACGCGAACGATCACCGGCGATAATTATCGTCCGGTCGAGTTGCGCTGTCGCTGCACGGGACAACACCGCGGAGGAACAGGGCTCGAGAGCGGGTTTTCCGAGCGGATGCGCGCTCGTTCGTTTCCGGCACCCCGTGAAAAATGATGGATACCAGCGCCGCGCCGCCTCGACGTTCATCGCGCTTCAAGTTTAATCGCGCGCGATCGATTCCCACCGCGATTTAATTGGATATCCCGACGTCGCTGAGTAAGCAAATTTCGCTAATATCCGCCCACCCCCCCCGTTTTTGCTCCGCTTGTTTGCCACCACCGTCGATTTTGCGGCGAGGCTCGCGATCGGGGAGCGTGGCTTTCGATATTGTGATCCAGGGTTCCTCGTTTTTCCAGCACAATTTTAGATCTTTCGCGGTCGAACATCTAGTGGATCTAGGGTTATTTTTATTAACCTATTTTTATTAGTTCCGGGTTTTTAGAACATGGTTTCGATACTGAATTTTATACTGTTATAGTTCGAAGCGATTTATTTCACATTTCGTTCTTTTTCGGAGCGACAGTGTTTTATTAATAAAATAAATAATTCTGACTCAAAGATTATTTCCGGATAAATCGACACATGATTAAACTCGCTAAGGTTTGCTTCCACTTTTGTAAAAAGGGGATCGAGAAAGTGATTTCTGTTGCCTTTCTATTGGATTCTTCCAGAACAGATTAAATCGACGGTGCCAGAAGGCGCTCGATTTTTCAAAGAAACGACCGAACGGTCTGAAAATCGTCTTTCAACGTTAACAAATAAGGCCCATCTGTCCCGCAAATTCTTGCTCGACGGCGCGCTCGCAGGGTAGCATCCCACGGAGGATTCGCGCGCTTCCGGTTCGCGTCGATCGTGCCTAGGATCGAGAAGCGGCGCGTCCCGGGGATTCCTCGTCGATCCGGGGCATCCTCGTCGTTTCGACAGCCTGCTGGCACGAAAGGCTGGTTGCCAGGTAACGTCCAAGTGATCGCTGATGCCGAAATAAAGAGAAATCTCGTGCGGCACTCGAGGGATCCTTTTATTGGCGGCTTCGCCCTTGAGAACGCCGGATGCGCGGGGCCCGCATTGCCGTGCGGCCGTCGAATGCATAGTGATCGCCTGATTTCGTCGGGCCACAGGCGAACCTTCTACATTGCCTTCTCTCTCTCTGTTTCTCTCCTGCTCTCTCGCGCAACGTGTCCTCCGCGAAAATGCCAAGAAACGGGATAACTCCGCGAAGACCCCGCGAAGCAACGAGCTACCGCCGTATGGCGGATCACGTATGCTCCCACGGAAATACAAACGTTTCGGTTTTTTACTGTCCTCCTTTTCGGAGATTGCTGCCCGGACCCGTGTCAGCCCGCCCCGAACACCAGGACACTGGATATTCGGGAATTATGGCCGGGATGCGAGGAAACTGGGGGTTGCTTTAAATGAAAACACGTGGAAATCGTCAAGCGACGTCGAGGAATTGAATATCGAGGCTGGAACCGAGCACGAGGAAATATCGAGGGAAGATCTGTGAAACGTGGATCAATATTTCGCTGTTCTAATTCGATACTGAGAGATTAAAATAATTGAATTTGGAGATATTCGACTATTTTATCTGGATAATGCAGTGCTGACGCGTCAAATGTCTATATCTATATAGATTGTTTTCTGTTATATCTATTCACATTTATTTTATAAATAAAGCACCGTCGCTTCGGCGAAGAACAAAATGTAAAATAAATCGCTTCAAGTAGACCCTGTCGAAACAAAATGCAAGGAACCATCCTATAACACGGTTATGATAGAAATATCTGCAAGAAATATCTTCTGAAATCTGTTAAATAAATTTCAGAATTGTTATAAATATCTCGTCGACCAAAAGTCAATCGACGTCTCGTTAAAGATTAGAAACCGAGAGAAGCAACGGTGACCAAATATAAACGAAAAGAAGAGCGAGCAAGGTCTTCTAAAAATGTCTCTTACATGAATGAAGCAGCGAGCTCGGTTCAATTTCATTCACGGAACCTGAATGAAAGGGGCTGCGGAACGGAACCAATTCTCGTGTGACGTAACAGTTTCGCGAACGGATATATTCGTCGGACGCCGCACACGTACACGTGTGCAGAGGCAGGGTCGCCGGTAATCGTTGCTCCGTTAATTCAGGTTAGTCGACTGCAAGGGCCGGCCGGCTGACTGTGAAAACGCATTAAGTTCGAGTCGGCGAGCCCATTTTCCGCGCATCGCGTCGCGTCGGCTCGGTTTCCGGCGCGGACCGGCAAACCGCAACAACGACCGCCGCGAAACGAAAACGAACGGGCCCGGCCGCGGAACGGACGGGCCGCGTATTTGAGAAGTCCGGATTGACGTAAACCGGAAGCTATCTCGGTCTGCTCGTCCTATTAAACGCATTCCGAACCCGCGAAACGTCAGTTTTCCTATTCCACCGTCGACGTCTAACTATTTACCATTTCTGAAACGGGCGGAACACTCGGATCTTGTTAATTATCTTAACAGCATCAATGATTCGTTCCAAAAAGAGAATTTGTTTCGTATTATATTTATTTATATTTATTTTATTCTCTTGTCGAGTTATCGTCTTTCGAACTCGGCCAATTTTTATCCAAAACTTGTCTATGCTATAAATTTTTGAGCAGTGCATAAAATACAAGTGATGAAATGGCATATTGTAGGCCAGAAAAACGATTTCGGATTTAAAGAAACGAATTCGCTGCCGTCCAAAATTACTTTGAATCGTGATACAGTAATTTTTAATGCAAAGAGTTAAAATGTCTGAATAGCTTAACAAGATTAAATCATAGCTTGCAGACGCTTCTGCGATGTTCGATAAGAAGATAATGGAACACCAATGATGCTAATAGTAAGAATAACTCTAATTAGAGCTAAACCAGAGGAGCTAGGATGTGATTCAGGATCATCTTGAGAAAACAGAGGGTACAATTGCGTGCTGAATAATTGAAGAACGTTCCGTGACGAGCCCATGAATTCTTGATGGGCCGGTAGCGAGGATCCGGAGGACCCGCGTCGGTCATTGTTTCAACGCGGGGCGCGCACGGAAGACAAACGAAACCGCGTTGCTCTCTGGCGTGCGTAATTACGGAGCAGAAAGCATTCGACGAATATAATGCTCGCGGAGCACACGGAGAAAGTTTACGCAAGTTCGGCCTCTAATCCGTTATCACTCGATTATAGTATAATGTCGCGTGTCGCGCGGAAATAATTCGTTCTTGGTGAACGCGCGACGCGGTCCGCCGCGTCGAGGACGAGCAGAATAGAGACGGTTTAATCGGATTCCTATTATGTAGAATTTTTAGGCAGGTACGAATGGTATTTTAATTAAGCCGCCGGGATATTTCGCTGCGCAACCGTAACATTTGCATACGCGTAGACGGCGTCGGCACCTACGCTCTCCGGCAGCTATCGCGCTAACAATGAAACGGAGATGGATGTGTTCGCGATCGTGCGTTTCTGTTGCTTCACACATGAAATCCTTATAACGCCGGTCCGTATCTTCGTGATTTATTACTGTTCAACGAAAGACGCGGCGCGTCGGAACCGATCGAGCCGCAGAAGATGCGCTCACGATCTAGGCATTTCTCTCTATTCATCATTCGTGAAAGTACGGCTACCCCGTCTACGCAGTCGGTTTTTCCTGCTACTCGACTCGGAAAACAACCGGGCTTCCACGGCAACTTCCTGCTCCTCTTCGCGCTCCATCTTTGCGCCTGCGAAATCCGCTGAACTGTTGGCCAGAGTTCCGCTAATTCGATCGCGTCGTAATTCAATTCCGAGATTTACTTACATTGCGTTCCAATCGCTCGGTGATTCGATTGTGTAGCGATTCGACTTGGTAGTAATTCAATTATATAGCAATTCGACTGCTTGGTAATTCGATTGTATAGTAATTCGAGTACGTAGCAATTCAATTATATAGTAACTAAATTACGTAGTAATTCGAATACATAGTAATTCAATTACATAGGAATACAATTACATAGGAATTTAATAGTCATTCAATTACATAGGAATTTAATTGCATAGGTACTTAATCGCGAGTGGAATTGAAATGCAACGCAATTGAAATACAATCTACTTGAAACAGTATAACGTAATTGAAATATAATATCATTGAAATATAATATAATTGAAGTACAATATATTTGAAATACAATATACTTGAAATACAATATACTCGAAATACAATGCAATCGAAATACAATGCAAGCGAAACACAATGTAATCGAAATGCAATGTAATTGATGACCCACAGATTTTCAACGCATTTATTACAAAAGTAGATGAATTTGTTACACAAGTAAATGAAACGTCTCAGATTTTTGAGTACCTTTCTCGAAAACTTTAATTAGAGTAGTATTACGAGTGTACGCGTACTCTAAATGGATCCGCAGTTTACTCGTTAGGCAGCTCGCAGAACATGCTCGGATTTTGTAAGCAACGATAGCAAGTTTCTTCCGAAGCGACGCGCACAGTGGGTCAGACAATAGCTTGTTCAGGAGAGTATAGCTACCTTTGGCTTTCATTATCTTTCCTTAACGATCTAACAACTTCTCCATTACCTCTCTGGTCCATCCAAGTAGCGTTTTCGTTAAAAGAATCCTGGGTAATCACGCTAAGTTCTTCGTTAACAAGAAGCTAACATGTAGGAAGCTCCGAAGAGACACGTCCCGACTAAGATCCGAAATTACACGCAGCATCCGAGAGTAAACGCGTGACAAGTACGCTGCAAGTATTAAGCAAGTAATTCATTACCAAGATGCTGAAGTAGACGCACATAAACGGAACTTTCGTTGGCGGGTGCTGAGAAGAGAGACATGCTCGAGTGTAAGTTTCGCTAAAAGATCGTAAATTAAATAGAGCATGCTATAGAAACCGTGTGGCGAGTAGTACACAGTGCAATTAATTTTTAGGATTTAATCAATGAGATGCCAACGAAATACAGAAAATTTCATGTTGTTTTATTCGGAATAATCTCCTCTTGCTTCGATATACTTGTCAGTGAGATTCAAAGCGGATTCGAATGCACGATTTAGTCCAGTCTGTGGTATCGAAATTCATACTGAAATTAGAAAACAAATTCACACGTTTTACTAACGTTAATATAATACTAGAACTACAAAAGCCTTCTGATTATTTCTTTAATAATTCCCGAAACTATGAAAGTGTTATTATATATTTATATATATATATTATACATTTATATATGAAGTATATATATTCTTATTATATATATTTAATTATGTAAAATCAATTGAATTTAGGTAAAGAAATTTGATATACCTTGTACGACAAATCTAAAGTTAATTATGCTTGAAAATAAGCAAAATGCACAGGCAACCCCACAGTAACCGGCCGACTCGTCTGGCAGCCGAGCTAAGATTCCTCTCAGGTCAGTTTCCCGCATCAGCGTTCTAATAGATTCGCAGCATGTGCCTCGCACCGGTTCTCCGCTTCTCCTTCAGGGATCCGGGTAAATGAAACGAAGCGTCGCCCGGGAACTGTATTTCTTTCCACCCCAATTTCCCATCGACGTTCGGGGGCCTCGATCCGGCGATTCCGAGGCGAAACACAAAAGCTCCTTTGTGAGTTGGTCGTCGTCGCGCGCTCTCGTCGTAAAACTTTATTCCACGGTTCCTTTCCTTTCTCCCGGCCTCGGCCTTTTATGCCGCCGATAGCGAAAGCGAGGGCGGCGGTGGCCGCGTAAAATATGACAAAACTGCGATCGCCATTCGTGGCCAGCGGGCCGGCAAGAATCGCGCCGCGGAATCGAATCGAATCGATTTCATTGACGAGCTCCGCCGAAATAGCCGCGCTCCGAGCGGCGTAACGAACGGTGGCTAATTTGATTCATCTCGCTCGCGGAGAAATGAAATATTGATTCTGGATCGGCGGACGTGTCGCGCGCCCTTCTTTCGATGCGTCTTGTTCAGCGATCCGCGGCGATGCGCGCCTCGCGAGCACGGTGTTCCCATTATTTCGCGGAGGACGTCGCCGGTTTAACTGGACCGTGAATATACGTTCGTGGTTCCTAAAATCTTGAAAGTGGAGCAATGCATAAGCTCCTTTACTCGCGAGTGGTCAAAGGGGTGGCTTTTATCATCTTTCTTATTCAGCGCGCCTTGTTTTAACGGCCCTCTTTGTTGGGGGATGCTGATGAATAAATAAAGTCGTTCATCCATGCGTTCTTCTATTCTGCAGTTATTTTCTAGCGTGATGAATAATTCGGGCTGATAAAATGATAAATTCTAACCAGACGAAATTAATTTTGTGGTCGCTTTGAAGGCAAGAGAGTTTTCAACGTGATAAATCATTCAAGCTAGCTGATGAAAATTGCTAAAGATGATAATCTTTATGCAAAATAAAAATTGCGAGAAGGATGAGTGAAATAGAAATTTCTTCGTTTAGTAATTATACACAGATAATAATCAATATGTCAAAATGTAACACTGATTTAATGAGACGAATTTGCACGCATGAAGGACGCAAAAAGATACCGGTCGCCGATCTAGAAACACCGGCAGTGTACTTTGTATCCGAGCGGTTATTGGGAACATGATTTTCTCCAGGAATGACAGTAATTCGCAATCATGCGACGCGAACTTCCTTACTGCGGTTCGGTTGCGTGTACGACTGGCCGATCGCGGGAATTAGAGGGTACAGTTACGCGTGCTGGAGCATGCAAGTTCAACCGTGATTTTAGGTACCGTACGCCGTGAAAAGTGTGATCATTATGGCAACGGCAGCACCGTTCTTTGGTCGCAGGTGGACTGGTTTCTTCGTTGCCGGGTAAATCAGTACTCCGGAACGTGTAATTTGCGAACAGGCGCACCGGGGACCGTGGAAACGCGTGATCCACTATAGTCGCTTCAATTACCGCGTTGATCTTGCATCGATCAGAGGACGCACGAAATAATCGGATATCTTCTATTGACAATACTTGGGCCAATCGTCGAGCTTTATTCGCGAGAGGGAAAATTAACCCCTTGACGTAGTGTAGTATCTTCTTCACAGTTATCGCGATTAGAAATTTTTTCTTTGAACAGACAGGAGATTAATGTTCATTCTGTGCTTAAAGTTACTTGAATGCATAAATATTAATGACAAGGGATTGGAATTTTATTCAAATTTTAGATAACAGATTAACATCCACGCTTGATAAGTTATTATTAGTATTAATTTCCGCTACGAGTCGGACTAGTCAAATGAAGTTCGAAGAAATCAGCTGTTTGAAAACTTTGAGTCGAAATATTTGAAATATGAAATCCCATTTTAAAAAATCCTATTAGAGTTTTTTAATATTAGGGGTGTACTGTGACTTTAATCCACTCTCGCCTCAAAAGCGATTTCCACGTTCTCCTCGCAAATCCGGCAATTTTGGTTGTAAATATCTCTCGATGGAAACATTTGCCAGCAAAAATTTGTTTATTTCGCGGTCCTAAATTCACATTTGATAAATCTGTCGTTTAAACGCTGAGACACCCTGCATAACTAGGATCTTTAAAATGTAGAAAGGTGTTTTTTCTAACATATAACAAAATTAAAAGAATTAAATGTTGAAGTCTGTGAAGAAGGTATAGTCTGTGAATTATTCGTCAAGTTTCGAGTATCAAGGAGATGTTAATATCGTAAAAATATTTCCAGCCTGCCACTTTAACCGTCGCTGCCTCCTTCAGCAAACAGTTTTCGATCAGGCAGACTTTCTAGTCAACTTCTGTAATTAGAGCATGACACGACGAAGAAGAAAAATGTTTGCTTTAAATTTCGAGCCGGAGAACAGTCTTTCATAAAATTCTCCGATCGCGTTCTCGCCGATGGAAGCGCGCGAGCGGCTCCGATGAAACGAATCCTTTTCTGCGTCGATTCGAACGTATCGACAACGAACCTGTTATCACGCAGAAACTGGACAATCTGGATCGCGATAGAAACGTTCCGTCGGACAATAGCGGAACAATGGCCGATTTTCATTTCTGGCTCGTTATCGTCGTTTGAGCGGCAACACCAGAGGATCCGGCGTGCGCGCATGATTCACGGCCGATTGATCTGTCCGCTCGTAAATTTGTCGGGCTCGATCAGCGCGAATTGCCTAATCGTTGCATACTTTTGACGTCAACGGTACCGCGCGGCCGAATTATCGCGCGGCCAGTGAATTAATCTTCCGCGGCCCGCCGGGAGTTCGATAAACCGCCGGGAATTCATTGCGCAGTTATTTCGTTCATATTTCTTCCCCCACTTTCGCGCGGCGCGTGCATTTTTTTTTGCTCCGCGGCCGCAGAACACATCGGAAAATGCTTTCAATAAATTCCTCACCGCCTATGAAATTATTCTCCCGGCGTGCCGCGCCGTGTCTGGCCCGCGTTCCCATCGAAATTGTTTGGGAATTTGCGAAAATATCAGGCCGGTTTTACAGTTTGTTCATTAACGCCGCGCGGACGCCAGTCGCAAAAGGCAGACACCGTTGATCTTGTAAATTACGGAATTTCTGTCGTGTAAAATAACCGATTAAAGTGACCTTTAGAGGTTTTTCAATGATTCTTAAACCGTTTCATGGCTGGCAAAGAAAAGCTCATCTGTGCAAGATTTCAACCCTGTAATTTGTATGCGAGACTAATTACAGGGTAAATTAGACTGCACGCCTTTCCGTCAATTTTTCCCCTTGGGTGGCTTCCTTAGATTTGAAAACAAATAAGAATTTTTTCAGATTTTTCGGTTGCAAGTTGTGGCTATTAAAAATGGAGAACCAAAGAAAAATCAGAAAATTCTAGATTGCTCCAAAGAGGGCGGAGCCTAGCGCTAAGGGGTGGTACCTACCCCAAGAGTGCGGGGTCTAGTCTGAAGGGGCGAGGCCTATTCCCAAGGGGATTTAATTTGTTTATTCTACCAAGAAATTACAATCTGTTAACTCACGATAATAATATTAGATTAATATTAGAATAAGACTCGTTAAAAATCCGTATAAAAAGCCGCTAAAATTGCCACTTTCATAAACAGAATATTAATCAGCTGATACCAGAGCTCCATAAATCCAGTGTCGAAGAGATCGAGACAAATCTCCCACCGTGTATCTTGCAGCCTGAGACGGCCCATATCGTTCTACCAACAATTCCATAACATATCGAGAGTAAAAGGTTGGAGTGGACAGGGGCAGGCGAGTCATTAAGCAGCCCTCGTGGCATCGGTATCTCTAGAAATCGGATCGAAACGGAACGAGATAAACGTCCGACTAAGGATCCATTGAACCCGGTACTCGTCTCGATCGGCGCAGCTGCGTTCATCGATCACTGTTCGGTCGGTTCTGAATGCCCGCGATATAATCCGAGCACCGGTTTCATCAAGCCCGGCCGATGGAATCGTCGATCGACGGCTCGGGTCGGATCCGAGTCAATAAAGGGAGGAAAAAAGATGCCGGGCTGGCTCGGCACCCGGGACGAGGGGTTAGTCATCAAGTATCGGGGGGAGAGATGGAGATGCTCGTGGATTCACCGGCAACCGGTGCTTCCGGGTAACGGCAGGGGCGGGATCTTCCGAGCGGAGCAGCTTATTGAATGCGATATTGGATTTTTGCCGACATTATGACCCTCCACCTGATACCCGACCGCGAAACGACAAGGGAAATTTAAAACTCGTCATGTCACGGTCAACGGAGCCGCGCTCGCCCGGACCTCCGACATCCGGGACAATTCTGGCTCGAGTCTGTCCGATTACTCGTCGGATCGGCTTCGATACTCGATCGGTATCTGATTCGGCAGAACTCCGAGCAGGTTTAAGTCGTCGTTTTTGCAGGATCCGAAGCTTTTTCGAAAATGTAGGAACTTTATTCCTGTCCGGTTTCGCGAGAAATCTGTGCCGGATCTCTTTGCGATAAATCGATCAGTTTTTGCGGAAGAGGTTGGAGGAGCTTGGTAAAATTGCACTGTTACATAGTAAATGGAAAATTAGAGGTGGTTTGTGTCATCATTTCGCGGAATTCGAATTTGTTTGTAAGATATGGAGCTGTGAATTTGATCATTTCAGTCTTTTTCATGAAATTATGAGATAAATACTATGCAATGAGAAGTCGACCAGTTCCTGTAATTACAGCTAGTGAAATTTATTGATCATTTAGTATGATATACTTTAAGCATAATTAAGAGGAGTTTAAGTCATCACTTTGCAAGATTCGAATTTGTTTATAAAATACGGAGCTGTCAATTTCCTCATTTTAGTCTTTTCTCTGAAATTCTAAACTAAAACTTAACGTCAATTTCGTTGAAAATTCACTATAATACACTAAAAGCATAATCAGGATGGATTTAAGCCATCGTATCGACGAATTCCACTTTCTCTGTCAAATAAAATCCTCGGAATCCAGCCGTTAACCTCACCCATCTCCGCGAAGACAATCTCCGCTAAAAAATTTGTATCTCGCGAAGGGTTTATCGAACTCGCTCGCAACTATTTTCATTCGAATCGCAAAGGTGCGTTCCACCGTAGGGATTCTTCTGCATCGGCGACTGAATTTCAATTTTCGAGGAACAAAGCAGCGAAGACCGATCGATTCTCTCTAAGCGAGGTTTCAATTCGCGGACTGATTTTCTTGAAAATTTCGTTAGCGGCGAACGGAACGGCGGACGCCGGGCTCTGTCGATAATAATATAATGGGCTCCGCGAAAGCGTTCTCCCCGCGGTCGCGCAACAAATTGTGTTTTAATGTTCCGACACGTCTGGCCTGATATGATTAATAACGGAGCATTCACGTGCGCGGGCTGACTCCGGGCCGGGGCTTGTCCGCATATAAATGATTGTACAGCCGCGCTGAAACCCGCATACACACGTAGACGGATATACGGAAAGGGAGATCGCGCGTTGTCAGATTGGCTGCCATTGACGAGACGCTGAATGCATTATTGAGTGACAGCAGTGGCAGATCGTCAACTCCTGGGAGAGAACATGACGGGAGGGCCGGGGATTCTGTGAACTCGAACTGCGCGCAACATTCATGCACTGAAGCCGAAAGCAAGCATTCCCCGTTGCATTATTCGCCGCGCAAGATCAACAAAATTCAATCATACTTACGCGGTTGTTAATCCGTAAATTCGTCCGTTCGAGGTTTTCAATTTAGTTGAAAACGCTTCTCCCTATTGTTCTTCGATCATTTTTCAATGATTGCCGCTCGCAACAATGCGCGCTTTTAATTAGTAGAAAATTCGACTGCCTTCTAAAAGCGTTAAATATTTAATTATTAATTATCAATAATAATAATAATAACTTTATTTCCCTACGGGATGGACCCTTTGTTCTCCTTAGTCGAATATTTTATTCGTACGACTGTTTTTAATGTAATATTATAATATATTTATACGAATACATTTGGGATCTGTTCGATTGCATATTATTACACGATATATAATATATAATAAATCGACAAAATTAATTCTATATATAAATAAACTGAGAAAAAACAGCTCATTTTCATTTCTATTCAAATCGTTTATTATCCGATAAATTCTTCTTCCCCGTACGGTATTTTTACTCGAACAAAATCGTAATCGGCTAAATTTGGATCTATGCAAATTTTCATTCGGTTGAATATTTATCCGATAGCGTCGAATGAAATTTTATGCGTCGGCCCTCTATCTCTTATCTGTCGTCCGAATAAAATTTCGCCCGTTCTAAGGTAATCGAATTAAAATCGTGCACATTTATTTTATCTTCGCGCAACAAATCCACCGCGCTCGAGTTTATCAGCAGACTGCAGAATTCGTGGATCCCCGTGCAGCTACGTGGAATTCTTCATGCTCGCTGTTTATGTTCGTTCGAAAGAAAAGATCGCGCTCGATCCGAAAGAGATTGGAAAAGGAGATCGTTACGCAAGGACCCGAACGGATCCGTGCGAACGGATTATCGGTCCCCCGGGTGCAGCAAATCTTGAGGCAGCATTGCCAGACAGCGAGATAGTAGCTCCGGTGGTATACGAGCTATCTAGGGTGAATCAGTTGCTAAAATCCACCGGTGGACCATCGATGATGACTTCACCGAATTTAGAAGCGCATCGGGTCCGGCCCAGTCGAGCGAAACTATGATAATTCTGACCAGCCTGATAAGGCCTGCACATATCTCTCCACGGGCCATTTAGATAACGCGATGTGTTTCGCGGCATTAGATCCTCGGAGCTAATGGACCTATTCCGGGATCGGCGAGGCAGACCAAAAAATCAATTTTCCGCCGATTCTTAACGTTACGGCGAAAGTACCTGTTACGAAACACCGCTCGATCGCGATCTCTTCTTGAAACAGTAGCACAAATAATGCAATAAGAACATATGAAAGTGGATGCAGCAATTTTGCCGGTATCGTCGGACATTATTCTCCGTAAATGCACTTACGCAAGTACCGTTACGTAACAATCGGCCGTAGAAAAGTGTATTCGAAAGTTTCTGAACAAGAACGTATTTATTTTTTATTTACAGTTTAGCCTTTTCGCTCGACGAAATTATGCCATAGACATATCAGAATTGGCCGACTTTGACTGACGATAACTTTGCGAGAAATCATCGTAGGATGATGATGTTTTCTTTAAATTGAAGCTTGAAGTTTCTACTTTAAGGTAGTATTCCTGAATTCTAAGTTCGATGCACCCTCGCTGCTGTAACCCTTTATGTGCGAGGCAGTGTTTCAGTATGTCTCAATTTTCTATATGACAAACGTGGTGTCACATTTATAGAGTTACAATGGTGATGGTGCGTCAATCTTAAAATCCGAAAATAACGTCTTAAAATAGAAGTTCCAAGCTTTAATTTAAAAAAATAATCATTATCCTACGATGACTGTTGGTGAAGTTATCGTCGGTCAAAGTTGATCATATTACCTGAATTCGACGATCTGTGAAACAGTTTATAAACATTCACCAGCAACACTCTCAATTTAAGCAACAAAATCGACGGTAATTATGTATCCTGTGAAAATCGCTCCTAATCCCGTACTTCCGGCTTATCTAGTCCGTACTTCATAAAAAGTAGCTCGCCCAGAAACAATTTCGCCAGCATAATCCGAAATCACCAGGAACAAAGAGAATACCGCACTTATCTCGAATACGACAGAGTCCGGATCATAAAGGGTTGAAAGCCACTAAAGACGAGCCAATAGAACTTCATCCCGCTGCCCTAAAGATCGTATCTCGGCAACTCGTGTTCAAGACAGAGAAAACCCAACTGCAATCCCCTAATCAGGCTCTCTTGACCCGGACATCCCCGACGCTCTCCTTCCCTTTTCTTCGCCGAACCTTATCCAGCAATTGGCTAGCAACTCGCCTAATCTCCGGCTCTCCGCGAGGAAGGAATTTTTCGATTCCGGAGGCATCGCGAGGCCGCCAAACACCCGGGAACTAACTTAAAGTTGGTCGTCTTGGTCGCAAAGTTATGCTTCTTCGTGGCCGCGAAACGAAGCCAACTTTCTCGGGGTGATTTTTCATAAGGATTTCATTTCGAGCCTGGGCTGAGAGGGGGACGCGGGCGAAGGGAGATAGAGGGTTGGGTTAGGGCAGGGAGACGCCGTGGAACTCGATGAGCATTCGGCTGTGCGGGGTTGGTGGCCGGGGGTGAGCGATGTCAGCGGTGGAAATTGCGAGCTGAAAAGGGGAACACCGCCGCAATATTGTTCGTGGATCACGTTTTCTACTCGGCAACGAGTAGGCGATTGATCATGTTGAACATTGACGGGGCCAGGACCGTATTACGGGAACGTGTGCCATCTTTCTTCGAGCCCAGCCACACTCGCTATCTGGCTGTCTGTCCGTCCGTCTGCCTGCCTCCCACCCTGTCTCGCCCTGTCTCGCCCTGTCTCACCCTGTCTCGCCCTGCTCTCTCCTCTCCTCGCTATCTTTCCTGGCTACCACGGAGCAAGGGGGCACGTCTGCTCGCGTGTTTGGTTTTGTCAACGAGCGTTTTCGCGTTATATATCGTTCCCGCTTATCTATGCGGGACGCGCGTTTTTAGGGGGTGAATAGCGTGAATATAAATGCGAGCGCGACGTGGCCGATTAGAACCGGGGTCGAGCCAGTCCACGGGCTGCTGTAACTTCCGAATACGTTGCAAGGAGCAGGCCCCGGCTGATTTATTGTCGCAGGACCCTTCTTAACTCTTTCAGCCATACGATTTTATAGAAAATAAAAAACCGAGCTGCACAGGATGTACCGTTACGAAGGACGAAAATTCACTGCAATTTATTTTTATTTAGAACAGTTATAATAATACTCTATTAATAATTTAAAAATTTGTTTCTTTTTCATTTAGTCGTATATTTGAAAAGAATCCATCTGTGTAATTCTGACGATCTTCGTTATATATACTTGTCAACGAAACCTTATTGCCTTGACGTAACCTTAACGTGCTAGAAATGCATTTTTATATTAGATCAGGTTGCCAACTTGTCGTTGAGCTGGTTTAATAAAAAGTAGCAAAACCTGATACGGCTTTTTAATATCATACTAATCAATTTGTTCTTGTTGTTTCAGGTGAGTGTATTGCTGTCAGTGGTGGGTCTTACGATTTCGAAGGAAATATTGGATACTGTAAGTAAACCCAGCTTTGAGATTGCGAAGATGTACCAGAAATATCTGGTCCTCTTTTTGAAATGGTAACTATTTAGTTCATTATGCTGTATTTTATTCGGTTTACTATTTTTCTTGCTATTTTTGTTACTCGTTCGTCTCATTCGCTTAATTTTTCTACGTTATCATGATCGATTCACCACGTTTTTTCTTCTTTGAATTTTTATAGAACAGCCTCTTATTGAATTACATATTATATATTGTATATATTTTATATATTATATATTATATACATATATATCGTATTCACATTTTCGTTTCGATTTACATTATTTCGTTCATTCTATTCTAAAAATAGATACAATTAATTCTCGTTGAACGTACATTAACACAGAATGTACAAAATTAAATTTGCGAAACAAAATTTATTAATCGTTTCTTAAAGTATACATATACCTAACACAATAATATCTTTTAATTTTACATAGGAATAAAGAAATGAATAAATATTAGCTTCGGTGGCTGAGAGTATAAATACGACCGCAAAGGGTTAAAATATCTATCGAAGATTCTTCTCTCAATTTCTCCGAAGTCAAATTTATAAAGATCGGCTTTCCAAGTCCGAACGAATAATTCTGTCAGGAAAATAATTGACAGAGGAACCGGCAGGTGGTTTCACCGTAAAGGGATGAAACGACGAGGGTCGGCGGAGGAAGAGTGCGTCTCGAAATCCGATGTTCGTCGTAGATTTCGGGAAATCGCCGCGACAGGGGTTAGACCAGACCCGTGATTCCCGAGGGTTTATCGAATCCCGGCAAATTTGAAGAATAACTCCCGGACCTCGTGAGAATTCAAGAGAAAGAGAGAGAGAGAGAGAGAGAGAGAGAGAGAGAGAGGGGGGATGTCTACGACAAAATTGATCGCGTTCATTCGCACCTTGGGACTTTTAAGTTTTAACGCGATCAAACTCAGCGTGACGAGGATTTTTCGCGGCAGCTTCGGAGACAAGTTCTTCCGGTCTCTGCTCTACTAATGTAAATTCGCTGATGTTATTTCACTCCTGTTTGCACGATCCCGAATTTCATTCGCAGGAGATAATAGTTTTCCTTCCGGGCTCGCGTCATTTCCCGCGTTTTATTCTCTTTGCGCCGCGACTTATATTTTATTTCGAATTTCTTTCCTCAATATCCGCGAGGGACACTCGTCTTCCCTCCGCTTTTATTATTCCTCGGCTCTCCCGCCCTTTGTCGTATTGTCAATTTATAATATTTCGGACTACAATTTCTTCAATATCCTCGAGTGACAGCAATTTTCCTTCCGCTCCGCGTTTCCGCCGCTCTTGCAATATTCTCAATTTACAATACTTCATTCGAAATTTATGTCTTCAATAACCGGAGCTCGTGATATTTCAGTTAATATCGCGGTTGATAACTCAGGTGTTCGTACCATAAACCTTTCTCGCTCTCCGTACGTTTAAAAATTCCAACGGCTGTTCGCGTCTTCGCTTAAAACAATTTACATTTTCGTACTCGAAGAAGTTGCTCGTAGGCAGGTAACGATAATAATTTATTGTTTCTGTAGACTGGTCTTTTTAAACGAACCATTAATTTATTGTTCCTGTAATCGCTCGATCAGCGCGAATATAATCATAATAATTCCAATATCCGGGAGGATTGCACGAACGTTCTGGGAAAAAATCGATCCGGAGTCCGCGTGCAATTACCATTCCCGGCGCGATTCACTTTCGCCTTCGAAAGTCGCTAAATATTCAACAACAGGATATTCTCGGCGGGCAGTGGTTCTCATGGGGAACGGGTGGTGGCCCTTCGGAAACGCACCGGTGCGCGGAAAGAGGTCCGGAGAATTTTCCAGCAACAAGTGAGGGAAACCTGAAAACTTTATTCCCCTCGGTGAAGCAGCGTTACATTTCCGCGCATCCTTGAAAGTTTTCGGGGCTCCGAGTGCCGCGCCGTTTCCCCGGGAACAACTATTCCGGACGCGTAGATAATTCCGTCCGTCTATTCCGCGGGGGTTCCCGGCCGCGGAAAAACCGGCCGAGGCTCCTCTCGTTCGGCGCGGTGGAAAGCGTCGCGACGCTTCCGCTTCTAGCAACGGTGCTGCACACCGCGTTGATTCGCGAGCCAGCTGAATTTATTCCGGGCAGTCGGAAAAAGATACCGAAAGATCGTGAACAGAGTTTTGCCGAGATATTAACATCACGGTTGGACATTGCTCTGAAATTGAGTAAATTCTTTGAGCAAAGTTTTAGTCGAGTAAATTCTTCGAATAAAGTTCCATTCGAATAAACACCCGGCCAGTTCCGCCTAGCCACGCCCAGTTTCACTAAGCTCCGCCCAGTTTCACTAAGCTCCACCCAGTTTCTCAACTGAGTCCCATTTCTTCGAATTAATTCTTTGAATAAAGACACACATTAAACCCAGTCCACTTGCTCCCAATAAGTCGCGTCCAGGTCCACTGTGATCCAATCACTGCCACTAAGTTTCACTAAGTCCCGCCCACTTCCACTAACTCCCGCCCAGGGCCACTAAGTTCCACCCATTTTCACCAAGTCCCGCCTACTTTATTCTTCAGATAAAGTGGCATTCGAATAACTTCGAAGAAAATTCGGTGTTTTTTGGAACCTTCTGGGATAAGTTTTTTAAATTTTCTACATATGCCGTCTACAGTTTTAAAGAGTGGCATAGTTCGACATTCTTTGCACAAATCGTTTTATACGAAATAGAAATTCTTCGCCTGAATCGCGAGTTAAGTAAATATTTTAACAAATATTTTTCGTAAATATTTTTAAATGCTAGATAATTCAGAAATAATATTATAACAATCGACTTCAAATATTTTCACTGTCTTGTGTCTCATCTATCCATTTCTCTCCTAAATGCACACGTGTAATTCAGAATACACTCATAGCACATTTGCGATGCTGATTGCAACGCTGTTATTGCAAGTCCCTTCGAAACGACTGTCGCAGTAGCATCGGTCAATTAGGATGTTTACGCGAAGTCCACCATCTGCCAACGTCGCATGAAAATTAGCATGAGAATGCTCCGGTGAAATTCTCAAGAAAATTAACACGAAGATTAACAAGAGAAATTAACAGGAAAGTTAACATGAAAATCCTCAGGAAAATTCTGCCGAAAATTCTCAGGAAAATTCCCAGGAATATGCTCGCGAATATTCTCACGGAAATTCGCGAGAAAATTGGCACGCTCAGGGGAACCCGTGATCGTCGACCGTCCGCCGTAAGAACGAGGATCGTTAGCGATCTCGTGAGGCCGGAGGGATAGAGGAGCGTGCAACGGAGCGACGTCGCGTGACTATCTCGGCAGAAGGATAAATTTGCACGCGTCCATTCATAAAGCGGCGGCCAGGTGCGCGGCGTTACACTATATTAGCGGCGTGCTCGTCACGTTCACCTGCGTCGCCTCGCCTCGCCTCGCCTCGCGTCGCCTCGCGTCGCGCGACGTGTTTCCCGCGGCCGCTAATAGCAGCGGAACGAGACTCCTTTGGCAGCGTGAATGAAAGACGTGTGTTTAACTCTAATCACTCTTGGCAAACTGTGGCCCTCCCCCCCTGCTCCCCGCCTAATCGGCTGTGTACACAGGGCCGCGATGTTCGTGTCGCCGGACGATCGTTTGGCCGTTTCGGCTCTCTCCGTTCTCTCGCGTGTACACAACGCACCGGCGCGAGCCTGTGAGCGTTAATGACGGCTCGAGATCGATGCCACTGGGACATCGAGCACACCAATTGATTAGAATTATGTTACCGGAGTGGAACACCGCACGCTCGAACGAAACATCGATTTTCTTGGACATCGTCGGTCGAAATTTTCTACTACTGCTACGTTCGATCTCCAGTCCTCCGATTATTGAAGCGCGATATCCGATTCCGGGGTCATTTTTGACTCACACTGATGTTCTAAAGTCGCATTAACGACTAGAGAAACATGCTAGTTATAAACATAATTTTTTATATTCGGGTTAACTAATATCGAGGAAATAAATCGCCAGCAGCAAGCAATTCCAGTTGTAAAATCGTCCGGCGAACTCGCCGACTCTGCCATTTTAATTATCAAACATTCAATTACGCTGACCATTTTATGAACTGACTTTACGGCTGTCTAGTGTCTTCCGCGGAGTCGCATGATCCCTGGTGTCGTTCCCCTCGACTCTGCAAACGATCGGTTGCTGATGAGATCCCATAAAACGAGGGAAGCGGGACTTTGTCGCGGAGAGAATTGCAACGTTGACGTTAGGTTTACGGCGGGGGTCGTGTCGCCTCTCGTTGCATCCAGTTTTATAGATTAGGCTTGTCTGACTACCTCGCCGCGGATTGAGCCGTGCAATCGGGCTCGTTTTCTCGCGAGAAATCGATATCAACTCGGACCGTCGCTCGAGTCGCCGACGTGTAATCGAACGCCTAACGATCTCAGACTGGCAGCGTGTAATTGCTCGGATGATTAACACGTTCGAGCATTCATGATATAAATGATTCTGTATTTTACAGTCTTGAGAGGCAGATTACAGTGGTTTTTTGACTGATTTTTGGCTGATTTTTCGCTGATTTTCTGCTGTTGTCTGCAGACTATTTTTAATTTCGTATGATTCGAGAGTGGCGTCATTTTATATTAACATATTAACGCGACGAAATTGTTCATCAACAATATGTCGATCGTGAAACTTGATTTTTATGCATTCATTGGATAAATGTTCAGTTTAATACTGTTGTAGATTAATAGTACATTCGCCTTTTTCGTTGCTGCCTTTATGCAATTCTAGAATGTACAGTCCTTTTTAATTTCGCACGATTCAAGAGTAAAGTTATTGTATATTAACATATTAACGCGACCAAATTATTCATCAATAATGTGTCAATCGTGAAGCTCGATTATCGATTTTAAAATATTCTCTAAACAATCGATTTCATTCGGTTTAATACTGTCGTAGATTAATAGTATACTGATGGTCGATTTTATGCAATTGCAGAATGCACTACTCTTTTCTTTCTTTGATTGATGGCACATTGATCATGAAACCAGATCGTCAATTTTAAGTCCCTGAATAAAGGATTTTATTCTAATCCTGTTTTATATCGATAGTGCATTTCGACAGCCGACTGTATGCAGTTGTAAAACGCACGATTCTGTTTAATTTCGCGGGCATTGAGAGCAGATACATAGTATTATTAACTTATGGCTGCACGATTCCCTAAATCCTAGCTTAAACATAACACAAATAAATAAAATAAAATAAATTTAATTTAGAGTCGAGTTTATTTAACAACCGAGCATTTCCTCGTTATATTTCATTCTTCCCTATGGGATTACAAGTAAGTGCAGTTTTGTAGAAAAATCTGCAGATCGTCTACGAGGAAGATCTCGATATGTTTGACCAATCGACGTAATGGGATGGAACTTGTACGTTTTCCAGTCGGCTCTGATCTTCGGCTGATTCCTGGATAACCTCGGCCGGAAGCCTTGCTAATCCGTTAACGAGGATTTCGAGTTTGAGGAAAGGCGGTTTCCGATGGATTTGCGGCCGATTCGGTTACCTTTCCCACCGTGCCTTCGTTTCATCAAACATATTCCCTACTCGTGCTTGTAAATTTCCGGAACGTCAGCTCGACAAACATCTTCGTCGCTTATCCAGAGCTCGATATTATTTCGATCAAAAATTGTGTCAATCACAATTCCAGTTAAATATACTTTATTTATTTACTCGTCATTCAATTTTATAGTTTAGATCTAGATTTTACCCGATGTCAAACATTCAACATTACTCGGTAAATGACTGAATTATAATTAATATTAATATATTATATTGATACAACAATATTATAGTTTGTATTGTTATTTTGCATCGTCGATCTTGCAGTATTTTATGATTTACTCGGTAAATGACTTAATTATAAGTAATATTAATATATTATATTGATACAACAATATTATAATTTGTATTGTTATTTTACATCGTCGATCTTGCAGTATTATATGATTTAAAAGCATTGTTATTTCATTTTTGCTTTCGCAATATTTCTCTCCGTTCGATTGGATAGTAGGCGCATAAATCATGCACTATCTTGTAACTTGATGACGCTGTTCAGTCTCTTTAGATATATATATATATCTCAGTCGTGGCATCGATTCGCAGCCTCCGCAATCAAAGCTGCAAAGAAAGCAACCGCTTGATTCGCGAAGGCGCCAAACTCGAGCCCTCCAAGCGCTAATTCGTAGAATTCGACAGGAATTTTCGGCGCGGAGAAAGCAGCTCCGGGAAATTTCGAGCGGCAGCTAGCATAATTCCGGCGAAGTTGAAGTGCAGTGTAGGACCTTCGAAACTTCCGAATTGCAACGGGCCTTCGTCTCCCTTCCCGACGCGGTGCTAACAGCTCGGAATCCGGGTTTCGGGAATCAACGTTCGCCGACTACGACGACTGCTACGACGACGACGACTACGACGACGACGACGGAAATATGCATGTGCAGCTGCAAGCGTCGCGGCCGTGTCGAAACGCGCGCACCGGTAAAAGATTAAGGGCTTAGGACACTTTGACGCGTTCCAAGATTAATGATACTTTAAAACGACACCAGAAGGAAGAAGTAAACATTTGATTAATATTAATTTTTCCGGCTTACTTTACGTTTTGGAGCGACCTGCGAAAAAACCGCGTTGAGTTTGCTTGAAATGTTACGTAATTATTTTGTTAATAAGTTATTTGTTTCGTTTAGAAGCTATTTATCTTTTTAATGAGTTATTTACTCTGTTAGTAAGTTATTTATTCTGTTAAGAAGTTATTTATTCTGTTAAGAAATTATTTATCTTGTTAATAAGTTATTTATTTCGTTAGGAAGCTATTTATTTTCTTAATAAGTTATTTATTCCATTAATAAGTTATTTATTTTCTTAATAAGTTATTTACTTTCTTTCTAAGTTATTTATCTTCTTAATAAGTTATTTACTTTCTTAATAAGTTATTCAATTAAGATAATAATAACCTTAAAAGACAATAATTTAGTGCCATCGGAATGCAGAGGGTTAAAAGATGGGTTCCATAAACCCAGCGATATTCCACGTTTAACGACCACGACTTTCTGCAACCTGGTTTTCTCGTGATTAGTCCTGGAGAAACTATATCATTTTTATTGGAAGTTTTATTGTTACGTGCTGTTTCGTTAGGTTTGTTTTTACGACAAACCCGGCGCGTTCATTATTGAACGACGACCGATAATGAAAAGCATTTTACTGTTCTCCAGGAAATTTTGGTTTACGATCGTCGCGGATCTTTCCGTATTTCATTAGTTTTGTTAACACGATCGATTTGTAATAGTGAATTGACGATTCCAGAGTGTTCCTTATTAGATCGCGCATATATCCACGCGCTTTAATAGTTTTGCAAATCACGTTATGTACGGTCTGCGGTCCTTATACCATTAGCGCAGGATTTATTAGATTTATTAGATGATCTTTCGTGAAACCCCTGCGGTTTGTAAATTGTATCTGTCGTAGACGGTCTTTCGATTTTACAGCATTGGAGTCAAACTCCTTACTCGGCTCGCGAATCTTTATTAATTGTATTAGTTTTGAAAATGACGTAATAAATGGTCTGCAAATTTTTTAGCACTTATATAGGTTTCGTTATTAAATTTTAGATCTTTAACTTTTACGACATTTTTTAGCTTCCTGGCGCGGTTAAAATATTCAAAAGTCTCAGGAAGTTTAAATAAACATCTCCGTAGCCTCGTTGTTCAGTAATTAGCGCAGGTGACATTTAGTTTGCCTAGAACTGGAACGAAACAATAATCAAATAATCGCTCGAAGATTCGAACGCTGGAAGCCCTCGTTTATTCCGGCAACAGAGCTTTCGCCCCTTTGGACGGACCGTGCGGGAATTTCCCTGAGACGGGAACGCCAGTTTCCCGAAATTCCGCTGATTCCCAGGTGAACGAGAAAAGGTTCCCGGCGGAGAAACCGGTAATAATTAGAGGTCGGTTTCATACCGGGCACATGTTGCAGACACGCGTGTACACGGTTGTTCGCCGAGCCGTGGCGCCTATTCGGCTCGCTCTCGCCCGAGATATGCACGGGCCGGTGCATTTGCATGTAGCCCCGTGCACACTGCACACGTTCCTCGGTCCTGCACGGGCTCCGCGCGATGTCCCTGTGTACACAGGCGGTGGCCCGGTTGAATATATTCCGACACGTTCCACTCGTACGTAACGCGGTCCACGACCTGCTCTCTCTATCTCTCTCGCTCTCTCTCGCTCTATCTCTCTTTCTCTCTCGATACTCTCGTTTGTCGTCCTCCTGTTCCTGTTCCCGTTTCGCCCGGTCCCCGGAAGCCGCGAGATAGACCGCGCGAAATTCCCTCTCGGCCTGTATCTTGACGCAACGGGAACGCTGCAACAGTTTTGCGATATCCGAGGCTTAACAATCCCTTTCCAGCTCGAGGACAATAGGGCCGAGGTTCTACGGACTAATCAGGGAAATGGGAGTTCGGATAAGGGAGCAGTTACTTGGTTACGCTGTTAGATTAACACGTTCGCTGCTTTGTCAACCGCGATCGAGTTATTTGCACTCGGAGAGTCGTTCTCGCGTCGCTGCGATGTGCGAAGCGCAGTGCATTTTTATGGAACACCGTGTCCTTGGTAGTTTTAGTTTTAGATGGAATTTATACGGTGCTATGGACACGTTCGCGACCGGTGAAGCTTTTTCGTTTCTAACAAAGTGATCAAATTTGTTTGGGGATATCAATGTTGCAATTATACGTGCCCAATGTTGCTGCATTCGGAAACAAAAATTGTAGGACGTGAATTCTTGTAATATAAATCCATAGTCTAGATTAGGTTCCTTATTCAAAGTATAAATCTACCCCCAAAGTTTACCCCTTGTAGTACGATTTTTTTAATAGCTACGACGATAAGCATTTGTTTGTCGATAATATGTTCACATATGAGATATATAATTTACGGATAATTATTAAAAAGAGGAAGAAGTTCCTAAGTGATTCCTGATTATTACAACAAATATAAATAACTTTTATTTTGCATAAAATCTTGCGGTCCAGTAATCAGACAAGGCATGATTATAAAGCAATGCACATTAGTTGCGTTTAGACTCAAGTAATTAAGTATAATTAAATATAATTAGTATAATTACATGAATAAATAATAAATAAGAATAAATAACTAAATATATAATTAAATATAATTAAATTAAATATAATTAAATTAAATATAATTAATTAAATTGCTGTTGTTTCCTCGACTTGGCGGCTAATTTGTACAATTACAGATAGTCGTCTCAGTCGAATCGATTAAATTGTTTAACAAACACCTGTGAATTTTTCAGTAAAAGCAAATTCCACGGGCAGTCGCGCGTCAGTTTCTCGATTTTCCTCGAGCCGCCCATTTGATCCCGCAGTGGCGCAATTATTTATTCTGTCTCGCCGACCAAAGGCAGCTCTCGGCGTTAACTCCCGGCCACGCAACGAAAACTATATACAGAGTAGAGTCGTAGCTCCTTCGGACATGAACTTCCGGCGTAAACGGTAGACAAGCCGACCCGGGGACAATTACCGGCGTGCTTCTGCCCTCTCGACGCGGTTCCGCGAGGCCGCGCGTCCTTTTTGCTGCGGAAGCCGGCCGAGACCGTCCTCGGTTGAGAAACTGCGGGGCTACCTAATATTCGGCGCTGGTTCACCGGCGAATCCGCTGGGATTTGCATATTTCAAGTTTGTTAACCGTCGCACGAGGAATCCTTTCCCTTTGCCAGCCGGTTAGCTCGTCTCGACGCGACACGTGTTTTTCCTGCTGCCTCGGCCTCTTAGCTCATACTTGTACTGGTCTCCTTTTAGCGTGTGCTCCACGGCTGGTAATCAAATTCGACAGAAAATTTGGTTCCGACGACTTTTGGAAATTTTGGGATACAATGATTGGGATATAGTTTTCGAATATTTTCGAATGAATTTTTCGAATAAAACTCTATTCGAATAATATATCGAATAAATTCTTTAAATAAAATTTCTTTCGAATAATATGTGGAATAAATTGTTTAAATAAGGTTTGATCGCAATAGTACGAGGAATAAATTCTTCGAATAAAATTTGATTCCAATAACGTGTGTGGAATAAATGCCGTAAATAAAATTTCATTCGGGTAATACGTCGAACAATAGAAATTTTTAACGGTTCAAATCCCCCGCCATAATTGCATTCCGTTGAAAAATATTGTTGTCCGAGATTTCTATGTAATTCTATTTTCGTTGAAAATATTCGCCCCGGCTGTTTTCGTGTTTAATATATGTTATTAAATGGAACGCACGGCCTTTATGAAATATGAGAAAAATTTCACAAAGGGAGGTCGTAGATTCCGGGAATATTGCGCCGTGCGTTATTATTTTAATTTTTTACCGGCGGCGAAAAAAGGCACGGAATCTGACCGACGCGTTCAACGAATCTTTATAATTCGCTGTCTTTCGTGTAATTAATCGCGCCGGTTTCATAAAATCGATGCGCGGATTGTCCGCGGCCATCAATTATCCGACGCGAATATATTTAATTCCGTTACAGACTCGAATACGTGAGCGCGAAATTTCGTATATTTCACTGCACGGTTCTCGAAAATCGGCGGGCGCGTTTAATCAAACACGACTTCCTTATCGACAGCTGAAATTCTTCCGTCACAATAAAATATTTATTCCGTGCCTTACCCGTGTATCATCAGAACGAAATATTTTATTTATACTAGACATTTCACGTCCCGCTTGAAATACTGTTTCATTCGAACAAAATTATTTCTCTTCCGCGAAAAATCTATTTCGTTGTCGCAATTTCGATTTTCCAAATTCCAGATAGCTTCGAAACAAAAAGCCAAAATTACTTTTGCAACAACCCAATATTATTTCAGACGGTATTTCAAATATTTTCTCTATAAATATTACCCGGCTCCGGCGGAACTGCGCCGCGAGGACTAAGGGAGCTAGTGCGAGGCCGGGGGGTGAGAGGGTGGACCCTCGGCCGAGCATCTTACGGTCTAAGTGCCGGCGGCGCAAAGCGCGTGAAATAAAGATTTTTATCGCGGCGTCAGTCGTCGAACTTTGAAGCCGCGCTTCGATCTGCCATGGCGCCGCCTGTTTCCCGCCCTCAGACCGAGACTCACCCCTTAGGCTGCCAGACGTTGCGATTCGTTGCCATTCGCCGATTCTTGAACCCGGGATAACCGAGATAGAGCCCTCTGCGGCGGCCTTTGAATTTTTAATCAATTTTGAGGGATGATTTTCGGGTGCTTTATGCTTTTTTTGAGACCTTTGCATTCAATTGTGAAATTTTATTCGTGTAAGGGTTGAGATTATACACGAGATACGAAGAGGAATAAATGAAATTTTTAGCTCCCTTATCTAAATAATTTTTATAAATTTCCAAAAAGGAAAAATTTCATGACATTCATTTTTATATTACTATAAACTATCTTACTCGTACAATAATTGCAACATACTAATTTTCTGCCTAACTGCTTACGTTATATTATCGACGAACATTGTTGAATTCTCCTAACCACCTCATAAACCACAATTTTCTTTATAGTACCCCAAAGAATTCTCACCGAATACGAGAAATGATGAGCGATATTCCAGAAATGATTTTACAACCACATTATCAATTTACATTATCATTTTTACAGCATTTTGCTTGCGCAAATAGAGATCGAAACGGGTGTCGTAAAATTCGCAATGAGGAAGGAGTGAGTTCTAATTACCGTCCAAAAATTCTTCGATCCCCGCAAGCTTCCGCAGTCCAGTTATTAAAAGACTCTAATTGTCCAGGATTACGCGCAGACCGATATATTTCAATTAGATTAAAAAAACTTTCACTCGAGACCGGTGATCGAAGATTAGAGATCGTATCGCGATAGAGAGGGATTCTATTTCAGTTTACACGTCGTTACGATCGTTCGCTGATAACGAGGTTGCATTGATGAGCGAGTTTCATGCGGAGTTTCTTAATTAGTGAAAGGATAGGAAAAAGGAAAGGCACTAAGCTGGATTAAACTGTTTCAGTTTTACCCGCTGCTTCGAGTTACGATAGAAACTGTAATCAGTGCAGTAACATGCACCGTCGATGATCTCTGTACCGTAAAGTCGGAGGATTTGATGCAGATCTTACTCAACCTGTCTATGGACTCGACAATCGTAATGGTTTCTTGAGTAACATTGTTAGTGCAAACGGAGAAATTGATAATAAAATGGCATCTAAAATCTCATAGAACTCTAAAACGTTCCTCGCTATAGTTTAGTTTCTCGCTATAGTTTTGGACATTTCAGGAAAATGTGATTTGGAGATAGTATACTGCAATCATAAGAATTATCGCCATATCTCATTGTTCCACTTTCTTTATTCATATCTATATTTATTATTATTTATTATTTTCTAAAATAATATTTAATTAATTCGATTCATATCAATTTTATATATTTATAGATTTTACTTTATTTTATTCATTCACGTTCAATATTCATTTTATTTGTTCGATACACATTAGTATAAAACTTAGTGAAAATAATACTTCATTACATTCGAAAAGCAAATTATTGGGAGAAATAAAAATTTCAATGTCTTTTTCTTCAAACTTCAAATTGTTGTTCAGTTGCGAATTATTTCCTTGAATAAATTCAGAATTTCTTTCTGAAAACCACCCTTACGAAAATCATCCCTTACTGTAAGAATACGTGTACGTAAAGCACCGGTACGTTTAAATTCCATTAAAATTCCACTTGTCCCAAGATCTCTGCAGCTGGCAAGCAGAAGACGGGAACGCGATCGCGGTCAACCCCCAGCACCGTCTATAAAGACGGCGAAATCAATGACAAGACCACACGATGGGGTCCGTAGAAAGCAAACCGTGGAATTTCAATGGAAAGCAGCTGTCGGCCGCGACAGTGGCTAACGAGGCTCATCGTAGTCGCGTTGTCGGAGAACCCGGGAATCAATGGTCGTTGATTCTGCCGGAATTATCAGCATCCCGGGAGATGGTGCTGGTTAAAGGGTAGCTCGGAGAGACCGTGCCCGGCCACGAATTGAAACCGTAACGGTCTCATCTAATCGCTTTCCCCCGAGTGGCATTAAACGCTATCGCTTGTAGAAACACGCCGAAGAGCCGAGCCTGAAAAATGGACACGGCCGGGCAACTTTCTTCCCGGAACGATCGCTTAGGCGGGAAGAAGACGGAAACGGGCCATTTTCCTCGGAGTTTTCCTGTCCCATTGATTCATTAAACCTAGCCTTCTCGCCGCGTGATCGCCGGAATGCGCATCCTCTTACACTTATGGCAGGGGAAACGTGGACCTTCGGTGGAACCGGCGTTTTGCTTTTATTTTTACAGGAACGTGTAAATTAAAAAACTAGCAGACATTGTTATTGTATCTTCAGGACGATGAGGAGGATATTTTTTATTGTGGCGAAAATAGCAAGGATCGTATAAATTATATTTCTATAATAAAGAGGCTTCCTTTGCATCCCTTAGGACATATTCTACTAAATATACAATTCAATAATGTTAAATAAAAATTCAGATCATTAGCTACAATTTTAAATCATTTTTAATATTGTATTTTAAAGTATAATATCCCCTTGGTTAATTTGCATCGATGTAAAAATCAAAGGAAAGCTACTTATTTAACGTTTTGAAGATCCGCGAATCCACGGAGATACATAATTCGTCGATTAGCATGAATAAAACACTGTCCCGAGTAATTTTCACCGATTTGCCGGGTTCGGTTTTGCAAGTTAGGAACATCGAGCCCGGGCCGAGGCGCACTTAGCGCTAAGAAGCGATTATCCAGGGTCGTTTAAAACGTCACAGGGCCTCGGGGGGTGAATTTCGCCGGGACACGTTCGATCGCGGGCTCGGTAATTGAAAATTCGCTTGTAATTTAGGTTGGAAAATCTGCGCGCCGCTTTTGAGATACAAAATTGCTGTTCATTAAGCCGTCATTTGCGCCCTTTGACTGGTGCCCTCCGCTCTGCGGAGCCCGGTCGATTCGTTATCGGTGAATAAATTACGAGCCGGGGCCGTGTGCGCAGGAGCCGGCCGCTCGAATATCAACGGGCAATGACAGAATTACGTTGAAAAAATGCCGGCGGAGTGTTGCCGCCGGTAATTGGCAGGAATTTGTTGCCAACGGCCAACAATATACCCGCGGAAATGGGGGATTAACGGGATTGTTCCCGGGGAAACGTGCAAATATTTATCGAAAAAGTCGGTTCCGTTTGTAATTAACCTCGTTTATTCGTTTGCTTGCAGGTGAGTTGCGAATCAGGCCACTGCTGTTCGGACAATAAGCGATCCCGCGGACCCGGGTTCGCCGGAACAACAATGCGTCTCGCAAAATGCGTTTTTGCGTTAATAATTCGTCGAACCGTAAGTCCCGACTTCTGACATTTTGCTTCGTTAATCGCGTTGCTTGTGTCGCGTGGATGTCGAACTATGTACAGGGTGTTCCGTAATTCGTGGCGCATATTGGGTGAGATTGATTCTATGGATAGAAGTAAGACGATTATTAAATAGAAGTAATTAAATAAGACGTCAAGTAAAAATAGAAATAATAAGAAGGCAAATTAAGAGGACAGCACTGTCTGACCATAGGATATGTATATTCTACTTAGGCAGCCTCGTGGCGTGATTATTCTACTTGTCCGATCGTATCGCTTGTCCGACTATGTAGCGATTTCTTCTACTTATCTGATCGGGATCTTGCAGTTCCACTTGTCCGACTACATAATTATTTATTTCACTTATCTGATCCGATTGTCTGCTTCCACTTGTCCGGCTATAGTATCATTCTTCCTACTTGTGCGATCATAACTCGCCTTATCTCGCTATTGTTTTAACGACAGCTGCATGTTTCAATGTTAAATATTCAATTATTATCTTCACTCGTCGTTCTAACACAATTTCGCTGATACAAATTCTAATCTATCTTTTTCTATACAATGAACAATCTTAGACACTTTGGAAATTTATCTCTAATTAATATGAATCGCTATTCGGCAAGCAAGATCGTCGTCGTCATTTCGAAACTCATTCGGGACAGGTCGACTATTAATTTTCTATTGCTCGAACACCGTATAAATGTCGTCAATGATTATAAAATCAACAGTCTATTCGTCCGTACATCAAGATTCCGTACTTTCCGGTCGACCGAACGGAATAGTTGAATTTTTGCGGGAACCACGGGGAAAGTTTTCGACGCGGGAGTTTCGGTATCGGGTCGGTCGAAATGACGGAATGTAAAAATGGCTTAAACTTTCGAATACATCGGTAGCCGTGGCCCGTTTCGAAAGTTCTCCGATATTTTCTGGCCGATTACGCTTCGCCGGGACGCGCGCGGTAGTCGCCGAGCCGGGTCAAAAGCGAGCGCGTTCGAGGGAAACGTCGGGGATCCGGCGATCCGCCGATACGAGTACAACTGCAAACTTCAATTTTTGCTCCGGGATCCCCGGGTACGGCCCTGGCCGTCGATATATCCCCCCGTGATTCCAAAAAATCCGGCAAATATTGACCGAGCCCTGTCGGTCGCGCGCCACCGACGAAATCGCCGGCGAGAACGCCTCGGAAACCGACTTTGCCAGTCGAATATTTACACGGTCGCGAGAGGATTACGGTGTTACAGCTTTAATTCCATTTATCGCGAACAAGATGGCTCGCATAACCCCGCGTATTCCAGCGGCGCGAGTTCAGAGCGTAGTTCCAGTTGTTCCCGGCTGTTCGTGACCAGACAGACAATTACTCAGGCAACAAGAATCGCGGGCGTCCTACCAGCCCACACGGTTGTTACCGATAATAGTTGCTTAAATAGAATCTCTGCCATCTACGAATCTGCTCCGTCAACCACTTTCCTTAGAAACGCTGCTTGCGAGCTTCTCTTATGTTCGTTCTTAACTGTGTTTGACGAGCAACCTTATATAGAACCCTGACAAACATGCCTCCGCATTTAAAGAGTTACAGTGATAAAAATGCACGATACTTAAACTCTGGAAACACTGTCTTAAAGTAGACGTTTCCAGCTATAATTTGAAACAAAGATCATCGTCCTACGATGATTTTCCGCGGAGTTATCGTCGGTCGAAGTTGACCAATTCTCGTCCAACATTTCTCCATGTAATTTTTGTCGGTGGTATTTTATTTAATTTTTTCAATCGAAGAACTATTTGCAATTTATTTTATACATTATTTACTATTTATTACTATTTTTACGCGGAATTTCCATGGCACTAGACTCGTTCGAACAGCAGAATTCGCGAGTTCGCTTTGCTCGTGTCCACGTTATTACGGAAACAACGGCAAAGAAAATATTCTTGTTCGCAAGGACGAAGCAGAAATGCTGCTAACATTTGTTATTTCAAACTCGGCAAAGTCCATGACCGGAGAAAAATTCACGGTACACTCGTGTCCAATAATAGAGCAGAGTTCAGCGAAAGAAAAATTCTCAGAGAGCTAAATGCGGCTTGAACGGTCAGCTGCGCCTTCGAAAAGCATGCATTAACCGGTGATTTTCCCTTTCCATCGACTGGCCTTAAGGAACGTGGATTTGCATAAATATCCGCAGTGCATCCACGGCCATTGTTGTTAGCCTTAACCCTTTCGCCTTTAACGTCGCTCATATGCCGGAGACGATTTCCAAAAATACATGGATTAAACTCTGCCTCTACTAAAATTTCCTTTGAAGAAACGCTAGCTTGAAAATTCCTAAACAAATCATGAGCGAATGACTATATGACTATCAAATGACGCAAATGACACAAAATAAAATGTTACATAGTGTTCACAGTAATCAGCGATGCAACTAATAAACAACAAAAGATCTAGAATCCGTCGGTTCGGATTTAGAATAATTTAGATCGTCGAATCAATGCTACATTAACGTTGATCGTCGAATTGAATTTGAAATAATTGAATTACGTGCATCGAGCCTAATATCGATCGTGCAATTGAATTCCACATAATTTGGATGATTAGACCGAGGTTGGAACGATGCAGATCGTCGAATTGAATTTTAAATAATCTATTAATCGACGAATCGTCCCTGGAACAATGCGGATCACTGGATCGAGCGTGGAATAATGCGAATGATCGTAGGCGATCGTGGCGTTTCACGGGGATCAACGTCTTCGTCGATCGGCCGTGACAGAGGCGCGCTCGGGGTCCGAGGCGGGCTCCATCCATTCGTCCCCTCTTTGCAAAGGATCGATTATGTCAGGATGACAGGTGCAATTAGCTGCAACGCTGGTTAGAAGCGACCCTCTGCGAGCCTCGGGGCTGGGGCTAGGACGCCGGTAAACACGTGCACGAGCGCCTACACGCGAACGGTATAATGCAGATCATAAAGGAATATCTGTAGGCGAACGCCGAGCAAACGACGATAACGCGATTAAACACTCGACACGTTGCGTCAATATTGCCCGGCAATCGAGACACTTACAGGACCCGCCACGCGGACGCCAAATATTTCCCTGCGCGAAATTCGCTCCTCGTTTCTTTCCTCCGCGCCTCGGGATGACGCGGCCGATGAATGATCACGGTGAATAGACATTTTGCATATTATGTGGATAAAGTGACGTTTGGCATACTTTTTTTGAAATTGAAACTTATGCGTTACTGCGGATAGAATTAATTGAGGAGATAGGATGTGTGTCGAGCTGTTTTATACACCCTTGGGCTATTTTAGACAGTGTTATTAGATATTATTAGATACTCTTGAGCATTTTTAAATATTGTTGGGTTATTTTAGATAGTCTTGAGCAACTTAAAATATTTTTGGACATTTTTGGACAATTTTGAGCTATTTTAGTCTTTTTTGAACATTTTTAGATATCTTTGGGCGATTTTTGATATTATTGAGCTATTGGCAGACACTCTTGAGCAATTTTAAATATTGTTGGGCTATTTTAGATAGTCTTGAGCAACTTGAAATATTTTTGGACAATTTTTCACAATTTTGAGCTATTTTAAACATTTTTGAATATTTTTAGATATCTTTGGGCGATTTTTGATATTCTTGAGCTATTGACAGACACTCTTGAGCAATTTTAAATAATTCGGGGTTATCTTTAACATTCTTAAACTATTTTAGACACTCCCGATCAATTTTAAACACCTCGGAGCTATTTTTAATACCCTCGGACTATTTTAAAGATTCTCGAACTGTTTTAAACAATGTAGGTCCAGGTCATCGCAATACAGAGATTGATTCGCCGATTATAAAACCGAGAGAGGGAGGGAGAGGGGATTCGTCCGGTGCTGGGAAAGTTTTAGAGGTATCTCATGAAGTCACGTAGCCATGGGGGTGGGCGTCTCTGTTTCGCGGGAATTTCGAAATCGACCGCGGAGGTTCGGGACCGGTCGGTGAACCGCGGCGATAAATCAAAGCTAACTTCTGCGATGTCCGCTCGAACGGGAAATCTACGATGCTCGGGGCCCTCGCATGCACGCCGAATATGCAATTCGACACGTACAGAGCGGAGACGCACGTACAGGACGCGTACCTAACTGTTCTAAACACCACTAAAAGCGACGCCGATCCTATTGTTCGCCGGTTTATTCCGCGCGCGGAACGCTGGCTACGTTTTGTCGGCACAACATTGTCCCGAATACGTCCGGCACAAAATTCATGGGGTTACTTCGTTCGCGAAATTTTGCGGGGGGAAGCTGCCGGATGTTTCAATCAGCCGGATATCGGATTAGGGGACGCGTTACAACAATGCGTATTGTTTAACGATCGAATTTATTCTCGACATAATTTAGAGTCGAGTTAATCCGTGGTAACTTGATGATTTATTGCGCTCGTCCTTCGACATTTTGACGTGCGCACTATTAATTCTTCTTTAATCAAGAGAACATTCGATGTTTGCAGAAGAGACAATGAGACATTAATTATAAGTATATTAGATTCTGTGAAATGTATAATGAAGTTTAAAAAAGTATATAAACGTTTGATACTCTCGCTTGCGTCGCTATAACTCTAACCCAGTCGATCGGTGGTATTTGATCGCAATCGCCGCGTAATTTGGAACAATTCTGTTATCGAAGAATGCAGTTCTCCCAGAGAAATTGTCAGCATTCGTTGCAACGAGCACATGTGTCGCGCAGAGAAAAGGGATCGCAGCCGGTTACTCGAATTGCGCAGATATTCCAATTATGCGACCATTCATTTCGCAGTGGAGCCGACTCGGAAATACGCTAAAAAATTAATGGAACTCGTTGGTAGACCCTTGACGAGGTAGAACGAATTTATTATCGAAGATATTCCTGCTAAAAATGTCACGCGGAGGGGTAGTCCGTAGCCAGCCATACCTCAATTAGGTGGATATTGAATCGAACGAGGAATATATCGCAAAAATTACTGAAACCCGATGGCAGTCCTTTGCCGGAACAGCTTTGTCGTCGCGGAACGCGATTATTGTTTAACATTTACACGGTTGTTGATTGTTAATAATACGCGAGTCCCGCGGAGGAAAACATGCGGCGATCGAATGGGATCCTCGCTGCAGTAGTCATTACGTTTGCATGGGATCATTTGACGAGTTTTGACGAAGCAAACAGCGGGAAGCACGGCCGCGTGCTTGAACGGTGCAATCTCCTTAGGGTATCTGCAAAATGTAGAGACCGAACTGACCCAGTTGGTTGTATTGACTCGCGAGCCTGGCATCCGCAATCGTTAGCAAACTCTACAAACGGAGGACGCCGGGTTTCCTTAGGGACACCATCCCAATCACCATTAGAAAGAAACGCTCCTCGAGAAAGGTAAATCAAGGGAAACCCAAGAAATCGTGACGCGTCTCCTCTGTTAGGATGATTAAAAACAATATTTACGGGGCTCCGCGGCAATTTCGAATACTCTAATCAATTTGGAAAGAGACTCGAAGGAGAACTCCTTTTTATAGTTGTGGTCCTCAACCTCGGTCTTGTAAATTTGCATAAGGAATGTCTAAATAGAGATTGAGTGCATCAAATTGATTGAAATCATAGCGAGTGCGTGAATGTGGGGATGATTTGGGGATGGGTTAGTACCCAGATAGCACGTAGTCTGGTGTATGACATTTGGGACGTTTCATGGACGTTTTATGGACGTTTTATAGACGCTTTTTGGACGTTTCGTAGACAAAATTCACATAGCCATTTTTATCTTCTGGTCCCATTGTCCATGTTAAAATTGTATTTGAAAAACATTGGAAACGTAAAGAACGCCTCGAAGACATATTTCAAGTGTCTTAAAGACACTGGGACATCTTTAAGACGCCTTAACGACGTCCCAAATTAGACGTACTTTAAATGTCAGAAATAAGACGTCTATTATAGGGAGTAATATGTTCAGACCTGAAATGGACGAAAACTGGACGTCTTTGAGACGACTTATTGGACACAGGAGGGACTAAAGTGTCTGAAGACCTTGATGTGGAGTTTGGCGAAGTCCTTGATGAAGAACTTGATAAGGAGTTCGATGAAGACCTTGATGAAGAACTTGATGAACAGTTTGATGGAAATCTTGATAAAAACCTTGATGAAGACCTTGATAGAAACTTCTGCAAAATTGACACATTTTCTCAAAAAAGTGAAATAACGTTTTCGTTGTATTTTAAAAACTCCCGCCTTCGACACAAAAGATTTTAACAAATAAATAATCAAGCGAACTTAAATGAAAAGAAGCCTGTCGCGTCCTACACGATAAATCCGAAGTTAATTATGCTCGAAAGCAAACAAAAGGCAAAGTAATTGGCCGGCCGACCTAACCCCGACCTAACCGTGCCGCGATACATTTTCGAGTCGTCGAAGAGCATCCAAGCGGGGGAATTAATCGAGCCAGAGGTTTCTCGAGGAATCCCTCGAACCGTCGGAACAAATAAATCCGGCGCGAAATTCCCAGCAAACAATATCTTCCGGCCGTTGCCATTTTTCCCGGGCCCAATAAATTCCCGATGGAAAACGATACACCGTAAATTGTTTAGAAGTCACCGGCCGGCGGGAGCTAGCACTATATTTGCTCGCCGGTGTTTGAATACGGGCTCGAATGGGAAAACCGATACTGCGAGAGCCGCCCCGCCAGCAAATCCCGGCTCGTCGGTGAAGTCACGGCCCGGCTGGGAGCTCGCAGCAGGGAAAAGATGAGACGGGACGCGGAAAATGAAGGCTGGGACTCGAGACGCGACGAGCGGAGCCGAGCCGAGCGGAACGGAGCGGAGTCGATCGGAGAGACGCGTCCCGCGGATCGTATTTTCGGAGAGGGAAAAGATGTACGGGTGCTCGAAATGTATGACTGTTGGGAAATGCGACTCGCGAGCGAGTCGATACCATCTAGCTTGACCTAACCTCGCGTTCGCAAAATCTGCTGGACTCGATTTTCTCCAATTTTTCCTACTGTTTTGTTACCTCTGCCTCGCGACTGGAAACCACTACCGGTTATTCGGCCGTAAATATTTCTGTTATTATGAGGTAATTAAATTTACTAACATTTTTATTTCATTTTATTTCATCTATTTTATTTATTTCATTTTTATTTTATTTAGTCAAAGGTATCGAATATTTAGAAAATTATATAATAATATTAGAGCTTGGTAGCTCAATGTTAAATTTTAATCTGACTTGAAGGTAGCTAATTTTTCATTCAACATGTCGAGGATCAAGAAGAAAATGATCGAGGAAAATGATCGCGTTTGACATAATCTCAGCGGAAAATGGCATCGCGAATAGACGATTCTGACATAAAGAATTAATTATTTCGATATTAAATGCTCGGTACAAAAAGATTATCTTGAAGACCCAGTTAATTCTTCAAGACCTTGAACACCGTAAAATTTACGAAGAAAATCATCAAGGTAGCTAAAAGATGAATGACCTATCGCAGATTCGAAAATCGGTATCCCAGATAATCGCGAACGTTCCATAAGCTGCTACGGCGCCGGAAAGATGTCTGTATCAATTCGATAAATTATCCGAATAGGTCGACTCCCGTTCCATATTTTCGCGCGCGCATAAATAACAAAGATACTTCGCCGCTGCTATTTAAACGGCGGAGCCCGAACGCTGTTGCGGACGTTAAACCCTGGAGAACGGCGGTCGTAGAGCAAAACAGCGTCGCAGACAGTCCTGTTACGGCATTGGCACCGTTCGCGGCGGCATATCGCATTCGTAGCTCGCAGACGGAAGCAGCAGCGTGCCAGAAAATCTCGGAAGGAGCGTCCGAGGAGCCGGGTGAAAGTCCGAGAGCATCGGCCAGGGGAGCCGGCCGATAAATAATTTATCGATCGTCGGACGTCGCGCGTGCATCCGCGGCCAAATAATTGATCGAACTGCGGCAAAGCGTTACTCCGGCTCCTTTAAACTGCCATACGAACTTAGGCGAGCCGTGAATATTCACCTGGCGCGCTCACGACTTCGCGGTGATTTATACCAACAGCCATTATGCATATTACCGGCCGGCTGAGAACTAGAAGCACCGTGTCGAGTCGCGATAAATTTCCTTCGAGCCCTCCGAAACCCCCAGGAAATTCCTTTGTGAGGACTTCTTTCGCGCTACGAGCGAACTTTTCGAATTCCTCCGAGCAACTTGCGACGATCCTTCCAAATGTACTCGCAATTTTATTTCGTGGCGATACCTGGCGGCTTGGTAGTGTCTTGTTTGGGATTTTTTGGGGAGACGTTAGTGGAAGGGTGGCTTTTGAAAGCCTATGGAAGAGCGGGGGTTGCGTTATAATCACTTGCACTTGACGAGTAACTTGTATATAATCTTGACAAACATGGTTTCGTATTTAAAGGGTTGCAGTAGCAGAAATGCGCGAGAAGCTTTGGGAACACTGTCTTGAAACAGTGTCGACAAATGTAAGGGAGTCGATCTAGGATTGATAATTGATCGAAAACAAAAAGAAATGCAAAAAAGCAAAACACAGATCTTAGCCGTCGCGTACTCTATCTTACAGCGCGAAATTATCTCGACCGACCTAACAGAATTAACGAGTTCCTCGCCGAAGCACATCTCCGCAGTTCGACCAAATAGAAAGAGCCAGCTCCGTCATAAATGAACAAGAACCTATTCATTAATTACCCCGGCCGTCACGCGGAAGTTCCGCGCCCTCCCAGCGGATGAAACGGCATCGAAAAAAATTCTTCGTTACGGAGTAACCTCGGTAATAATTCAGCGAACGTGATCCAGCGTGCCGGCTAAAAATGAATGACTCGTGATTGTCGAGCCCTGGGAGCAGAAACTTTTCCGCTATGGGGGACACCGTGCGGAAGTTTCCCAGGATCCGTTCCGTAGGACCCGTCGCTTCTCCCTGACCGCCTCCCCGCTACCTTTATTCCACGATATCCGCGGAAGCAGTTGGTAATGATGTTTAAAGCTTCCTCAATGGCCGGACTTAACAAGCGGTTTCCGAGCCGCTCCCCTTCGACCCTCAGGAATCCGGGATTAGAAGTTCCTGGACGAACGAACGCAAATCGTTTTCCGCGCCGTCGTCTTTCCTCGCGCTGATAACGCGATAATATTACAGATTATTCCTTGGAATAAAATGTCTATTCCAATATAATATTTATTTGTTTATTCAAGGAAATAGTAATGCGATACAGGGTGTACCATTACTCAAAATGAGGAAACAGGAGGTTCCTGAGGTCATTCGAAGTAACTTCTTCCTTTACAACAATTTTCTCCGAGGCGTCGTTAACGAGTTATCGACGAAAAACAGTGACCAATGAGAAGCGACCTCGACAGCAGCGAGACGGCCGAGCTCGTCTCTCATTGGTCACTGTTTTTCGTGAATAACTCGTTAACGACGCTTCAGAGAAAATTGTTGCAAAGGGAAAAGTTGCTTCAAACGACCCTAGCAATCCGCCACCTCCCGATTTTGACTCATCCTGCGTCACTTCTGACACACCCCGCGCAATATAAAGCGACTAACCCAAGGGAACAACATATTGTTGCTCCGCGGCTCGAAATCTGAAAAATCGACGATTACAAAGTCCTTTCGAAATCAAAAGAAACGGTCCAAGCGACTCGCACGATCACACATCGTTGCTCTCCAACAGATAAAAAATATCAGCCGCGCGAATTGCCCTGGAAAACTGAGCACCGCGTGCTCTCAAGAATATGAGACACCATCTCGTTCGCCGACGCGTACCCCGAGGACCATCGTCATCCATTTGCGGCCGGGCTCCGCGCCTCGTGCTCAACGATTAAGGTGCATCATGTTCGCGTTGCGGATCAATAGCGCGGCTGCTATATGCAGCTTGAATAATCACGGGACCCGTCTCGGCGACACTCCGCACAATAGTCATCGTGTCGCGCCTTTCGACCTAGAAGCTCGTCTGGAGAAGGTTATGGTAATTGCGCCGTGGATCTTCGCTTCTGTCTCATAGGGCAGACAATTTCTTAAGCAACTGTTACGCGAACGCTCTCCTTCGTTAGCTCGGATGACGCAGGTTTTACCGTCGGCTCCGTAAAGACGATCGTCTTCTTTTGTCTACCGCTTCTTACGAATCCCATTGGACCGCAGTTGATGCGCTGAACATTGGTAGACGAAATCATCTTGCAGTTTCTCACATATATAACGTCAGAGAATTTGATTTCAGTCAGACATCTGTATATACAAAGGGTGTTTTATTCAAACTAACGCGCGCAATTTAAACTATTTTTATGTCAATAGATTTTTATGTCAATAATACCATTATAGGGTGATTTTCATTTGACACTTTTTTTTAAAACGAGTTCCAGAGATAACCGAGTACGTCGCTGCAAATAGGACACCCTGTATCTCCAGAGAACTCGAAAACGTTGGGAACTCGATGTTCAGACTAGGTAGGGCTAGGTGAGCTGCTCAGGACCGACTCAAGTGCTCGAGGACGGCGCTGCAACAAGTTTTACGGTCGACTGGTGGGTGCCGGGAATTTATTATCGCGTTCGCAGGCGAGTAACGGTGATCGTCAAGACGTGTTTTATCACTGGGATCGGCGAGCGACGGTGTCGGGGGGAGGTTCGCGGCGATCGGAAAAAACAAAGAGCGTCGTCGGGCGCAGTGGCGCGGAATCGGGGCTGTGCAGCAGCCCCGGAATCGCGGCGTAGTCGATCCGGTGGAATCTGTGATTCAATAACGCCGGTTTTTCCGGCGCCGACGTCCGTTCGGGAGTTCGCGGTCCGTTTCTCCAGCAACGTAGCGATCGTTGCTATGGCGCCGTAAAACTGGCTCCGATCCGGCAGCCCCTGCGGCTGGCTTAGGCGAATCTGCCCGCTTATCCTTCATCGCGGCGCTCCGAGAGCCGGCTCGCCTCGTAAAGAGAAGATCTCCGGCGCCGTGCGCCGATTCGAGATGTTAGGGGACCCGTCCGCCGGAGAGGACGTGTCTCTAGCCTTTTCGTCAAAGGTGCAGGGATTTGCCTTGTCCTTGTTAGCCAGCGAGCAGCTTCGAGGTCCTCCGAGATCCCGCGTCTAGCTAATACGGAATGCTCTCGAGTAGCAGCCGGGAAAGCGTCGCTGATGACAGGCCTGATGAAGTTCGGGTATAGGTTTACCGAAGGGAACCGAGGCTCCTTGCTGGAACTAAGAGGATTTGCCGGTGAACGATGGCGCTCAAATTTCTCTGGACCAGAGACCGTCGTTGGTTACGCGTTTACCTACTCGTCTTTCCAAGTACTTACGAATTTCTATATTAACGGGGCTCCGCCGGCAACTTTTTAGAGGAGTTCACGCTACAAACTACGTGCACTTGGGCTTGAATCTGGCGTTACACTTTAAGCCTGGGTCCACAGCCGTGGACATCCTGGGTGGACTTTTGTTTCGTCTAGGTTTACAGTGAAGATAGGTCTAGAGCTAAGCTAGCACCAAGTTAAATTCAAGTGCAAGCTGAGTCTGAAGCCAAGCTGCTTCCAACACCCCTTTAGCCCCGCCAGTGAGGTGCACCCTACACCTTTTGTATCACTCTGTAATTAACTATGTTACCCTGCAACTACTCACGGAAAAGTTAGACTTAAGTCTAAGTCCATTTAAGTCCATTTGGATCTAATTCAGATCCGAATCCAACTGAAATCTGAGTCCAAGTTAAATCCTAGCCAGAGATAAATCCGAGTTCAAGTTGAATCCATGACCAAACTATACTTTTTTAGACCTCGATAAAGTCGATCCAGATCTAGATCCAAGCTGCTTTATGCTCAGCTTAGGTTGCTTCGACTCCTCGAAGGTATAATCGAAGTTCGCATCGGGCAAGATCCACGTTAGGCGGAATCCCTGCTAGCTCTGGTATAGTTAGGCGAGGACGAAAATAGCGGAGGAACGGGCGGTGGAAAAGTTCCGAGCAATGTCCTCCGCGGAGAAAAGTTTCCGCGGCGTCCCCGACAATCACGAGTCATTCATTTGGAGCCGGTGTGCACGCGGGACCGCGTCACGTTCCCTGAATTTAAGCTGCCATTCCGGACAGTGATTCTCCCCTGCCGTCACCGGCTGGCTCTCTCAATTCCACCGTGGCCGGGGACGAACCACCGAATACCGCTTCTTTCTCGGTTTCAAATCGGCCGCATAAAGATGATGGATAATAGCGTTCCCGGAGACGTTCCCGGGGATGGGGAGCAAGTTATAAGGATGAAAACTCGATCTCGAACCGATTAGATCCGCCACCTATCTTTTGGTCCTCGGACGCTTCTTCGCGACTTCCTCGGAGTGCTCTTAGACGGCGGGGCCATTGCATATTAAACGCGGTGAAAAGTCATTTGAATAAAATATTTCTGTAATGGAAAGTTCTTTCGCGTGTAGTTTGTTGGGAGCGGGAGTTATGGTACGACATGATTTTGAATATCGCTTATTAACTTTGGCGACGATTAAATCGTCGTTCGTAATTATGTTGTCTTTTTTAATTAAACAACGAGAGGCAAAATCAACTCCACCTAGTATATGCTTGAATTATGCGAAATGGAAAAATCTCGCGATCGTGTAACATTGTGACACAGTATAAAAGCAGACATTTTTATGTCATTTATATTTTATGTCATTTTATGTCAAAAATATAGATCGTCAATTTATATATAACACTTTTTTGTTATATAAGTTTCTAATCCAGGGCCACGAAAATTGGGACAGGCACGATAATTGGGACGTCTATAGTGTAATATACTGAATCATCGCAGACCTTCGTCAAGTCTTGAGACAGCAGCTGCGATCAATCGTTTTAAATCTCTGGAACCAGAGGATGAGGAAGATCAAAGACCTCGTCTTTGGCACGTTTCCACAAGAAAGTCACAGAGTGTTAAATCTGGACCTCTCGATGGCCAATACGTGAATGGCAGGCTGCCATCGCTTGCTGCATCGATTCAACTTCGGCTTCAAAGAGCCTGCCTTCGGATCGTTTCACCTTCGTGATGACGTAATTGAAGATTCTTGAATTACTTGAAGCAGTATTTAATCCAGTGATATCCTAATTTGATGGACCCTAATTGTCTGATTTTATTGTTAGGCTGCGAGGAAGCTCGGGAGCTGCAGAGACATCTTTTAATATATCTTTTAATATCTTAAATTCTTAATGTATTAATATCTTAAATTCTTAATATATTAATATCTTAATATTTTAATATGTTAATATCTTAATATCTTAAAATCTTAATATCTCAATATTTAAATAATTTTGAAACGCAGTTGCATTATTATCAACTCGTTGAAACGATTAAGAAACGATATAAACGTCTATTGGAGCTGCTCTGTACATTGCAGATCACCGCAGACAATTTTAATTTCGCATAAAAATCCGCAGTCTACTGATAATTAATGGGTCCGAGAGCGAAACGATGTAACATCGGATTATCGATTAAACAGCTAATTACACGGCGCTAATGAATTTCGGTGGTTTCCGATGGGTGAACGATTACGGTTCCCCAAAGATCGACATCCTCTAGGAAAGAAACGTCGGGGGCGGCGGCCGCCGGAATGGAAGTTCTGATGGGAAACCGGGGTTAATAATTCCCCGAAGAATGCGCAACAATAATTCCTCTCTTAACTTTCGTATTAATCGACTCCGGGCCGCCTTATGCATAAAGATTATGGCCGCGCGGAGCCACCGGGAGCTTCGTAACTATGCAAAATAATGCGCCGTTTTAAATTCACCCTTCAGATTGCGGCCAGTCCGTACCGGGAATTTTTCAACCCACAGAAAACGAGAGGGAGAAAGGCAGAGAGAGAAAGAGAGAGGTAGTAAGAGAGGGAGAGAGAAAGAGAATGAGTAAAAGAGAAAGAGAGAGAGAAAGAGAATGAGTAAAAGAGAAAGAGAGAGAGAAAGAGAATGAGTAAAAGAGAAAGAGAGGAAGAGGAAGAGAGAGAGAAAAAAAGAGAGAAGAGAACAGAATGAGAGGCAGAGAGAGAAAGAAAAAGAGAAAGAGAGAGAAAGAAAAAGAGAGTGTGAGAGAGGGATAGAGAGGGGGGAGTAGGACACGACTAGCAAGAGCCAACGAAGGCAAAGTCGGGGGCCAGCAACTTCGCCCCGGCAACAAAATCGCAAACTTTAATTCTCACTTTCCTGTCCCATCGATATCTCGCAGAAACCGCTGGTTAATAACGAATCGGACACCTAAAGTTCAGAATGATGGATACGATACACTGATCAAAAAACGGGGCACCTCTATCGTAATTACCAACGTAAATCGAATTGCGAAAGTAGCACCCACAGTAAAGTAAGTTCTCATTGAGTTGTCGCAAAAGTAATTTCGGGTTTCTCTCTCTTTTACTTAATGAATGAACTTTAATTAGCGATTAATACTGCATTTTGTTCGATGTCTTTTGTCATTTGGACGTTGTTAAGACGTCTTAAAGACGTCTATATTTAAGATACTTTTGAGCGACCAAAAATTGTTGAAAGGATCATAATGTACCCAATTGCCAAAATTATGATTACATATATTTTCATCCTTAATTTACAACAATAGATGGCGGATATAAATTAACTTATTTCTCCATCGATTTAAAAATAATTTAAAAATAATTTATGCACCGCCTGAAATTGTTCCTACTCGATTTTATCTTCAAATGTCTGAAATCGGCAGCGTGGTGCCCACGCAATTCGCTGAAATAAAAGACGCCCCCGATTTCCTCGCGTCAAAGGGTTGCCGCATCGCGGAGATATTTTGCTAATATTAATGCCGAAGAATCGAGTTTCGGAAAATGTCGGTTTCCGGACCACTGTGCCGATCCGTAGGTATAGGCGCGCGAGTCCCCGATTCGCCCATTCATTTGCATGCTAAATCTTTCGATAATTCCACCGGGGGATTCCGAGTGGACGTCCGGCTCGAGCAATTACCGAGTCCGTGGGAACTCTAACCCGCGATTGCTACGTTGAAATAATCATCCGAGACCGAAAACGATTCATAGAACGGCCGATTTCCCACGGGGGCCGGTTGAATCGGTTAAAAACTCGATCTTCCGAAATTATTTTAGCTCGCGGACATTAACCGGCAATCGTATTACCGGACGGTCTCGCTGCAAAAATTCGCGAAATTAACGAGGTTACGGTTTACGGTATGCTTTCGGGAACGCCAAACAATATTCCCGCGAAAATTAATGTGCAGAGCCGGCGCTTGGCACCGGGGTCCCTAATAGAATCATCCGGTTTTTGCCGGCAGCCATCTGAATTTTCATGAAACGCCGTAAAAGCGATTTTTCCGATTTTTTTCCTGGAAAGCCATCGACGATATCGATATGCAACTTTGCAGGCTCGTAGTCGCATCCTCGAGCTACGAGAATATATTTTCTTCAGTCGCAATTTGTTTATTTACTAGGCCGAGAAAAATGTTCTCCCCGAATGCATTCCAAGCGCGATTAAATCGCGACAGGCGAAGATTGTCAAACTTTGACCTTCCATAACTCCGTGTAAAAAGGTCATACGACGTTCTAGATCAGCTTATTTTAAAGCGCCGAGTCTCTGCTTTAATACTATATGCTTTCAAATTATCAGACAAAACAGTCCCGAAAGTTGCGCGAGAAATTCTCCGCTTGAATTCAGCGCCGAGCAGTCTCGGCGGCTGCTTTTGCGGTAATAGTTATCGACCGATTTACGCGATATTCGCGAATAATGCCACAATTCCATAGCACGCGAGACCGATTGTAGTATATTCCTCGACTGTCCTAACCAGATTTCGCATGCGGGAACACGATTGAATTGTATTACAACGTGACGGCGAGTCCCGAAGTAAAATCGCGGGAGCACTTGCGGCCGCAAAGGATGGATTTCGAGCGGCTGCAGTCGCGGGGTTACAAAAGCGGAGAGAAAAGTGCATTCAGGGAGGAGAAAGGTCTCGCAGCCGGTGGCCTAATCTGTCCCCCTAATTCCTGAAATCCGTCCAGCCCGCGAGAGCCCGCCAGTTTTCGGAGCTGTTTCCCGAGGCGAAGTTCAAGGGACGTCGTTAAGCAGACGAATTACTTTGCTCCGGAGCCGGGATCTTCAATGGACGGGCCGCAGAAGTAACTCGTCGCCCGCGGCCATCAGTCACCGCATTCGTTAAGCCGAGAGCCAGGTTTTATTGCCTCGAGGACAGATTTCGCCTAGTCACGGCGCCCGGCCTTCGAATCTCCGCTTTTTCCGTCGCCGGCCGGGTAAATAGGATCTTCTTGATCCATTAACTCGGGCCTATTGAACGCGCGGGACGCGCCACGGATTTTTACTCCGGAGCCGGCTCTCTCTCTCTCTCTCTCTCTCTCGCTGCAACTTGTTGCTGGATCGCATATTTCGCAAATTTTCTCCGAGAAAATCTCCC
>CM052156.1:5876088-5906954 GCA_028455555.1 Augochlorella aurata | reverse complement strand
TACGTTCATTTGAAAAATTCTCCTCGACGACTCGAGAATTGTTGGCGAAAGATGTAGAAGCCATTCAACGGGACACCGTACGGCTGAAAACGCAACAGAATCGCTGTTCTCGCGGCGCCGTGAATTATTTGTGTAGGGAGCAGCGCGTCAAGGAAGTCGCTGGAAATTCTGTAATTAGTTGACTACGAGCGGAATGAGAGCGCGGCGCAAGTTTTAGGGGAAGTTCCAGCTGCTCGGTGATTTTGGAAGTTCCTCTAGCCGACGGTTATTTCCGGCGGCAGAATTAAAATCTACTTAACAGGAAACTGAAGTTCTGCGCCGGGATAAACATGCACATCAAGGGCCAAAAACTTGCGAAGTCCCGTTGGAACGCGGCGGGGTCTGGTGCTCGCAGTAGCATTCAAGGAACAGTCAAGTTTCCTCCTCGCCGTGGCACGCGGCTGTTTCAGATTTCAAGGATTAGAAACGCATGAACTGTCCGAAGTTTTGCCGCCATGATGCGGACCTCCGGGCCAACCGGAAGCCAGCCGAAAACCCGATGAATGCGCATAATTTGCATATCGATCTACGAACCGGGAATTAGCACTGAAATATAGAGAACGGTGTAATTCGGTTGTCTGACTTGCTCGCGTTGATCTTCGACGATTTTACTGATTTTACTGCCAGCAATCTCAAACGTCTTATAAAATTATAGCAACTTGTGTTCTATTATACTAATATATTTTATTCAATTAAATCAAATTCTAATAAAGTCATAATAACAATAGCAAGATACCTAAATAAATTCTTATTACGTCGCATACTCTTTTCCGGGTCTCTCCTGACCCACGTCAAACTCCAATAACACAAACGTACTCCAAAGTGCAACATTCTTCCCTAAATGACCGACGTTCGTTCCGCAAAAATTAAATCGACGATCCCACTAACAAACCGCAAAAAGAAAAGTGCAACGTTGCGATATGCAACGCAATGTGCGAACCCCAGCGGGACCAACAATGCCGCAAACGGCGCCATTCGGCGCGGTCATCGAACTCTGCGGGCGTTCGGAAAATCCGCGAAGCCTTTTCCGCGTTCCAAAAACGACGCGATTCGTTTCGATTTTCGCGCGTAGAATCGCAGTTGCAAATTCGAGTTGCTGAGCCGATCGTGGATCAGCGTCGCCGTGATTTCGGCCGCCGGAATACGATCAGGATCGCCGGGATCGCGGCGTTGTAACGAGCGCGAGGAAGTTTTGATCGCCGTGTCGGCGCTTCGCCGAAGTACCGGTTGTTTTGCGGCGATTGGGGGGAGAGAGAGAGAGAGAGAGAGAGTGCTCTCTTGTTTCGGTGAACGATCTCTCCTCTCTCTCCCCTGGCGAAACACCGCCCAGGTACATCCGATGCGATTAAAAAGCTCGACGTTTGTCCGCGCACCGCGCGGGTACAAAACGCACCGGGACAACGCGCCCGCTGTCGTCCATTCGCGAGCCGGGATTATTGTCAGCAGGATATTGAACAATTGGCTTGATGTCTCCTTGTCAAAGCTCGGTTTCGCGCCGGAGAACGGTGATTGATAGCGACCGTGCGCTGCCCGCCAGCAGTGTTTCGCGTTACGTCGCTCCGCGGAGCCGATTCGTGGAAATTTTGCGATATGACAGCGAGATCGTTGGTCGATTTCGATGAAAATTCGAGGGGATGCGGGGCAGGAAATATTAAGGGTGGTTGCTGTTGTGAGATCGATTTGTTTGAATTAACTACACGGGCATCCGTGTGTCTAAGATAGGTGACAGGTTTGAATTTTTATCTGGGGAACCGTTCGACCGATTGAATTGAGGACTTTTTTATCTTAATACAGACATTTCGGTCTGTAACAACGAATTTTTTAATGTTACAAATTCAATTTTTAACTGCTAGGATTATGATGAAATGATGAGGCGAAGTATGCAGATTTTAATGTATCGCTTCGTAGATCTCTGTCGTTGGGAATTTTTATCTTGAAAACTAGCTGTCGATTTAAAGCGACACCTTTTTTATTTCGATCTAGAAGCTTCGATTTACTTTGAAAAAATTTCTCTGAACTGAACATTAAATATCTGACTCCAGAAATTAATATCCAATGATGAGGAGAACTAGGCAGACTTCGACGTATTAATTCACATATTTCTACACATACGATTTTTTATCTCGATAACCACTTGTCGATTTAAATCGACACCTTTTTTATTTCGATCTAGAAGCTTCCATTTACTTTTAAAAAATTTGTCTGAACTGACCATTAAATATCTGACTCCAGAAATTAATATCCAATGATGAGGAGAACTAGGCAGACTTCGACATCTCTCCGATATCTCTCCACTTGCGATTTTTCATCTCGATAACCACTTGTCGATTTAAATCGACACCTTTTTTATATTAATCTAGAAGCTTCAATCTACCTAAGAAAAATTTTTCCAATCGAAAAGTTAAATTCCCCACGGAGATGCTGTCCAGCGATAGATCGAGATAGAAACTTTTCGATGCACTCGTCTCGCGGTTGCACTCACTCGCGTCTTAATTAGTAGAGCAATTAAGGATGCGCGGCTATCTGTCGTGCGAGCGTAGGAGGTACAGGTAGTCAACGGTTCGCCGGTATCGCAGAAAGAGTATAACGGTGCAAATGCACGACATACCGCGTGTCTGCCGCTATCAGTTACGGTTATTACTGGTCGCCGCTGTTATTCCGCAGCGTTATAACCGTGCCAGTCATTAAGCCGGAGCCGCGGTTCGCCACGGGAAGTCGAAGTTCCAGCCAACGAATACCTTGTACGCTTGCTTTCGTCTACCGGAATGAGCACGCGGCCGGTCGCTTCTACGTGTAACCGTTGTTGTTCTTCTTGTTATTCCCATCGTCGCAGCCAGCGTTACGCCTTGCTCGCTATTTCCGTTCCGAGGGATATTTATTATATTAATTCCGGCGCTCGAGAACTCACTGTTAACGGGGCCCCGTGTTAACCGGCCGGGAAGCCCGAGAGCGGACCAAGATTCCATTAATAGTTAGCTGCTCAATTAAATCTTTGATGCCTTAGCGCCCCCGAAGAAAATTTGTCTTTTGCTTTTAGTCGGCGCCCCGGCTAAATTAGGTTCGTTACTTCGAAACCGTCGAGAGATCGTATCTGTTATCTTGGACTTTGTGCGAACGTTTACTGTGCCAATTACTGTGCCACTCACTGTATTCTATCATTCTGCGTATATTTAAAAATGGTATTGTTCAATTCTAGGCGTAGAATGTTTTTAATGATATTCAATCTGTAACTTTCATAGCAGAAGCGATATTTTAATTTTGAAGAGCAGGAGATAGCAATTTTTCAAATTTCTGATATAGGGGTTGCTGTCAAAATATTTAACTGCTTGTAAACTGCTCGTCTAAATTACAGATAAAATAATGATACAATCGATTTATTAGATTTATTTTGTTATTTGTAGCAATTTTTAGTTATTTCTTTTGTTAAATAATTTTCGTTCCTTATATATTTCAATTATGACAAAAATACTTATATAAAATACATGAAAATGTCAGTTAAATATTTTAAGGAGTACGATATAGATTTAAATAGTTTCCTATTTCAAAGAAATATTATATATTAAATTATCTATTTAATAAGCATACTTAGGTTATAGGTAAAAGAAACAATTTATCGAAAACCTTGGGCTTTGCTCTGACGGACATAATAATTGAAACATAATAGTAATGGACTTAAATAAATGCTTTAAATCACAGCAATTTATAATAAAAGAATAATAAGTAATATAACAACAAATCATGATAATATTAATAATAATAAGTAAGAGTGCACTTCCATTGCTTTTCCCGCAAGGATTAATTCGAAGTCCTTTGGCACTGCCGCCGACGGAAGCGTCTTTGATCGCACCAATGGAATATTGAGGCGGAACAATTTGTGTCGTTTCTGAAGTGCCGGTATGGTATTCAGCTGTCGTTATTCCCGTGGCAGAATGGCCGGCATTAGTCACCGGTAAATAAATAATGTGACGAGGAAACCCGTTCGGCGATCCACAGCTGCCGGCCATTTCTCTCCGTCGGTCACAGACCGTCGGCTCCTTTCAGGCCGCAGTTTCTTCGCGAGAGGGGCGACTCGATTCTCCGATACACACTCGATAATGGAGTTCGATAATTCATTTATGGCCGGCCGAGCACGCTAGACTCGAAATCCAGCCCGGCGAATCCTGCGGCTGATTCGTCAAACAGACGCGGACCGGTGCAAACTGCTCCCTGATATGATACCTTAGACGATACGCGTCCGTGGACACGGATTCGGATAGCTTGCTTAGCGCGAAGTCGAATCGTCGACGTGACGTCACTGTGAAACGGATGTATAAGCTGGTGTGGTACACGTGTCGACGTTAACGACGTTGTGAGAATGTTTAATTTGCGCTAAGCTGACGAAAAGATGTTCCGAGTAGAAGCTAACGCGTTCTTTGAGGTAATCAAAGTGTAATAATTTCTTATTTTTAAATAAAATTTTTAAACCATGCACTTTCGGTGCTAAGGAGAGACGAGGTCAACGACGAGATTAGAGTGACCTTTAGCCTAGAAATTCGCAGTATAATGCGAGGATGCTTCAGGAAACAAATTCAATCGATTAAATAATTATTTATTTATATCATAATATACTCCTTTTATTTTCCCAAGATCATAAAACGAACTGCACGAGCGACATTTATATCTCAACACGCACTTCCGACAACACGATGCCATAAAACAAACGCCGACACCAAATTAAACCGCATGGAAAACTACGATTTATATTAAACAAAACGACCTTATTTTTATCAATCTTTGGCGCGAACTTCGCATAGGCCGAGCGGCGACTTTGCATAAAATTCCGCAGGTTAATTGGAAAAGCCGAGGTACGACAATGCGAGTTTGCATAAAAATCCGCAGTTCGGTACGAAATTTCCATGAAAGAACGAGCGTACACGCGATCGAAGGAAACCGATAAAACAGCGATTACAAGAGAGAAAGGGAGAGAAAAAAAAGAGAGAAAAAGAGAGAGAGAGAGAGAGATAGCAGCGTTATCTTTCGCGCGCGCAGATCGGCGAGCATTCAGCGCGTTTTTCGGCGACAGCGCGAACGCGTAAAGATCCGCGATGCAATTGCAGCGATGCGACTGCACGTGACCGTTCCGCGCGGCGGGATCGTCTGCGCTCGGCCGATAAAACGGCGGAAAAATTGTAGTGACCGGCAATAGTTTGCAAGCTAAGGAAATTACGAGCCCGTTAACGAACAGCGCGCAATCACGGCACTCGGCGCGGCCCGCAAAATATTACATGGACAGGGGGAAGACAAATTGCGACCGCGGATAGTTGAACGTTTTCGCGATGCACGCGGCCGGTTCTCTGTGTAAACCGCTTCGGGAATAAATAATAAATAGCGCGGCGTATGGTTGAAATAAACGTACGGTGAGCGGGGAACATCCTTTGCGGTGTATTCGAGTGGAGAGTATAGGTATGAATGCAACAAATGTATAAATATATACAATATAAAAAATATGTATTAATATACGTAATATAAAATATTAATTTAATTAAATTATGGATAATTTATAATATAAAATATAGTATGGAGTGCAGTATAAAACACTGCCTAAATAATGAAAAAAATATAAAAGGTGTGTAGTTATTTAGGCAGTGGTTTTTACAAAATCGAAAGTTCTTTTGTATTTTAACAATTTATATAGTGTATTTTAATATACCGTAAAAGATATTTTTCCTTCAATGCATATTTATATATATATATAATGTATATTTATATACAATGTCTATTTATATATAACGTATATTTATGTATAATGTATATCTATATATATAAAGTATATTTATATATAATGCATATTTACTTATAATATATATTTATATATAATGCATATATATACTTATAATATATATTTATTTACAATATACATTTATTTATTGTTCCATATACATACCGTACGAGTTATGCTAGCGCTCGAATACTTTCTCTCGCCAGTGCACGTAAACGCGGCTATGCACATACAGCGCGATCGTGTGCATCGCGTTGCACGCGTCTACATCCTGCACATAACGTCGCGTATGCTCGATGCATCGCAACGCATCGCAACGCATTGCATCGCATCGGCCGACGGTGTACAGCTACTGGCCAGTAAATACCCATTATGGAATAACTCACTCAATATCGCAGTTTACCGAGTGCCTTTACCACAAACCATTCTATGCTCGACTTCAGAACACGTGTTCGGGCTGCCGCATTAAATCCTAATGATCCACGTACGGATTACCCCGCGGAAATTACTGTAATTCTTCGCGGGATGGATCGCCGCTGGAACGCTCGAGCAAGTATATCCCGAAATTCCAGCGATTCGGATCACGAATTCATTCCTGGAGATCCGTCTTTGTATGTGTCAGTTATGGTTGAAAGACAGTGTGCGACGGACAGCGATTATCAAACGTTCCGCGGTGCTTCTTTGAGCATGGGGGCTTTATGCGAAATTAGGTTGGAATGGTATTGTACACGTTTTTAGGCAGGATGAAATTATTTTGGAAATATTTGGAGAGTTTTGTCTACTTTGTCGGGAATAGATCGTGGATTTTATGCTAGTTAATTTCTGTATTTCATAATATATTTATAAATAATTTTTAGAACAATTTTGAACGTTCATTTTCATATCAATATATCCAAACACATTGATTTTGACTAGGATGTTTCGGATGCGAAAGAGTTCTAATGCCATCCCCTACGATCAATTTTAACTCTCTAATTTCGCTTTAATTAATTAAATTGCTTCGATTTTACGAACATTTTTTTGCTCTATTGTCGTCGTTGAACGTGTTAATAGGAAATCATTTTTCGAATTGTTTAATGCCAGCACAATAGGAGGCCGTGAGAACCGTCACGTGAACTAGTTTTATAAATAACGTCGGGAATAGAGCACCTGTTCAATTTCAACGAGACATCTATGGCTCTAATCAGTCTCTTGCTAATCATCTCTATTTGACAAATTTCCCGGAAACAGAGCCAAGCAACTGCTAGTGTTAGCTGAAACAGCTCTAACTGCGATAATAAAATGAACGCTTCAGTCCCGCTCGCTGGCAGCTCGATCCTCGAACCATACACATAATTCTGTTTCGTCGCGAAACGCAGTAGAATATGTCCGTGCGTGGTCAGACGCGACGTGTCGCGTCCTGGGGATTAATTAGTCGGTGAAAATTCGCATATAGAACGAATCACCCGACCACTGGACCACGAGGACCAATCATGCCTGCTTCCCTGGCTCGTGGAAAAATTGCCGAATACATTACACATTGATTATTACCTGTAAATAATCATTTAATTGTCTGATTCGCTCCTAATGAATGGAATCTATTAAAATCGTCCCTGTGCGGTAATTCGTACGAGCATCGGTTACGAGTGGCTAAACAAATTTGAAAAATTATTCAGAAAAATAGAGACAGATAGATTAATACATTAAACATTGCATTAAACATCGTGCTCCGTAATTATTAATAATATTGTGGAATAAGGGATTTTGTAAAGGTTGATACCTCACTGGTTTTAAGGATCGAATGTCAGTGTTGTCCTGAACGACGCTTTGTTTGTTCACGCGCGGAAAAGTTCAGAGAATTAATAGCGATAAAAGCGAACGGATGTGCGAAATTAGTTTGAGAGTTTTCAAAGTTGTATTTATGTTAAGCGTTTCTTCTTGTTTTAATATTTAAATAAACTCTGATCCTACAATATTGTTATCCTTTTATAGGTAATTTGAAAAATCCTTGTTCATTTTCAATTTCAAGGCTAATGGACTCACAGCGATCGGTCGCGAAATTAGTCAGTAGTTTTAAATAACATTATGAAAATCGTCACTATGAAAATCATTACTATAAAATCACTCCTACGAAAATCCAATACCAAAATTGATGCGAACGAGTGTCTCGCTTTTCGGCGCAGAGATATCGGAACACGGTTCCGTCGAGTCGCAGCAACGGAAATTAATAATTCGGAATGGCAGTCCGGTCGTTCGCATCCTCGTTCTACGGAGAAGTGTTTCCCTCGTCGGCGGGAGTTAGCCCCGGCTTCTTCCGTGTATCTTTTTCCCGTTCTTCGTTTTTCGCCGAAGAGGAATTCCAAGGTGAGAACGGCGAGACCGTCGAGATTCCCTTGAATCTTCTTTGGCACGCGCTCGGTCGAGGGTTCTGGAGAATAGACACGGCCCCGGGAATCGAGTGAGAGAGGCGGCGCGAATAAGAGCGAAAAAGAGGCTCGGGCCTGGGGGTGCTCGGGAAGAAACGGAAAATGGGTCGAGGAACGGATTCGTTATTTTCTTTCGAGCTGTAGCGCCTCGACAGCAGAAATAAGTTGTGCCTGGAGAGCCAGATGTTATCGCGGCGACGGCTTGGATCGAGATAAAGCGACTGTCTGTGATCAATTTTATGGAAATCGCCCCACTTAAACACATGATAAAGGAACGGGTCGGTCTGTACGTACATTTCGATAAATTGGCGCTTGGAAAATCTCGCGGGACTCCGCGGACTAAATTCTTGCGCTTTGGGGAGAACTACCCTGGACGGGACACCGTTGTTTAGGACAAGATACCGAGGAAACTAAACGACCTATCTAATTCTAACTTAAACCAATCGAGAGATCCGTTCTTTTACTAGAAGAATGCATAGTTGCATCGAGTTTCACCTACGTTTACTTACTTTATTTTTCATTGTTCTAATCTATGTCTACTCTGAGCCACCGAAGCTATTTATTTATTCAATTAAAACGATCGTGTTACATCTAAACTTGAAAAATTCAATCGAATCACTTAGGAAATTCTGTTAGAAAACGAATCAGCTTAAACGAAGTCGCAACAGGGTCCTCAGAACAGATGAGATTCTTCGCCGGAGTCGCAGGGACGTCGTCGCTCCCGTTCGAATTTTTCCGCGAAGTTGCAGCCGAGTTGCTCGACGCCGCTGAAATCGCAGCGGAGCGTCGAACAATCGGAGTTCAGTGAACGAGCAATCGTCGAACAGCATCCGGGCCGAGCTATACACGGATATTCGTCGGATCCGGGGCGAAACAAGCGGCACGAAGTTTCGCGACCGATGAAAGGGCTTCCGTTGAATATCTGGGTGCGTCGAGCTTCTTTAATCGATTCGAGCCGGGCCGAACCCGGCGCGGCAACAGCCGCAAGTCCCGTCGAGCATTCGGAAAGGAGCCGGGAACTGATTAAGTGGCCTCCGAGGGGAAAAATCTGCGGATTGAACGCGATGGAAATGCCGCGAGAGAGCGGAGAGCAGCGGCCGAGAGAGACCGGCAGATTTCTGCCGGAAACAATTGCTTTACACCGATTCCGCTGCGCCCGCTGCATCGCGCTAAGCCAGACCGTCTGGCAATAACGTTTCATTTATCTTGCGGTCGGAATGGATGCAGTCGAGGCGATCATCGGCCTATTCAGAACGGCGCGAGCTCCTTCCGGGCCATGTAACCGCGGTTTTGATCATCGCGGGACAATCGTCCGACAGGTGAATAAAAGTCCCCGCCGCTGTAAATCATCCTCCGGGACGGGGACAGGATTACGCTTTGATAAATCCTTTCTGCTCGCTGCCTCGCGCCGTTTAACGCTTCGAGTGTCTCCTTAAATGTGGAGGACGTTCGTCGCTCGAACTCCGCCGTTGTTGGAAGCTTGCTAAGTTAATTGTTTGTTCCGAGGTCTTTTCCTCTCCTTCTTTTTCGAAATTGTTGGAACGCCTTCTTCTGTTCCTAATAATTAACGCATCCGCTTGCTTTTTTAGATTTTCAGTTATTAAAAAAGCTCTTTGTTGCTCTTCTTAATTATTATTAATAATTTGATGCTCTTCTCACGGTCTTAAATTTTCGAGAACTAGATTGCGAGTTCAATAAATTCGAGGAAGAAATTATCTTGCCAATGATATCGCGGGAAATAAATTTAGCAAATTGTTCAAAGTAAGAACTGTCTTTTGAAATATATTTGAACACTTGAAACAGCTGGGAGCTGTTGGTGAGAAAATTGAAAAATAATTCGGAGTGCAAGGGCGATACACGATACTTGTCAATTCCTCTGTTCTCCCAGCGAATTATAAATTACAAGAAATCGCTGAAACAGTGAACGAAATTGTAGTGCAAGGTGTTAAAATCGTAGAAAATTCTACAGAAATATTTTATCAAAAGAGAGATTCAATAGAGCGTTCGCAGCTCCGAAGGAAGAAAGGAGAATGTCGGCTTCGTAAGGAACCGGCGAGGTCCAATCACTTTGTCGCTCGAGAACAGGAGATATCGATTCATTACAGCCCTAAGCCTCCCCGGCGGTGTTAGTCTGATAACCCTAAGGCCTGTACAACGTGGGAACGATCTTCCTTGAGCGATCCAGGCTCGCAGGGCGCAGTTAGCAGTTATCGTGTCGCGAGAAAGCGGCGATTCCGCGATAATGGCGTGTTCCGGCTTCGTCAGGCTCCCGGGCCCGGTGTATTCTATAAAATCCGGCTTTGGTGTCTCGCTTTCTGGCTTCGGGACACCCTGGAATATGACGTCCTGTCGGACCTCGTGACTGCCGTTATTGTCCTTGCCCGGCGCTTATCCCTTAATGGATTCGTCGGCTCAGCGAACCACGCGGTAATCGTGATATTGCGCTGTGTCAGGCGGCGGAGAATATTGCCGCGACATTGAACTTGCCGCGCCGATTTTCCGACAATAATTTCCTCACTTTTCTACGGATTTGTCGAATTTTTATTGAATTTTTAGAGCTGGGAATCGCTCGCGGATTTTTCCGGCTGCTGAATAATTGATACAATTTTCAAAAGTCGTGTGAATTGCTGCTTGCTGTGGATGCTTAGGGTCTTATTAAAAATCGAATATATACATGTTATAGTGCACGTGGATTTAGGGGGGGGGGGGTTAAGTCATCCTTTTGTCGATTTCAAAATTGTTTGTAAAATATAGAGCTTTGAATTTTCTAATTTTTGTTTATTTCACGTAAAATCGTGCCTGGAGAAATCGAGTAGTTCTTGTGGTTAATATTGGACAATATCATTAAAAATGCACTATTATTATAGTAAATGGAATATTAAAGGATGTTTAAGTCATCATTTTGCAAGATTGTGATTAGTTTATAAAATACAGTCTTTTAAACTTTAATCTGAAATTTTGCTCTTTTCATGCACTTTCACGTACGAGCTAGCTCTGTTTAAACATTTTATATCCCGTAAACGATGCATCGAATTCATATGAATTTTCCTTTGTCAACTAATAGAGAGTAAATTGTTAATTGTTCATTATTATCGACTGGATAGGCAATCGTTTCATATAGAAAATAATCGAGCAAGTCCTCTCGTCGTTCTCCGTTACCGAGCGTCGCGCCTTCGAAGCCAGCTCCGAGCCAGCTCCGAGCCAGCACGCTGTCCCCGGAATCGTAGATCAAGAAACTTTCCGAAGAACAATTCCTTGATATGTTCAATCTTTCGCGAGATTTATCAGCCGCCCTCGAATAACCGAGACGCGCAGCATATCAGCTCGCCGAACGCGAAACTTTCCCTATATGGGTCACCGATTTCCGATCTAGTCCACGATTTAGTTCCCGCGAAAAAACCCACGGAATTCCGGGGAATTCTCCGGCGGAACTCCCAGGGGACCCGGCATCTGCATCGACCGAAATCGAATCGGGCAAATTTTATTAGAATTCCATCAATTCCTCCGTCGTCGAAAGTCACCGCTCCGAAAGCTGCCTTTCCAAAGAGATTTCCTCAAAGAGAACGACCGGGAAACTCTATCAGGGAATCGAGGTAACCAAAAATTACACGTCGCTCGTGCAACGTCGGAAACTTACCTTCAAATATTTCGATTCCCCATTTGCCAGTCACAAAGAAGCCCGGCGAATCAAAATTCCCATCGACCGGAACGTATGCTCCCTTTGGCTGCGCGTCGCTCGTGCTTCTCCTCGCTGTTATTACCGCGGAGTTCGACGCGAGAGAAAAATAGTCTGCTGCCCTATCTCTTGAAATTGCAGTCACGTGGAGGCTCTCCTATCAGCGATCTTAACCCCTCGCACTATTTACACCTTTTTATTTTTGATTAGCTGTTTTATAGATACGTTGATCAGCACTGCCTCGGTTTTAACACTGTACCCACCGGAAAATAATGCATCGCGAGAAGCAATTTCAATGCAGATAGACGACAGGGCGCTGCAATTTCCGGACAGAATTTTTATTCAGAGATCGCGCGACAGTTGCTCGCGCGTAGCTGGGAAAACGGGGCGGCTCTTTTGGAAAATGGGCGGGAGAGCTGGGGGGAAAGGAGCGCCGTCGGCGTCGCCGAATTATTCGGTTTTACCGAGCGCTGGGAATACTTTGGCGCGGTCTGCGCTAAACGATGAAATAATTTAACCACACTTGCGGATATTCGCGGCGAGCCTCGGTCACCGGCCGTTTCTACCGGTCCTATAAAAATTCCATGCGCCAGGCAACAATTCCCTGCGCCGGCCGGTTCGCTTCTGTTTCCACGAGCGAGAGTATGGCGAATCGCGCGCGAGCACGTTTCGATCGTTGCGTTTCCACCGGAATAGAGCGGGCATCGTAGCCATTTTGTTGGATAAAGCGTGTTGACTTTCTCGAAAATTTATATATATATTTTCATAAAAGAGATCGAAGCCAAAAGGGTAAAGAAACGCGGACCAGTTTTTCGCAACAATTTAGAGCTAAATAAATAAATAAATTCCCCAAAAGCAACGCGATCGGTGCATCGTTAATGTCGATATTAACCCTTTGATCTCGAGCGGCGCCACTAAAAATTGGTATAATATTTTTCAAGACCTTCTTAATAACATCAGATTCGTTTATATGAATCTTTATTAAAAGATTGTTAATATCGTAAATACTTAAAAAAGGATTTCGAATTAAAATAGCATCGAGAGCAAAGGGTTAATTTCCTGGAAAAGACGACTCGCGCGCGCCCTGATTTTGATCTACGGAACACCGACAGGGGGATTCTCGTGTGCGTAGAGACTTCGCTCGATCTCTTCGAGGAAATTCCCTTGATTGGGCAGCGCGGAAAGTTTACTTCGAGTTCGACGTTCTTCGGTTTTCTTCCTCGCAGTTTCGACGCCGATCGAGGTAGGTCTCGTTATCGCCGCGGAGCAATTCACGAGGTGACCATTGCCTTGAACCTCGACAACGCTAACACGTGCGCCTTACGAGCCAGTCGAGTAACCGGTGGACATCGTAACCATCGCGATGGCCGCCGGACCGGAAACCGACGGTCACGAGCCCGTTCAATTACCGCGCCGGCAATTTTCTCCACGGTGCCGTTAAAATTGAGGGAATCGCTGCGCGCGCGTTATCATCGCGATTCCCTTTGATTGCCGCCGGCTTTTTCTGCTTGCTAATTTCCTTGCCGCGTTTATTGAAACCGCCCTGTCCACCGTTATTGCTGTTTTCATTAGCTTCTCCAATGGAAACCCGCATTTCGTGCCCGCGAGATGTATTTCTTGGAGTAGGCTGCTCGAAATGATTATAGCGTGGAAAATGTGTGCACAGAAATTGGCCGACTTTGACCAACGATAACTCCGCGAAAAATCGTCGTAGGATCGCGACGATTTCTTCAAATTGAAGCTTGCAGTTTCTAGTTTAAGATAGTATCCTTGGATTCCAAGTTCGATGCACTGCCGTCGCTGTAATCCTTTAGATGCGAGGCGATGTTTCAATATATCTCAATTTTCTATGTGGCAAACATGACGTTACATTTAAAGTGTTACAGCGAAGAAACTGCATCGAACTTAAAATCAAGACAGACTGTCTTAAAATAGATATTTCAAGCTTTAATTTGGAATAAAAGTCATTATTCTATAATAACTTCTCGCGGAGTTATCGTTACTCAAAGTTGGTCAATTTCGATGGGAAAGTCTATGCTATAATTTCTCCGAGCAATGTATTTTGTGAGACAATTTAGTTAATATTCGACAAAATTCTCTAAATCGTCCTATTTACTTCTTAAGCCAATCCAGTTAATGATTCCAATATATCCAGTCAATTATTGGAAATATTCTTTAATAAAAAAATTAAGAAATAATAAAACCGAACAGACCACAATTCTAAATGCGTATCTAAAGTTCGTAATCCTGAAATACCCTGTATAAAACAATATCTATGTCTATTGGCGATATATATATATATATATGGCGATATTGAGAGCCGCAATAAAAGTCCCAATTAAAGGGTCAATTTCGCGGGTGGTCGTTTCTACTTCGTCACGGAGTATTCTTGGCATCGTCCACTGCTTCTCCGTGGCTATCGAGGTATATATTCCGCGGAGCCTATCGGAGCTCCTCGATTTTCCTCCGCAGGACGCCTCGACGATGACCGGAGCCGGTGTGGCGAGCACCGCGAAAGCAATCTAACTTTCGATGGCCAGAAGTTTACGCGTCCAACATTCCGTTTACCCATTCCCCGAGCGGGTCACTCGCCGCGGAAGCGTTTCATACGTCGCGCCGTGTAGGTACACACGCCGAGAGAGGCGTACATCGATTTCTCTTCGACGACTCCGGGTCCGAAAGTGGGCCGATCGAGAACCATCTCGACCTTCGTGCCGCGCGAGTGCGACTCCCCGTTCCTTTTGCGTGCCATTAACTTTCTAAAAAGATCAAACGGCCGTCGCGTGACGACTGGCTGCATCCTGGGTGCATCCTGGGGAGCAGGAGAACGGGCCCGGAATTCGAGGAATGCGCGGTGGGCCTCATATAGCTGATTTTTGTTGTGACGTTGAATATTTCGAATATTTCGAAAGTGACGATTATGTTAACAACGAAGATTTCTTACGTGAGCTATTAAATATAGATGAAGCTATTTTGTTATTAACCCTTTGCACTCGAAGCTATTTTAATTCGAAACATGTTTTCTGACCTACAGTATTTCTATTTTACATGATTCGTTGCGATTTGTGCATACGAATGGGCTTATTGGCAAGTAGAATATTTGCAGTTTTAACAGTTTTTCAAAAATGTAAACGGATCTGATACTCTTATAATTATTTTTTAAAATCGTGCAGCAATTTTTAGTGGCGTCTCAGAGTCGAAAAAGGTTAAATTGAAAGAAAATTTGATTCTTTTGTTATCGAAGTTTAGGAAATTAAATGAAGATATGGAGGGTACGAATATTGCTTATTAGGGAAATTAATAGGGTTGAAAGGGAGCTATTCTAACCCCTTGGTAGACAATTTTCTTCAGAGTTACAATGATCGGAAGTTTCCCCACTGTAATAATTTTTAAAGAGAAAAAGGATTTATATCTTTATATTTATGTGAATATAATAATAATAATAAATGTATTTTGCATAAAAATCCGCGGTCTACTGGCAACGGATCTGAAGGCAAAGATTTAACATTCAAAATGGCGGCTTCGATAGACGATACATAGCAGCGTAAAAGGCGATTTATATCCTTTTCTTGAATCATGGCTAGACTGCGGATTTATGCGTTTGAGGTAAAAATGGATACGAGAAATACGTAAGAGAAGTGAACAGAGAAATGTAACAGTATTTTTACACTATTTTTAGTTTGTTAAATTTACAAATAATTCGCACAGAGATGAACAAATTCTCACACAGAACGCATTTTTAAAATGTTCATTCCAGGCTCTGATAAACAAGTTAAAAGTGAGAGCTTTTTCGTTTGTTTTATCATTGCAAACAGTGGGAAAATTAAATTGTTTCCATGGCTGTATTTACGCACAAACAGAACTTTTTTTACTTCCTTGGAAATTGGGGAAAATTGTAGATGAACATTAATAATTATTCCACGTTGGACGAAGAAATATTTCCAATTCTTCTCTCAACGCAAGCGCGCAATAAAATAACTCACTAGAAATAGAAATCAAAAATCAGTCACAGAAAAGTCAGTAATATCTGTTACAAACCCTAATATCATCTACAAAGAAATAAATAAATGAATGGACCGAGCACTGTTCTTCATCCCTCGAATCTCGCAGCGTCGCTTCGCACAGAAACCAGTAGGAGGCAGGCATTATACCGGCGTTCCCTCAAATTATACTCATCCGAGTCCCCAGCCAGTCCTTAACGTCCCGAATTATCCCGGAGGAAACGAATTTTGCATAACCGTGCGAAATCAAGGAGATCCAAATTGCCGTTGGCGGGGGCAATAAAAAACATCGCCGACAGCCGGCAGATTCCCGGGAACCCGAAAACAGCCGGGGAATATTCAAGAAGTCGAAAAGTCGGGAAAGTTCGGGAAGACTCGAAGTTGGAAGAGAGAGACAGCGAGAGAGAGAGAGAGAGAGAGAGAGAGAGAGAGAGAGAAAAAGGTGGTTGTCTCGGCTCCGCGTGGAACACGTGTTCCGTGCAATAGCGCTAATTTCGTTGAAAGAGCTTAAGAGAGCAGCCGGTCTGGCCGGATCGAATCTCGAGTTGACACACGGACGAGAGAAGCTGGGACTTCCATCGGAAGTTTCGCGGAAGCCGACTTCCACGGAGACAAGACTTCCTCCGGCACAATGGCGAATTTCGCTGGAATCGTGGCCGAAATGTACAGGGTGTAAGAAAAGCTTATGTCATGGCTACAGTAGACGTGTAAACTAACAATCTTATAACCTAACTAACAACAAATTAGATATTATTAATATGGTTAAATATTATATTAGATATGATTAAAAAAAGACTAAATAAATCTACTCTTCAACCAACTATGCACCAACTATACTTTCACGAAAACCAAGTAGAACACATTAATCGCAACGAAAAACCATGCTATAATTATTAATAATTATATATAAATGATATATAAATAATTATATATTAACAAATATATATAAACAAATTATTCGAACTTTGGCAACGATTTTACCGAAATTCGCCCCTGCGCAGCTTCGATCGGCGCCCTTTCCCAAGGGCCGCGCAGCCGCTCGAGGGAACCGGTCGCGCCGTCAAATGAAAAACACAGCCCCGTCGATTTTTCTCCGTGAACCGTTATTTTCCCCGGCGAAAATGCAGTCGGCGACAGTAATTTATTTCGGGAAGAAACCGCTATTCTTCATAAGCGACAGACTCTCTCCGTGACCGAAGTTCGGAATGTCTGCGCGAACTGCTCCCGACGAGATATTGTTTCCTCCGTCCACCTGGGAAATTTGTTTAGCGAGATTACTGTCCGACGGAGACGCCGCCTCGCGAAAATTCCAGCCCGACTTTCGGGAGAAAGCGATTGCTCTTTGGGGAAGACAGCGCCTCTCGCGATCGAGGCAGCGATTGTCTCTGGATGGGCTGTTTAATAAAGAAACTATTTTTCCTGTGTCTCGCTCCGTCTCGGGGAAAGCGGACGATATATTTGCTGGAGCACGAAGCGGTGTCGCGAGGAGGAAGTTTCTTCGAAGTTTGAACATTCGCGCGTCTGTATTTTTTACCAGGAGGTGTATTTTGTACTCGGGGTGTAATCGTTGGACTCTGATATGTAGATAGTGGCAGTAGATCTTTATTTTAAATTATTGTTGTTTATTATATGCCAGTGAGAATTAGTTTTAGCAGAGGCGCGAATATAGTAGGATGCTGGAAGAATATTGTGAGAACAAAGAAAGGGAAATACGGAAGAAAAGTATGTTTGTGATATAGAAACATTCTATTGTGTAGAAATTACGTTCTGGTTTTTTATTAAGTGGTAAGGTATGCAAATAATATTAATGTAATATGGTATAATATAACATAATACACACCATAGCATAGCATAGCATAGCATACTATAGTATAGTATAATATAAAATATAGCATAGCATAGCATGGCACAGCATCGCATACTATAGCATAGTATAGTATAATATAATATAATATAATATAATATAATATAATATAATATAATATAATATAATATAATATAATATAATATAATATAACATAATATATAGCATATCATAGTATAGCACACAACAGTGCAGTATACTATAACATAATATACCATAATACAATTACATTACGTAACAAAATAGACCAGAATAATAGACTATAGTAGAAATAAGGGTTCAAATAAGGAACTTCCTGCTACAAATGTATCAATAAAAGTGTCCACTGCGTACAATTAAGAACAATAATCCAGAATCGTAATTCAGGGTCGAATGGCAAGCGGCGTCTTCATCGTCGCCAGCGAGATCGTTGAAAAATCGGCGGATCGGTCGTTGATAAATCTTCCGGGTCGGACAAAACACACGGAGCCATCTGTACAAACATCCATTACAGCTGCTGGATGGCGTAGGCGGCTTGCCCGAGGTTCCTAGGGTGAGGTAAAAGGTCCTCCAGCCCTGCGGACCGGCTCCACTGGCTCCCGAAAGGACTGTAACTCGAGGCGCACTCGTTAGACGAGAAAGCCTCTGTACACAAGACACGAGCTACTCCGTCTCGTCTTCGTCCCGCAGGCTCGCCGCGGTCCGGAAGCGGTTTGCGGCCACCGAAATCCAATTTTGCAACTCTAACATGTCCGGGAAATCTTTTCACGGAGTCCGCGGCTCTCGGGGCTCGCAACAACGTCGTCATAATCGTGCTTCGCTTGCTTTAATCGCGTTACTTCGTTTCCTCTGACTTTATGGAAACGCGCGAGTTAACCGAGGTTTCAAAGCGACTAACAAAAATCGCCGCGGAAGAACTGCGAGATAAGATTTAGTCGAAGTTTTCACCGTTTCCGCGTGCCTGGAGGGGTACGAGTTTTTAATTCTATTAGAGGAAATAGTTTTATACTTTGACATATTATACAAGAAAGATCAACGTCGTGTATTAGCAATTCGATCTGTCACGATTTACACAGTAAACAATGTTCAAGTTTCGATCAAGTCAAATTTGTTTAATATTTTCTAACAGTCTTTCAAAATGAGCTGAGGGGAAATGAATATTTGTTAATATATTAAATAAATAGCATTAAACGTGGGGATATTTTCATCGAATTTGCAATCTGAGAAGAGAAGAGACTCTTCTCATTTCTAAGGAACAAAATACCAATAAATGATGACAAACGCTAAAGTACATCACAATTTACCCTAAATAATCAGCTATCCTAATGCTATCGAAGCGTAAGTGGAGTCCTACCATAAAAATTCTAGCGTCCGCGCGAATGGCAGCGCGGAAATGAAATCGAGCCTTGGAAAGAAAACGGGAAACAGATCGCAGACGGAGGATCGCGAGCGAAGTGGGTAGTAGCTCGTTGCCCGTAGTTTCTAAAAGTCGGAGAATAATTGACATCCGCGCGCTAATGACGCCGAGCCGCTGCGGATCAGGGCGAAGGCAGCTCAGAAATCGCGAGGCGGACGAGCATCATCGGAGCCTCGGAGAAAGCTGATGCATCCCGCGGCCGGATACTCGCGTTTATTTTAGATTAATGCCCGCTAATGCATCTTCCGCGAGATGCGAGAGACGCGCTAATTGCTCCGCATCCAACGGTCGATCGCCGTGAGAACGCTCGCTCGCTCGCTCGATGATGAAAGTGCTCGCGAGAAATTCGACACCGGTGTTCGAACGAAGGCGGTCCGCGGGTTGCCGGGCATTAGCTTTAGAACAAGAAAATCAGCAGGTGCGAAGTGCGGTTGCAATTACCGCCGGGAACGGTCAATTTTCGTGATGGCGGCGTTACGGCAATTTCACGGTGGCCTCCGAAGCGGCCATTATATCGGCGCGGCTCAATGCTGATGATATAAGATCGCCTCGCACGCGAGCTGCAACAATGTATCTTCATCAACAACGGATCCGAGTGAAAGGGGCGCGGATAAGTGGCGGCACGGTGGGCTGCCCACGTGGGCTCGGCCTCGCGGCGCTTTCCTTTCCCGGGCATGATCGCGATCGCCGCTTTCACGGGAGCTCGTAACTGGACTGCGGTTCTTTATGCAACGTCATTTTCTGCGGCGATTAGAGCGAATGGGAACTGAAAGTTCGGGGAATCGGGGGAGAAGGAAATTGAGGGAATAGGGGGACGGAATCGAGATATTAAGGAAACGGAAGATTGAAGAGATTGGTACAGAAGCGGTAAATTGGAGGCGCGGAGACAGAGAGCTAAAGGAATGGGAATAGACTCGAAGGAATAACAACGTAGAATTAGAAAAAGTTAAAGAAAGAGAAAGAAAAAGTAAAGAGCACAGAGGCAGACTCAGGGAATTAGAGAAATAGGAACAGATTTGGGTAATTAGAAAAACGAAATAGGAAGATTAAAGAGATGGAGTCGAAAAATAGAAGAAATAAAGACAAACTCAGAAAACTAAAGAAATAGAAACAGAACAGAGAGATTAAAGATATAGAAACAGAATTTTTACAATTTTTACCAAACAGGACGTCTTGGCTGATCAAACCGAATCCCCCAAAAAATCAACGCGACGTCGTTCGCCCCAGTCATTCGAATCTCGATAATCCTCAGCAAGAGATCTGCATTTGCATTTCCCAAAAATCCGCGCTCGTCTCATCGCAGATTCAATTTCCATTTTCGCCGGGGAGCTCGCAGCATGTACCGGCACTTTCAATACACCTTCCATAATTTAGCAGAGCCCAATGGGGCGAAGGGGAAGGCGCCTAATCCAGCGGAGCGCGCGGAAAAACGAAGCTGCGCCGATCGGCGACGGAACTTCCGAAAGATTTTTCGCGTCGTGTCGGCGAGGAGACTCTTCGCCGAGGGTCTCGGGGTGGGTTAAGGTGGAGAGAAGGGTCGGAGGGTCGGAGGGGTGGTCCTCGCGACTCCGTTCGAAGGCGTCCACTCAATTTTCCGAGGCTTAACCGGACCGGTGTTTCTTCTGTTCGGTCTGATCGGGTCGCGGAGAGACCGCCTCTCGCTTTCTTCGCTCGGCTCGCGACCCGGATCGCCGGGTTAGGGGTCGAAGACGGCGGAGCCTGGGCTGGCAGGTCTCTCTCGCTCGTAACGCTCCAATTCGTTTGATCCGGCCGCTCCATCGATTACGCGGTATTTTCTGGAGATTAGTTTCCGGGATCGAGCTCACCGCCGTTTTGTCCTTCTCTTTGACGGCTGCTCCCAATTCCCGTGTCGTGGGAATCATCCCGCCGACACCTGGCGAACGCGGCGACGAATTACGGAGCAACGCGACCTGTCGGAGGTAGTGTTCCTAGGCGGGAGGCTGCGGGGGATTAGGTCGATTGGTTTCGAAAATGGGTGCAATGCCGATTCGGTGTAAATCGTAATTTTTGTATGATTTAATATGGTTAATTTATTTATAGTAATTAAGAGATATTTATTAATTTGTGTTGATTAAAGTGAGAGGAATTCGCATATTAGGTTTACCAGGAAATTCTGTCCGATAATGTAATTTCAAGTCTTATTCTAAAATGGTATTTACAAATTTTAATTATAATATCTAATAAGGGTTGTTTAATATATGAAAAATTTATTACCTTCTTTATTAGACATTTTATTAGACAGCTTATCGCTTTAATCATTCATTCGTTTATTCATTTAATTATTTATTTTACGGACAAAGACCTTCCGCATTAAATGAACAAGAAATTTTATATAAAAATGAGAGTGCGCTCTCTGTATTGATTTCCTAGAGGGTGTTCATTCATTCGATACACGAGCATAATCACTGTACCAAAGTATAATTGCGCAAGAATCCGAAAACGTCAAATTTAGTCAGGTTTCCCACGGTACTTTATAATTCGAGATTATAAAAATCCTGGACAATGGAAGATATCGAGAAACAAAGACAGATCGCCTCGAAACCCTGAAGATATCGACGAAGACGTAGAATTTAAGAAAATACCAGTCAGCCCTCGGATGTCTGACAGTAATTTACGCGTGTAGAGTCCGCAGCTGGGGTGGCACGCCAATCTTTTCGTCGAATCCCGTTTAATCCGGGCCACTCCGGAACTGTATTTAATTCCAACAGGAAGTCGGGACGCCTTTGCGTTTACTTCTGGCACGGCTCGAGTGTCTTACAATCACCGCGGAGAGAATAGCAAAGAAAGAGACAGATGGAGAGAGGGGGAGAGGGAGAGGGAGGAACAGCGGCGGAAGCTGCAGTACGTTCCAGACATCGGCGGGATCGATTAAATGACACCCCGGAGAGACGGGATTTAGGATGTGAAACTTTCCTCCTCGGGATTTCCTCCAGGAACAGAAGTTTCCCGGCCTCGCCTCAAGGTTACGCGTTTAAATAAAACTGCGGGAAGACACACCACCGCGCCGGGGGATGAGACTTCATTTGCTCCGCGATCGACGTTCCGCGGACCCAAGGTCAATACAGTCTGGACTCGCCGATCCTACGATTTGGCGACGGGACCTCTTCGTTTATACTTTGCTAGGCTTATTTTTTGACGTGATCGTTGCGGCGAAAATAAGTGATTTTAGTTATTTAGATCGCGAAAGGCGGTAATTAACCCTTAACCGCTGGGTGGAATAGATAAAATTAACAATTAATTGAGCATACTTGGAAGTGAAATATCAGGTTCTAATGAAGGAAACAATGTTCCAGAATGTTCAAATTGTATTCTCAAATTGTTAGTCCTCGATATTACCGCTAGTTTTTTAGTAACAATTGTTTCAAAATTGTATATGACGTACGTGCTTCGTATAGGCAGCGTGGCAACGAAGGGTTAATAGATATATCTATTTATTCCGATGTTCGTACTTCGCTAAATTAGCTTTTTTACTATTTTATGGTGGAATTGATGATCGAGGGGTTGATCCCCAAAGATGGCACAAGTGCAGGTCCTCGGTCCAGCGACGAGTTGCCGATAATTATAACGATGCATCGTGTCCACACGGAACGAACCTCTCGACGAGCCTTAAGCGACCGAATGGAGCTCGACGAGGCCCTTCAGCTCTTTTGTCAGCGGTTTCAAAGAACAAACGACCGCGGCGCTGTTTATTTCGCGGCGACTTTAATCGCTTGCGCAAACTTCCGGCGGCTCCCTTTGCGCTACCGCGAAACAATTAACGTCTCGAAGTGCTCGTTGCTCGCGCGAACTTAATCCCGCTCGAAGGGACGGGCAAGCTGCGACAAACGTTTCTGCTCGGAAACCTTTTTACTGTTCTCCGTCGGCTTGTTGCGAGTTCGTAATCCTCGATCGTTAGAGTGCCAATCGAACTCGGAGAGCGCGGATCAATCGAGTCGGCACGGGCAGCTCCGGTGATCGCTTTTATTACGCACGGGGGCAAAAACGCGATCCGGATGATTATAAAAAAGCGAGGAGGCGTCGCTTTTTTACAACGCGGAGAGCTGACATTGTACCGACTCGATATCAAGATCAGGCGTTTTAATAAATCCATCGCCGAAGTACCGATGCGATATCCTTCGTGAAATATGCGTCGGTTGTTAAACGTTGCGCTGGTTATTAAGAGCTTTTGTATCAAATTCGAGCAGTTTGTTTAATGATATGAAGATACGGAAGCTACGATTGCTGTATTACAGCGTTTTAATATAATTAACCTTTCTCGATCGCTGTATTGTTGAGCGGAAATTGTGTTCTAAAAGAATTACCGACGATGAAAGATGCACTCCTCGAAAATAGGATAAAAAATAGAAATGAAACGAGAAAATAAAATGACATCAAGCAGATGAAGTAGAAAAATAAAACGAGAAAAGAAAATTAAATAGAAGAAATCAAAAATGAGACCTGAAAATAACGTGAAATAAAATAGATAGAATAACATACAAAACAAGAAAATCAAATGCAATAAATGTGTCTGTTCGGCCACGTGGCCGTCCAGAAATCGGCCAGTCACCTGGCGACAGTTAGATCAGCCGGTGCGAAGAGTTTCTCCGCATTACGATCAATCCGGGTCCCGCAGTGAGGATGTTCCGCGATTCCCGCCGGCGTTGGTCATCCTCTAAAGAGGATCTTCGGAACTTGGGTCACCTAAACCGGCCTCCGGCAGCCGTTAAATCATCGGCCGGTTCTCACCGGCGAATAACTCCGCCGAGACCGACGGTTTTTCCCGGCTCGGTTCTCTCTTTTTGAATAAAGCTGCGGCACGCCCGCGGAATTGGCTATTCGCCTCGTGAGAGGCAGCCGTAAGATTTCTCGAGGGCGGGTACGCGCCGCCACCCCCGCAGCAGGGTGGATTAGGTCGGTTTAACGTGCGATCCGGGGGAGATGGCGTGGGCGTCTCAATCGCAGACGCGTCAAGGGGGATCTCGTTGTTGAACGTTGCTCCTGAAGGCCCGTTCGGATGGAAGCGACGATTAATCGAGACGCCGGGAGACTCGCTGCCGCCCCTCCGGCGAGAGCCGCCTTCCTTCCTCCCTCCCTCCCTCCCTCGTAACTCATTCTTCTTCGGTTAGTGCCACTGTTTCGATTCGAGCGGCCCCGAAATTCCCGCTCTAAGCCACGGATTACGGCTGATGCCCGCCGCGCGATGGAATACAAACTCCCAATTAGTTCGGGGATCTTTATCTCCTGCGGACGCCATCTTGCTGGTGCGTGCGTCTCATCCACCGTCGGAGATCTATCGCAGGATTTCGGGATATTTCTATTTGGACTCACTACATGTCTTCCGAGTCGTTTCCACGTTTTACTTCCGATATAACGATAGACGATTTGACCGACATTCTGAGCCGCCATCTTGTCCCTCCGTGCGTCTATTATGCGGGAAGTAGGTTCTCGTGGGAGGTCTGCAATGGTTTTATTTTGAGCTTTTCGTCTGCAATCTTTTGTCTTTTTCTTTGTTCGAACATTTTGAATAGATTTTAAAATTTTATTCCAACAACAGTTAATTAAAAAGTTAATTACAACTAGTTAATTAAACAGTAGTTACATAGGTTAAGTAAAAGCTGTTATTAAAATGTTTGCGTATTTTTGATCAACTATTTGTTATAAACGAAAATTCTCCATCATATCTATAGTTTAATCAACAGTAAAATATAACCATTACTTTAATTTAGCTGTGAAAAATCTTTCACCGCGCTCGTCCGAAAATTTCATAGAAAACTCTGAGCACCTAAAAGATTTGCAACCTGCGAAACACAGCGACACTTTTACATTGTCCAGGTATAATGAATCTTTTATCCTCGCAAATAAATTTCTGGCTCTCCCGCGCCACGGAGAGCCGGAAATTCCCACAAAGGATTCCAGCGCAATGGAAACCGCGGAACCACCATAGACCGTCGGAGTCCGAGCAAACTGAACTGTGAATTTGCGGAAAGATGCGTAATGAACGTGCCATCGATATTCCATCGGTCGAAATCGTTGAACGATCGTCATGGAGCATCGTTCACCAAGAAAATTCGCCGAGTTTTCGCGGCTCGAGCGGCCGGCTCGTTAATACCAAATTAACAATTTCGTTGGTTTGCTTGCAGGTGAGTGCATCGCGGCCGGCGATACGTGGCGTGTGCGCATTCATCGAGACAGTAAGTGATTCTATGGAGAGAGAGAGAGAGAGAGAGGGGGAGAGAGAGAGGGAGCACCCGCGATTCATATGATAATTCACAAATTGTCCGGCTGTTTACCGATAGCTGATTTTATTTGGCCGCGTAATGGCGGCCCGGCTAATACGCCGATTTACGGCCAGCCTGGCGCAAACAAAATGAACCGGCTCGCCCAATTTTGCCCGTGTAATTACGGGAGCCGTGGTCAGGGGAGAGGAGAGAGAGAGGAGAGACCGTCTTCCGGTTGTTGTCACCGACATATGCTCATATACTGACACGTACAATCACATATGCAACAAACAATCGCAATCGGAGAATCAGGTCATTTGAAGCAACTTTTTCCTTTACAACAATTTCCTCCAAGGCGTAGTTAACGAGTTATTAACGAAAAACAGTGACCAATAAGAGACGATCTCGACTGGAGCAAGGCTGCCAGAAATTAAATTTCTGTATAGGAATGATTATCGTTATTTATCTTCGAATTTTGAAAGTATTAACATTTTTGGACATTATAAATTTCAATATATATATATATTGAAATTTTTAATATTTAATATTATATAATAATTATATAATAATATTAATTAATATTAATATTATATTATAATTTTTAATTTTTAATATCCAAAAATGCGACGGTTAATATTTTCAAAGTTCGAAGATAAATAATGATAATCATTCCTATAAATATATTTCCTATATATATATTTCCTAGAAAAAGGACAATGGCGAGTGTCCGGTTAACCAATAGGAAAATCTCGTGCCCGAAACACGTGTCCAAATAAACGGGCAGAAAACGTCGGCAGAATTGTTAACGAAATAGAACAAGAGGACGAGACAGAGATCGATTTTCTTGGGTGCATCGTTCGGTGAACTCGCGCGGCAATATCTGCCGGTATTTGCAAGCCTGTGCAGATCTCGCGGCCAATTAACCGCGTCTGATGCAGCGGCGTTTCCTCTGAAAGCAGCGCCGAGCAGCGGATACCTAATTTTTCGAGCGCTCCATAATTTGGCCGGCATTGAAGCCGGCCGATGCCGGATCCGGAGGATTAACCCATTTGTCCGCGGCACAAAGAAATTGTACGGAACAACGTGGGCGGAGGGAACACGGGGCCGGTGTAGGACCGGCGGGGCTCGTCCCGCGGCTCGTTACACGGCAACGGAGCCGAGGCCGAGCCCGTATCGAGCCGCGAATTGGAGACGCGCCAGTTTTTCCATTCCCGCGTATATTTTTCACCTGACTGCGACCGGGCTTTTGTTCCCGGCCAGGCAATTACGGCCGGCTGTCTGCGGGGGGCGAGCGGAAACTCCGCCGCGCCGCGCCGGCCAGGTTTTGTTTCGCGAGCGGCACATGCACACGCCCCCGAAATTCCGCGCGCGGAAAAAACCGAGCGGAACACGGGGGCTCGTTTCAGGGCCCTTTGTGCCGCGGGCTGTCCCGTTTTCGAAAAAGAGGAGCCTCGCTCTGTATTCTTCGCAGCTCGAATTTTACCCCTTTTTTTTCGCGTGGCCGTCTGCACGCCTAACCGTCGGCCAACTTTCCTATTTGCGCTTTTGACGCGACCTCTCGCCACCTGCGCACACCCTCCGTTCCTTGCTGGACTATTCTGCCGGCGACGCCTTGCTTCCGATGGACGCTCCGGTATAGGGCACCGCGGACCGGTTACTGTGGCGTGTCCCGTGCTGCGGCTCCGGCTTGTTTCCGCGCATCATTCGCTTTGCTTTTGTCGAAGAAGGTGTGATAAGACATTTGTTGGCTGTTTTATTTGATTTTTGTAGGCATATGTTTGACACGGGTTATTCGAGGTATGTGATGTTGATTAGGGTCGCAGATGTAACAAAGGCGGTCTTGACGAATCCTTGTCGGAAAATGAAATTGTTTATTGGGTATAGTTGGATGGATATTAAATGCGATTGTAATTTAATTTGTTGTTGATGTAAGCTGCTGCGATTCAAGTACATTTCAACTGGATTAATTAATATGATATTAAGTAAATAATTAAATAACTAGTTAAGGAATTAGATAAATAAGTAGCTGAAGAATTACTTAAGTAATTAGACAAGGAATCTGTTGAATAATTAGTTAAAGAATCTGTTGAATGATTGGTTAAATAATTAGTTAAATAACTAGTTAAAGAATGAGTTAAAGAATGAATTAAAGAATGAATTAAAGAATTATTTAAACAGAGACAAAATATCGTATAATAAAATATAAAATATAGCAACATTCTCGCGAGTTGTATCTCGTCGAACAGTCTTGGCGTTTGAAAAAGATAAATTAATCGCTACTAATGGTCTAGTGTTAACGCAGCCGGTAGCTCCGCTAATATTTGTGTTACTCTCTCGTGTAATCTCACTTTCTAGTATCATCGAGCCGACGAGGACGTTCAAACATTTGTGTTCGATGGTACTGGTGTTATGAAACACGAGGTGTTCGAAGGAAATTAGAGTCGAGATCCGAAGAACCAATATTAATCATTATTGGATTGCGGATTTGATGCAATTGCTGACAAGAGTCGATAGATTAATTGACGCACCGGTGAAAAGCTTCGATGAATTTACAGGAACCGTTGCATTATGTTACAGACATTAATATTGCTAAAGAAAGAAACGAATGTCTACACGACTCCTTCGTGTTGCAATCGATGCAACAAACAATTTCTAATTCGCATAAAAATTCACAGTCTATTCATTAATCTCGGATTGACTTTAAATTAGCAACACGTTTGCCACCATCTTCATCGCTGCCTATCTTCGTTGTTAAAATATTTTCTCAAACGCAATTTCGTTAAATATCATCATAATTCAGCAACGTAAATTACAGACTTCGCGATTGTTCTATCAATCATTGGAAGAATTAAAAATTCTGTACCACATTGTTTATTAAATATTAAATATTAATATTAAAATTTCCCCAAATGCAATACAAACGCAAAATGCACTTTTTCTTTTAGCAACTGCGTGCATCGTTCGATTATTTCCGCTATAAATACACAAAAATCCGCAGTCTATTAATTACTATGCGACGAGCTGCTCTCTACACCAGTTGATAAACTCGATCCGGCCGTTTCCCCGCAAAGTACGACGGGGAAATGGTTTTGGTTCGCGGAGAATTTCATTCGGCGGCGTGATCCGGTGAAAAGGGAAGATCCGAGATACGTGCCGCGGAATTTTTCCTTCGGTTGTCGAGGCGGCGAAGAAAAGGGCATCGATCGTTCCCCCTCGCGGAGGCTGGCCGCGTGGCTGCACCGCGGTGCAGTGTGCTGCGCGTAGGGCATCGCTCCCTTTGGTATCGAGAAATACGGGAGTGCTCGGTGGGCCGAACAAAGGAGTCGTCGGGATCGGTATCTTGTCGTCGGTGACGCGTTCTATCTATCTATCCGTGGCAGAAGTCAAGGGAACAAAGCCTCGCGGCGGCTCTTCTAATTGCCGCACGCAACAAAGCAGCTGCCGGAAAAATTGCCGCTGGCCTAGCCTATCATTTATTTATTAAAGTGGCGCAAAATCCATTTTCCGTAGTTTTAAGAAAATTTTGAAAATCAGTCGATTCGAAAATGTAAATTAACCCTTTGTTATATTTATACGAAGATGTCACGGTGGTCGGGATTCACTATCGTCCAATGAGTATATAATATGCAAGATTAAGAAGGAAAATAAAATTTATTAACCTTCATCCATTAATTCTAAAACTGAATAAACATGATACAGCTTGGACGAATATTTTTCCATAAATAAAATAAGATACTTGATACGTATAATGAATAAATATGGTGCAAAGTATGTCGTGTTTGGTATCATTTTGATTGGAAGAATCTAGCCAGTATATTCAAACAATTTTCATGTATGAAAAGCTAGAAATAAAAGTCATTGCTTTTATTATAGTAATACAATGTATCCATAGCAATATGCATCGCACGCTGGCCGCTGCTTTTATAGATAGTTTCGTTCGCCCGAGTGTCATTCTCCCTCTCTCTCTCTCTCTCTTTCCCGAGATGTCTGCAACTATAAACACTATAAATAACTATAACCAACCACGCCTCGTCCACGCTAAAAGATCATTCTCGATTCCGTCTTGGCGACATTCAGCGAGACATTACAGTCCCACCCGGAACCAGACGCAACCCGGCCACGTTTTCTCTTCCAATTACGACTGTCATTAGACTGATTCCGAATGTGCAGAAACACTTGTGGATTCATCAGCGATCCCGTCTTTTAATTACGCCGGCCATTAGCAGCACGCCGAGATTGCCACTCGCTACCTTCCCGCCGAAGTCAATTTTCCCAGGAAAATCTTGGCCGGTTCCGCGCGCGCAAACGGATCGGCTCGCCGCGAGGAAAGTGAGCGGCAAAAGAAGCGGGAAAACGATTTCCACGGTCTTACGGTTTTACGTAAGCGCGAGCGCGCGCGTTCCATTTCCATCGCGAAAGTCTCTCGCGGATGAATCCGCAGATTGCGATCTGCATTTCACTTTCGGCCGGCCACGATGACCCCGCGGAGATCCCGCGGCAGCTGGCCGACGGATCGGAATGCGTTACACCGTGGAAATTAATGCGGGCCGTCGACGGATCGCGGCGGCCACCGCTTGTCCAATTACACCGATCGCAGGGAGGTCAATAGGAAAGCTGCTGCCTGCCGTCCTCTCTGCAACCATAACTGCGCGACGTGCTCGGATGCCGCACAGTCGCCGTTCGGGTATTCCTGCGGAGCCGAATTTGTCGAGGTCGTGGGAAAGCTTGGTCCTCGCGTCGGCGATCCTCGGATGCGTTTATGGCAAAAGTGTGCGGGTCAAATTCGTAGCAGCGAAGACGTTTGGTGAATTTCAATGTGACGATGATAGTAATTAGACTGTCGATTTGATAAGTTTAGAACGGAAATGGGTAGATCGAATTAAAAATAGTGAAGACGTTTAAAGAATATAAATATAATAATAATAATATTGATAATAATTAGAGTGCCGACTTGATACGTTTATGACGATGGTGAGTAGATCAGATTGAATATAGTGAAGACATTTGAAGAATATTAATATAATAATAATAATGATAATAATAATAATTAGTGTGTAAATGCATTTCCCCCTTCCGAAGCATTCATGGCAGAAATGAGTAGTTTCAACCTAGAATACTAATAGCATGAAAGAATTAAAATGCAATTTCTATTTTGCATAAAAATCCACAATAATAATCCATGATAATGTTTATTCTTTTAACGGAATTAGAAATTTATTATACAATACGAAATAATAGCGAGTGCACGAGTTTAGTGCACGAGTTGTTAAAGTTACTATTGCATTACGTCCAATTCGTGAGAATTATACGGGAAGGAAATTAATGTTTGCGAAGCTCCTGCATCCTGCACTCGGTGCAGACAGCATTTATTTTGCATAAACATCCGCAGTTTAGCGATCATGTGCAAGTAATAGCCAATTTGGTCCGGCTTATATTTTATTTAACGAGATTAGTGTTTGACCTGAATACGCCGAGTGAAGACTGTTTTCGTTAATCAGGAGAAATAGGG